>CM029016.1:18883458-19466939 GCA_016801055.1 Panax notoginseng
GCATGACATGCAACAGATAATTGTTTGAGGACCTAAGATGTGTGTGTCGATTTATACGTCAATTAATAATTGATTTTGGCAAACAACAATAGGGTGATGAGAACCCGACTTTGAAAGCGTCAAAAGTGCACCTCATTAGAATGAACAAAGATAGTAATCTTCTCGTTCTTCTTCTCTGGGGTCTATTGGGTCAACCAAGGATATTCTGTGTGACATATGATAACTATCAATAACCTAGACGCATGGCCTCCCATGTACGAAGATTTCCTTGAACACTTTTCAAAGATTTTAATTTCTAAAATAATTATTGACTGTACCTTTATCTAAGGTAACATTGTAAGGTCTTGTGGTCAAGGCACCACGAGAGTATTATATATATTTGTATTAAAACTCATAGCTTACAATTCAACAGTTGTATAAATGAAGTTTGTATTTGATTTTATATAGTATGATATTTTGCGACTCAGAATGGGTCGTGTGGATCTATTTTGGGGGCGTCACACAATAGACTGCATTATTTCAAGTTTTTTATCAAAAGAAATGTTATAATACCTACGATATATCATTCGTTATAAACACGCGTTCATATGTTAGACTGCTTGATAATTTATAAATACAGTTATATATTTTAGACACTTATGAGAGGATAGAGATATTTGCTCCAGACTTTTAATGGCTGCCATGACCTTAAATTCACCCCCATTGAGGCAGTCATTTAATGTATAGAGGGATTAGACATAGTTACCTTGCCACTGTCGACTAGTGTAATTTTGCGAACACCCTAAGCCTAAAATGACATAACTTTTCATCAACAAAATTGGAACTGAATCCAGTGCAGAGCAATGAAAAGTATGTTAAAAGCAGGGTGATTGACTATATAAAAAATTACACGCATTAGCATGGAAAGTGTGACGCCCCCCCAAAATAGGTATACAACACCCATTCTGAGTCGCCAAATATATGGTACATAAAGCAAACTAAAACAACTCAATAATACAATTGTCGTACAAAATACGACAACACATACTGTGAGTTTAAATACAAATATTGTCTTCTAGACAATATCCACACTCAAATAAGTCCTCATAATAATTATTGAAATACTATTTTACAAAATAGTAGGATTGCTAACACAACCTGACTGAAAACATCATCCACTCCACACCCCGACTAGTTCCTGCTATATTCTCGCCTCCTGAGAAAAATAGAACAAAAAGGAAAAGGGTGACCTCAACTAGCCCAGTAAAGAATATTATGACTAAGATAATAAACAACAACTTATCAGTAGTCTTCAACAGGAAAAAATCTGATAAAATATAATAGACAACAAGTTGTAGATCAACAACTGCAGCGGAAACAACAAACTATTAGAAGAGTCAAGTAGAGAATGAATTCTACTATCTTCTAAGATTTATAAGTCCATTAACGATATTTTATCCCTGTAACATCAATCAATAACCATCTTTAATCAAATATTCATCTTTGCACTACAGGCCAAAGATATTCATTTGTAACACCAGTCGGCCATGTTCATCTCAATACCTATTCATCTTTGCACTACGGGCCAAAGATATTCATCAGTTAATCCTTCATCTTTGCACTACAGGGCCAAAGATATTCAGTAATATCATCATTTAGGACTGAGGATGATGAAAAATTATCTTAAAGAAAACGAGTCCAATGAGACAGAAGACAAATAGTAAGGATTCATATAACAGTTTATCCAAGATCAATAATACTTCATAATAATCAATTGTGAAGCAGAATTCAAAAATAAAGATCAAAACATGGATACAATCAAAGATAGTAACCATAATAGACATCTTGGACAAAAAAGGAAATTTTATTTTTTTTTCGGTAAATAGTGCCGTATACGTGAATAGTAACCCCGACACAAAAAGTTTTAAATTTGATAAAAAAAACTCATATCAATATTCATTTCAGCATAATGATATCGAAAGAAATAATATCATTTATAAAAAAAAAACATCCCTTACCTCAAAATAACTGTACTTTTGATCGGAATATCGGATAGAAGCCGAAGGAAACTTGTACCGAACAGCACCTCTCAAAGTATATAAATACTTACTAAAATATGCTCGACAATAGAAGAGAAAGGACACTTGTTTCTGGTGATTTTCAATTCTAACCTAAGCGTCTATTATAAAAAAAAGCTACATAGAAACACCATAGTAGACTAAATAATAACTAATATTAATTAACAAATTCTCTACGTATGCTTTGAACAAGTCTAGCACCTTCTTTGAAAAATAAACTAGCAGCCCACATGCTTGAAAACCCAAAAGTGGGTCCCTCCCATAATTTAATAAAAATTATTTTATTTTTCGAAACTTCAGTAATTCATAGAAAATAGCTCGTTATATCAGAAAAATACAAATTTTATGTCCATTCTGCCTGAAATCGAAATTCTCTACAACTTTGTAGCTTTGAGTTTTTTCAAATTCCAAACATAAAATATCCGAAATCTACAAACGATGATTTTTAATACCTCCACATCGACAAAATATTGATAAAATACATCAACATTAATTCCTTCATTTTTATTCCACATAAAAATAAATATATCCATCATTTATATTCACATAAAATAAATATTTTCTTATCATATGAATCAATAATTAATAATTCACAAATAATATCACAGAATCATATTTATGACAACCAGGCCCAAGGCCCAAAGAAGGGGGGGCTTCTCCGATAAGGATTTCTCCTTATTGGCGCGCAATTAGGTGACCAAACCTCTCCTTAGACAGAACTTTCTAGACATTGCCAATAATGCTATCTAATAATATTATTCAAATAATATGAATTATTGATCTGATAATGAAAAATACTAGTGCAGTGATAATTATTGAAATAACAATAATATAAAATATCAACGCAGCAATTATTGAATCAATAAAATAAAATATTGAACAGTAATTATTGTAACAATTATTGAGTAGTGCCTTCTTACTAAAAGAATCAATAATTCAAAAATACTGTGTAATCCGTGTGCTACTGTGCAACCACGCGTATTACTGTATTTTAACCACCGGATATTTCAAAAGTGTTAACAGTAACAACTACGTCATAATTTATAAAAACTCAATTTTTATCGTTATTTTCATCTAACCGTTTTCCGTTATGGGGCTCACAAATAGCTGTGCCGTCGTACGAATATTCCCTGATAGAAAGAATATTCCACGACCAAACGAATATTCTCCGACAAAATGAATATTTTATAACCACTTATTTATTTTACAAAATTTGCACATTTCACCCATAACCAAAATATTATATCAAATTAACACTTTATTATTCACAATAATAACTAGAGAAAATTTGATTTTATTCATTAATAAGTTGGGGTCTTACAGAAAGACACTTGCAAACCCATCAAAACAAATCCTTATACAGGGATACATACCTTTTACTTCGGATTCCTAAGGACAATGATCACAGAATCTCCTCGAAGGAACATCTTGCTGATAAACCTGTCTTTGTTAACCGAAAGAGCTTTCTTCTTGCCTTTTCCAGTCTTTGGCACCTGAACAAAGAATGATACAAATTACATCTGATCTTGTGTACAAAAGTGTAAAAAGAACCACAACGATAATAATGAAGCCTGATTCATTCTGAAACCAACCTCTGCCCACATCTCTCTAACATTTTCCAGAACCATGTTGCAGTGTTGATCAAAAGCTCTAACACGGCCCAAAAGTGTTTTGTTGTTTCTGCAGTTGATAAGTACCTGGACGCAGGCACAAAATTAGACATGGTCATCAACAGCCAGTGAGACAATTAATCAATCCATGTCAATAACCTAATATGTATAATGAGCCAAAGCTGGAAAATAATCTTGATTTATCATCAAAATTCAAGATCTATGGAACTCTAACCTAGAATTATAGAAGATTCTATTACCCGTGTGTTGTTTTTTTACACTCATCATCAACACAGAAAGAGGCCCTGTGTTAAACTCCTCTTCTTCATTCTTTGTCTACAAGAACAAGCTGAGTTAGATATATTAACTTAACAGCATAAGAAAGGTATATTATGCAAAAAAATAGAAACATAAAGATACAGCACATAAACAGATTATAGAGAACTATGGCATCAAAGAATATGATGCATAAGCAACTTGCCTTCTACAACCAAAAGCGAACAATGTAAATGAAATTATAGAATATCCAAGTTTGATGTGTATTGTGTACAGCGTACACAGAGAATGTAACATACTTTTAAAGTTATATCATACAATGGCAGATGGTAGCATGGTACAAATAAAAAATTACCTAATTCCCCTTCTTTGTTCAATATTTAATTTTAAGACAGCTTACATGAACCTGCCAATACAGTTATATACATTCAGTATAGTGTGGCAAGGAGAGGAAAAATGAACACTAAATGATCCACAAAGTTGGAACTCACAAATTTCATTTAGCAAAAAAAAAATCACTCTAGATACTCCTTTAACAACAGCAAAATTTGAAGGCAAATAGCAACTATTAATACAAACTGTGAAAATATAGTCATGCTAAAACACAATGAGACAAATGCTACAAACTGTGTGAAAATATAGTCATGTAAACAGCCATGGCTTACATGAGTAAGTTTATAAAAAATGAGGTAATACAAAAATAAATAAAGCAAAACACAGATGCTTCATTAAGAATTATGATATATCAACTTGATAAAGAAGTGATGCAAGCTAAATTGACACCCTAGGGCCAAGAATGTAAGTGGTTGTGTTGGAGCAAACTTTCTGCACCGCAGAATACCAAACAGACAAAAAAGAGAGCCATATATACAGTCCATATACAAGATCAGTAAAATGCCAAATCTTAAGAAATCAATATAAAAGGCGAGTGAACTAGAACTTTTTTACTAAGAGAGACAACCAAAGCTAGCAATTAGGGAAGACAGAAAAAGATAAAAAAATCTATCAGTAGAACGCTCAGTATAGATAAAAAAAATTCCCTTCTTTCACATCTAAAGAATTAAATTGACCTACAAGTAAACAAATAAAGGAAGCACGGAGAGTGATCAAGAAAACAGCACAGCATCTTGGCCACATGCAAGTGAATGATGGTGTTCACATCTTAAACACATCACCCAAGAGTAGTATATATTCATCAACAAAACAATTCAGATATCATGATGATGTGTAATCCAACCACAAACATTAATGAACGGAAACAGAGATCAATTCTGAATCAGAAGTATAGCAGACCAAATAAGAGTGCATGCCAATGGATATTATAGACAATCAAGTAAGCCAAACTTAACCAAGTTTAAGTGATTCTTGGATACAAAAGCTAAATCCTAAAGATATATACCCGTAGCAGACAATGTCAAGGCCAAAACGCGCTAGTAATTTCTGCATTGGAAGGAGAATGTGAATCAGATAGATTATAAATTACTAGGATACAAGTAATATTAAAGTCCAACCAAACTTAACCTTTTCGAAAAAAGAACAAAAATATCAACGTCCAACAAAACAAGATACCTTGAAATTGATAGGTTTGGAGAGACAGATCTTTTGCGCTCGTCTGAGAGACAGGCCCCACTTTTGACTGGACTGACCATCTTGCGAGGATATGGATGCATAGGTTTTCTTTTTGGACGAGGAGGAGGAATCTCAATGGGTTTCGCTATGCTATCTTCGTTGCTACTCGACTCACGAACCACCTGATTGCAGAGAAAACATCTAGATATCAGAACAATATGGGTAATAATATAAACAAATGCCTCAAGTATATAGTATATCTACACACATATTCTACTTACTTTAACATATGGCATATAGATATAATGCAAGAGAATAGGAACTGGAAAACAGTATCAACCTTAGAAAAGAACTTCTGAGCATGACTTCTTATTTGAAATGCAGTTTTTGAGCACAGGTTCAAAAGCAAATATGAGCACCACCAAGAAATCTTGTTATATATATATTTTTCTTAAAAAAAAGATAAAGAAAATCCCTAGGAGTTGATTGAAGTAACACTGTTATTGGTTTCAATATTTTAATAACTGAAAATTTCAACAAGCATATATAAGTGTTGGGTAGGAACTCAATTTTAGCAAACACATCAGCTTGGCACATCGATAAAGCCGGTACTGTAAGACCCCAACTTATTATAAATAAAATTAAATTTCCTCTATTCATTATCTTGAAATAATAAGGAGTTAATTTGATATAATGCTTTGGTTATGGATGAAATGTGCAAATTTTGCAAAATAAGGAAGTGGTTATAAAATATTCATTTTTGTCGGGCAATATTCTTTTGGTCGTGGAATATTCTTGCTGCCGGGGAATATTCGTACGACGGCGCAACCATTTGTGGGCCCCATAACATAATAACTGTCAGATGAGGAAAACGGCAAGTTTGAGTTTTTATAAATAACGGCGTAATCGTTACCGTTAACACTGTTGGAATACCCGGTGGTTAAAATACAGTAATACGCGTGATTGCACAGTAGCATACGGTATTGCATAGTATTTTTAAATTATTGATTCTTACGTAAGAAGACACTACTAAATAATTGTTACAGTAATTACTGTTCAATATTTTATTTTATTGATTTAATATTTGCTGCGTTGATATTTTATATTATTGTTGTTTCAATAATTGTCACTGCACAGTGTTTTTCATTATCAGATCAATAATTCATATTATTTGAATAATTTTATTAAATAGCATTATTGGTAATGTCTAGAAAGTTCTGTTTAAAGAGATGTTTGGTCACCTAATTGCGCGCCAGTAAGGAGAAATGCTTATCGAAAAGCCCTCTCTTTCCTGGGAACGGCCTAGTTGTCATAATTATGATTCTGTAATATTATTTGTGAATAATTAATTATTAATTTATATGATAAGAAATATTTATTTTATGTGGATATAAATGAAGGATAGGAAAATATTTATTTTATGTAATTATAAATGAAGGAATTATTGCTGAGGTGTTAAAGCTACAAAGTTGTAGAGAAATTAATTTCCTATGGAATGGACATAAAATTCGTATTTTTCTGATAAAAGGGCTATTTATTATGAATTATTGAAGTTTCTGATTATTGCTTAAATAATAAAATATTTTGAAATTTTTTAGAATTGGTGGGCCCCACTTTTGGTTGGTGAGAAATGTGCTAAAATTTTATTTCAAATGTGGTGGGCATGAATAGTAACAGGTAAAGTGTAAGACCCCAACTTATTAATAAATGAAATTAAACTTACTCTATTTATTATTTTGAAATAGAAAGGGTTGATTTGATTAATGTGGTTAGCTATGAGTAAAATGCGTAAATATTTCAAATAAGCAATTGGTTATAAAATATTTATTTTTGGTCGGTAAATATTCGTTTGGTCGTATTCTTGCTGTCGGGGAATATTTGTACGTTGGCGCAGCCTTGTGTGGCCCCATAACAGAAAGCGAATGGATGAAGAAAACGACAAGTATAAGTTGTTTATAAATAACGGCGTAGTTATTACCGTTAATACTGTTGGAATACCTAGTGGTTAAAATACAGTAGCACACGGTATTGCACTAATTATTGATTCTTACGTAAGAAGGCACTACTCAATAATTGTTACAGTAGTTACTGTTCAATATTTTATTTTATTGATTCAATAATTGCTGCGTTGATATTTTATATTATTGTTGTTTCAATAATTGTTGCTGCACAGTATTTTTCATTATCAGATCAATAATTCATATTATTTGAATAATATTATTAGGTAACATTATTGGCAATGTCTAGAAAGTTCTGTCTAAGGAGAGGTTTGGTCATCTAATTGCTCGCTAGTAAAGAAAAATCCTTATTGGAAAGCTCCCTCTTTCCTGGGAACGGCCTGATTGTCATAAATGTGATTCTGTAATATTATTTGTGAATAATTAATTATTGATTCATATGATAAGGAAATATTTATTCTATGTGGATATAAATGTCGGATATATTTATTGTGGTTAAAAATGAAGGAGTTAATATTGAGGTGTTTTATCAGTATTTTTATCGGAATGGAGGTATTAAAAATCAAATCAGGGTTTTTGAGAAATATTGCGGGGGTTATAATTTTTAATCCGACCGTTGGATCGTGGTAATTTTTGGATATGTTATTCATATATAAGTTGAGTATATGTCCACAAATTTTGAACCGTTAAAAATGAACGTATGATTTGTTATGAATTTTATGAGATGACTGATTCAGAAATTGTAGAAGTTACGAAATTTGTCATTTTAGCGAAAAATTCTAGATTTGGTGGGCCCCACTTTTGGTTGGTGAAAATATGCTGAAATTTTTATTCAAATGTGGTGGGTGAAAATAGTAGCAGGTAAAGTCATCAGGTTGCAGGTTAAGTCTGCTTTGGCGTGCTAACATTTTCCTATAAATAGAGGGCTAAGTTAGAATTGAAAATCACACCAGAAACAAGTTTTCTCTCTTTTTCTCTCTAGATTATTGAGTGTATTTTGGGAGTATTTAGATACTTTGTGAGTTTCTATTCATCAGAGCAAGTTTTCTTCAGCCTTATACTGATATTCCGATCAGAAGTACTGATATTTTGAGGTAAGGAATATTATTTTCTTCTTAAATGATATTATTTTCTTCAATATCATTATGCTGAAATATTGATATGAGTTTTTTTTTTATCAAATTTGGAACTTTTTGTGTCGGGGTTACTATTCACGTATACGGCACTATTCACGTATACAACACTATTCACGAATACAACACTATTCACCGAAAAATAAAATTTTACCTTTTTGTCCAAGATGTCTATTATGGTTACTATCTTTGATTGTTTCCATGTAATGATCTTTATTTTTGAATTCTGCTTCACAATTGATTATTATGAAGTATTATTGATCTTGGATAAACTGTTATACGAATCCCTACTATTTGTCCTTCTGTCTCACTGGATTCATTTTCTTTAAGATATTTTTCATCATCCTCAGTCCTAAATGATGATATTACTAAATATCTTTGGCCTGTAGTGCAAAGATGTATGATTACCTGATGAATATTTTTGGCCTGTAGTGCAAAGATGAACAGGTGTTGAGATAAACATGACTGACTGGTGATACAAATGAATATCTTTGGCCTGTAGTGCAAAGATGAATATTTGGTTAAAGATGATTATTAATTGATGTTACAGGGATAAAATATTGATGATGGACTTTTAAATCTTAGAAGATAGTAGAATTCATTCTCTAATTGACTCTTCTAATGGTTTGCTGTTTCCGCTGCAGTTGTTGATCTAAAACTTGTTGTCGATTATATTCTATCAGATTTTTCCCTGTTGAAGACTAATGATAATTTGTTGTATATTATCTTAGTCATAATATTCTTTACTGGGCTAGTTGAGCTCACCCTTTTCCTTTTTGTTCTATTTTTCTTCTCAGGAGGTGAGAACATAGCAGGATCTAGTCGGGGTATGGAGTGATGGTTCTAGAAAGATGTTTTAGCAGTCCTCACTATTTTTGTAAAATAGTGTTTGAATAATTGTAATGAGGACTTATTTGAGTGTGGATATTGTCTAGAAGATAATATTTATATTTAAACTCACAGTATGTGTTGTCGTATTTTGCACGACAATTGTATTATTAAAGTTGTAGTTTGTTTTTTGTACCATGTATTTGACGACTCAGAATGGGTGTTGTATACTTATTTTGGGGGCGTCACATAAAGCCATCAGATAGCAGGTTAAGTCTGCTTCGGTGTTCTAATATTTTTCTATAAATAGGATGCTTAGTTAGAATTGAAAATCACACCAGAAACAAGTTTTTTCTCCCTCTCTCTATATATATATATATTATCGAGCGTATTTTGTGGCACTCCCAAAATAGGTATATATCACCCATTCTGAGTCGTCAAATACATGGTACAGAAACAAATACAACTTCATTAATACAATTGTCGTGCAAAATACGACAACACATCTACTGTGAGTTTAAATACAAATATTGTCTAATAGACAATATTAAAACTCAAAAGGAGTCCTCATTATAATTATTGATACACTATTTTATAAAAATAGTGAGGACTGCTAAACCAACTTTCTAGAACCATCGCTCCATACCCCGGCAAGTTCCTGCTATATTCTCACGTCCTGAGAAGAAAAATAGAACAAAAAGGAAAAGGGTGAGTTCAACTAGCCCAGTAAAGAATATTATGACTAAGATAATATACAAAAAATTATCAATAGTCTTCAACAGGAAAAAATCAGATAGAATATAATAGACAACAAATTTTAGATCAACAACTACAGTAAAAACAACAATTCATTAGAAGTGTTAAGTAGAGAATGAAATCTACTATCATCTATGAATTTAAAAGTCCATAATCAATATTTTATCCCTGTAACATCAATCAATATACATCTTGAATCAAATATTCATCTTTGCACTACGGGCCAAAGAAGTGACGCCCCCAAAATAGGTATACATCACCCATTCTGAGTCGCCAAATATATGGTACAGAAACAAATACAACTTCAGTAATACAATTGTCGTGTAGAATACGAGAACACATATACTGTGAGTTTGAATACAAATATTGTCTACTAGAGAGTATACAAACTCAAAAGGAGTCCTCATTACAATTATCACACTATTTCACAGAATAGTGAGGACTACTAATGCAACCATCTAGACCGTCAATCCATTCCCCTACTAGTCCCAGCTATATTCTCATTTCCTGAAGAGAACAGTGAAAGAAAGGGTGAGCTCAACTAGCCAAGTAAGAAATATTATTACTAAGATAATGTACAACAAATTATCATTAGTCTTCAACAGAGAAAAATCTGATAAAATATAATAGATAACAAGTTTTAGATCAACAACTGCAGCGGAAAAAGCAATCCATTAGAAGAGTCAAGTAGAGCATAAAACCTACTATCTTCTATGATTTAAAAGATTTATCATCAATTTTATTGCTGAGATTCAGCTTAATAAATAATCCACATCATCGAATCATCCCTGCACTACGGGCCAAAGATAATCGTGTTTTCATCAACGGTCATGATCATGCCATAAAATAATTCATCTTTGCACCCTTGGCCGAAGAGAATCCATGGCCATAATCATACCAAAAATTGTCCATCAATGCACTACGGGCCAATGAAGACTTTTACCACATCATTTGTAACATTACGGTCATGATTATATCGAATAATCCCTAGTCATAATCATACCAATTCCATCTATGCACTACAGGTCATAGATGACTTTCAACAGAATATAAACATGAGGATGATGACAATGATATAATAATTCAATTAAACAAGTTCAAGGATAAATTTTAAAGATTTATAATTTAATTTATCCAGAAATCAATAACGTCCAAATTGTCAACATGATACTATTTTGTGGAGTAAAATTCAAGAACAATACTCAGTTGGTCATGTTCATCTCAACACCTGTTCATCTTTGCACTACGGGCCAAAGATATTCATCAGGTAATCATCCATCTTTACACTACAGACCAAAGATATTCAGTAATATCATCATTTAGGACTGAGGATGATAAAAAATATTTTAAAGAAAACGAACCTAGTGAGACAGAAGGACAATTATTAGGGATTCGTATTACAGTTTATCCAAGTGCAATAATACTCTATAACAACTAATTGTGAAGTAGAATTCAAAAATAAAGATCAAAACATGGATACAATCAAAGATAGTAACCATAATAGACATCTTGGACAAAAAGAAAAAATTTTATTTTTTAGTAAATAATACCATATTCGTGAATAGTACCGTATACGTGAATAGTGCCGTATACGTGAATAGTAACCCCGACACAAAAAGTTCTAAATTTGATAAAAAGTTCAAACCAATATTTCGACATAATGATATTGAAGAAAATAATATCATTTAAGAAGAAAATAACATCCCCTACCTCAGAATAACCGTACTTCTGACTGAATTTCGGATAAAGTGCTGACAGAAACTTGCACTGAATAGCAACTCTCAAAGTATCAAAATACTCACAAAGTACGCTCGAGAATATAGAGAGAGAAAGAGAGAAAACTTATGAATTCTGGTGTGATTTTTAAATCTAACTTAGCCCTCTATTTATAAAAAAATGTTAGCACGCCGAAGCAGACTTGACCTGTAACCTGATGGCTTTACCTGTTACTATTTCCACCCACCACATTTGAATAAAAATTCAGCACATTTCTTCACCAACCACAAGTTGGGCTCACTCAATTCTAGAATTTTCTACCAAAATTATTTATAACCTAATTTTCGAATCAGTCACCTCTTAAAATTCATAACAAATCATACGCTCATTTTTAACGGTTCAAAATTTGTGAATATATACTTAACTTATATATGTATAACATATCCAAAAATCATAACGATCCAACGGTCAGATTAAAAATTATAACTCACATAAAAAAGCTATAAGAATATTGATTTGATCTTTTAATACCTCTAATCCGACAAAATACCGATAAAATACCTCAACATTAATTCCTTCATTTATAACCACATAAATAAATCCATCATTTATATCCACATCAAATAAATATTTCATTATCATATAGATTAATAATTTATTATTCACAAATAATATTACAGAATCACAATAATGACGGCAGTTCCCATGAAAGAGGAGGCTTTCCAATAAGGATTTTTCCTTACTGGCGCGCAATTAGGTGACCAAACCTCCCATTGACAGAGCTTTCTAGACATTGCCAATAAAGCTATCTAATAATAGTATTCAAATAATATGAATTATTAATATGATAATAGAGATACTATGCAGCGACAATTATTGAAACAACAATAATATAAAATATCAACGCAGCAATTATTGAATCAATAAAATAAAATATTGACCAGTAATTACTGTAACAATTATTGAGTAGTGCCTTCTCACGTAAGAATCAATAATTGAAAAAAATTCTGCGCAATACCGTGTGCTACTGTGCAACAACGCGTATTACTTTACTTTATTAACCAGTTATTCCAACAGTGTTAACGGTAACGATTACGCCGTTATTTATAAAAACTCAATTTTGTCGTTTTCTTCATCCGACAGTTATTCTGTTATGGAGCCCATAAATGGCTGCGCCGTTGTACGAATATTCCCCGACAGAAAGAATATTTCACGACCAAACGAATATTCCCCGACAACAATGAATATTTTATAACCACTTGTTTATTTTGCAAAATTTGCACATTTCACTCATAACCAAAATATTATATCAAATTGACAACTTATTATTCACAATAATAATTAGAGAAAATTTGATTTTATTCATTAATAAGTTGGGGTCTTACAACCTCCCCTCCTTATGAAATTTTGTCCCCGAAATTTACGTACGTACCTGATATGCCGAACAGATGGGGATACCTTGACTTCATTTCAGATTCTAACTCTTGAGGTATCTCCTTATACGTTAAATCATCCGCTATCTTGTCTGGTTCTTAATCAATAATGTGGTTCGGATCATCCATATATTTACGTAACATCAATACGAAATAAACGTTATGAACACGGGACATACTTGGCGTTTAAAACGAGTCTATAGGTAACAGTTCCTATTCGATTGAGAATTTCAAATAGACCAATAAAATCAAGGGTTGAGATTTCCTCTCTTCATCGACTCTTGCTCCTAGAATAATGTCCTCTTGAACCTTCTTCTTTACATTCATCAGCTCTGAGTCTGTAGCTTGAGCGGCTTTAACTTTATCGATTTAAAGTCGGTTCTAATCGTATATTTGCTATCTTCACGTAGGTTCGTATATTCGCACTTGTAAATGCATACGATCTTCTGCTCAACGCGTCAGCTACAACGTTCGCTTTTCCCACGATAGTATTAAATGGTATAATCGTAATCTTCAACAGCTCGAGCCAACATCTTCAGCGTATAATACGTTCGTTTTAGGTGAAGAAATATTTTAAGGGTTTTAAAAATGGGTTTTATACTGGGGTCAAATTTAAACGTTGAGCGCAAGTAGGAGAAATAAAAGAATATATAGAACCGGTATTGAATAAGGTATAAACTTCGCAAGAGTTTATGATTAACTTACCCGTAAAAACTTCGTTCGGGTTCCTCGACAAATGCTCTTACTTAAACTACCGACTTTGACTTGTCTGGGACACCCTCTGGCATCACTATCCCCGCTGGACTTGACTTCACTACAGGATAAAATCGAGCTAGGTGACCTTCTCTTCCTCAATTGAGACACACTTTGGGTTGCTGCGTACAATTTGGATGGATGTGTCCCTCCTGTCTGTATTTTAAAACATACGACCGATGGTCGTTCTTCTTCTTTTGAAACAGGTGCTGGTGTTGCTGTCTTTCCATCATTATCGAACCTCATCTTCTTGAAATTTCCACTTCTATTATCTTGGCCATGATTACCACCGAAGTGGTTACCATTCTTGGCATGATAATTTCTTCCACAATTGTTGTCACCGCTTCGATGACTGCTGCCATTGATATTATCATTTTGCCGGCTGCTTTCTCTTGGTTGGGTTGACTCGTTATTGCGCTCCAATAACTGAGCCCTATTTACAACATCTGAATACAAACACAGTTTGTGAGCAATTAGGTATTGACATATCTCGGGTTTCAAACCTATTAGAAACATCCGCGTCATTCTCTCCTCGTTATCAACTAAGTGGGACGCAAACCGGGACAACTCGGCAAACTTAGATTCGTACTGCGACACGGTCATATTTTTTTGCTCCAGCTTGATGAATTCCACTTCCTTCATGTGCCGAATACTTTCGAGAAAGTACTTGTCGTTGAACAATTCTTGGAACTTCTCCCAAGACATCTTGAGTGCGTCAAGCTGGGTACGTTTTACAGATTCTCACCAATGATCTGCTTCTTCACGCAACATAAAGGTGGCGAATGGAACCTTTTGCTCCTCTGATCATTCCAAGACATCAAATATCTTGATGATCTGCTCTATCCATGTCTCTGCCTTAAGTGGTTCTGGCTTTTCCAAAAACTCCGGTAGTCCTAGCTCCTTGAACTACTTAGCAGTGACCAACAGTGGGTTGCCAGTGTTTTCACCTGCATTATGAACAGGAGTCTCTCTCGTTTGGTGTTGCATGAATTCTAAAAAGTTCCTAAACGTACCGTCGTTCGTCATTTGGTCGGTGCCGTTGTTCACTTGAGGATTGTTGCCTTCTTGATGCACATTATCCTGAGTATTGATCTGTGGTGACTAAACGGTCTCCTGTGCTCTATTGTTATTCTCAACATTCTCGGATGTCATTTTCAAATACTGTCACAAAACAAGGGTTAATTGACATGCAACATATTATCCCTATAGTCTGACCTACCAAACAAATACCAAATAAACTTAGTCAGGTCATACTAGCGAAGGAATTCCCTGTCTCTCCCCTCCTATTTCTTGTCTCACATCTCAGCCAGAGATCATATCCTTAAGCTTTGATACCAACTGCGACGCCCCCAAAATAGGTATACATCATCCATTCTGAGTCGCCAAATATATGGTACAGAAACAAATACAACTTCAGTAATATAATTGTCATGTAGAATACGAGAACACATATACTGTGAGTTTGAATACAAATATTGTCTACTAGAGAGTATACAAACTCAAAAGGAGTCCTCATTACAATTATCACACTACTTCACAGAATAGTGAGGACTACTAATGTAACCATCTGGACCGTCAATCCATTCCCCGACTAGTCCCAGCTATATTCTCATTTCCTGAAGAGAACAGTGAAAGAAAGGGTGAGCTCAACTAGCCCAGTAAGAAATATTATGACTAAGATAATGTACAACAAATTATCATTAGTCTTCAACAAGGAAAAATCTGATAAAATATAATAGACAACAAGTTTTAGATCAATAACTGCAGCGGAAAAAGCAATCCATTAGAAGAGTCAAGTAGAGCATAAAACCTACTATCTTCTATGATTTAAAAGATTTATCATCAATTTTATTGCTGAGATTCAGCTTAATTAATAATTCACATCATCGAATCATCCCTGCACTACGGGCCAAAGATAATCGTGTTTTCATCAACGGTCATGATCATGCCATAAAATAATTCATCTTTGCACCCTTGGCCGAAGAGAATCCATGGCCATAATCATACCAAAAATTGTCCATCAATGCACTACGGGCCAATGAAGACTTTTACCACATCATTTGTAACATTACGGTCATGATTATATCGAATAATCCCTGGTCATAATCATACCAATTCCATCTATGCACTACAGGCCATAGATGACTTTCAACAGAATATAAACATGAGGATGATGACAATGATATAATAATTCAATTAAATAAGTTCAAGGATAAATTTTAAAGATTTATAATTTAATTTTTCCAGAAATCAATAACGTCCAAATTGTCAACATGATACTATTTTGTGGAGTAAAATTCAATAATAATACTCAGTTGGTCATGTTCATCTCAACACCTGTTCATCTTTGCACTACGGGCCAAAGATATTCATCAGGTAATCATCCATCTTTGCACTACAGGCCAAAGATATTCAGTAATATCATCATTTAGGACTGAGGATGATAAAAAATATTTTAAAGAAAACGAACCCAGTGAGACAGAAGGATAATTATTAAGGATTCGTATTACAGTTTATCCAAGTGCAATAATACTCCATAACAACCAATTGTGAAGTAGAATTCAAAAATAAAGAGTAAAACATGGATACAATCAAATATAATAACCATAATAGACATCTTGGACAAAAAGAAAAAATTTTATTTTTCAGTAAATAGTGCCGTATTCATGAATAGTACCATATACGTGAATAGTGTCGTATACGTGAATAGTAACCCCGACACAAAAAGTTCTAAATTTGATAAAAAGTTCAAACCAATATTTCGACATAATGATATTGAAGAAAATAATATCATTTAAGAAAAAAATAACATCCCTTACCTCAGAATAACCGTACTTCTGATTGAATTTCGGATATAGTGCTGACAGAAACTTGCACTGAATAGCAACTCTCAAAGTATCAAAATACTCACAAAGTACGCTTGAGAATATAGATAGAGAAAGAGAGAAAACGTATGAATTCTGGTGTGATTTTCAATTCTAACTTAGCCCTCTATTTATAGAAAAATGTTAGCACGCCGAAGCAGACTTGACCTGCAACCTGATAGTTTTACCTGCTACTATTCCCACCCACCACATTTGAATAAAAATTCAGCACATTTCTTCACCAACCACAAGTGGGGCTCACTCAATTCTATAATTTTCCACAAAAATCATTTATAACCTAATTTCCGAATCAGTCACCTCTTAAAATTCATAACAAATCATACGCTCATTTTTAACGGTTCAAAATTTGTGAACATATACTCAACTTATATATGCATAACATATCCAAAAATCACAACGATTCAACGGTCAGATTAAAAATTATAACTCACACAAAAAAGCTGTAAGAATACTGATTTGATCTTTTAATACCTCCAATCTGACAAAATACTGATAAAATACCTCAATATTAATTCCTTCATTTATAACCACATAAATAAATCCATCATTTATATCCACATCAAATAAATATTTCATTATCATATAGATCAATAATTAATTATTCACAAATAATATTACAGAATCACAATAATGACGGCAGTTCCCATGAAAGAGGGGGCTTTCCAATAAGGATTTTTCCTTACTGGCGCGCAATTAGGTGACCAAATCTCTCATTGACAGAACTTTCTAGACATTGCCAATAATGTTATCTAATAATATTATTTAAATAATATGAATTATTGATCTGATAATAGAGATACTATACAGTGACAATTATTGAAACAACAATAATATAAAATATCAACGCAACAATTATTGAATTAATAAAATAAAATATTGAACAGTAATTACTGTAACAATTATTGAGTAGTGCCTTCTCACGTAAGAATCAATAATTGAAAAAAATTCTGCGCAATACCGTGTGCTACTGTGCAACAACGCGTATTACTTTACTTTATTAACCGGGTATTCCAATAGTGTTAACGGTAACGATTACGCCGTTATTTATAAAAACTTAATTTTGTCGTTTTCTTCATCCGACAGTTATTCTGTTATGGGGCCCATAAATGGCTGCGCCGTAGTACGAATATTTTCCGATAGAAAGAATATTCCACGACCAAACGAATATTCTCCGACAACAATGAATATTTTATAACCACTTGTTTATTTTGTAAAATTTGCACATTTCACCCATAATCAAAATATTATATCAAATTGACACCTTATTATTCACAATAATAATTAGAGGAAATTTGATTGTATTCATTAATAAGTTGGGGTCTTACAAAAGATATTCATTTGTATCACCAGTTGGTCATGTTCATCTCAACACCTATTCGTCTTTGCACTACGGGCCAAAGATATTCATCAGGTAATCATTCATCTTTACACTACAGGCCAAAGATATTCATCAAGTATCACCATTAAGGACTGAGGATGATAAAAAATATTTTAGAGAATGAATCCAGTAAGATAAAAGGACAAAGATTAGAGATTCGTACTTTAGATAATTCAAGTTTAAAAATACTCCATAATAAATCATAATAGAGTAAAATTCAAGAATGACGATCAAAACATGGATACAATCAAAGATAGTAACCATACTAAACATCTGGGACGAAAAAGAGAAAATTTTATTTTTCGGTGAATAATGTCGTATTTGTGAATAGTGTTGTATACGTGAATAGTGTCGTATACGTGAATAGTAATTTTGACACAAAAAGGTAGAAATTCTACAATAAAACTTATATCAATAATTCTGAATAATGATATTGAAGAAAATAATATCATATAAGAAGAAAATAACATCCCTTACCTCAAAAGAACAGTATTTCTAAATGGAATATCGGATATGATGCTGAAGAAAACTTGTACTAAATAGCAACTCTCAAAGTATCTAAATACTAACAAAATTCGGTCGATAATATATATATATATATATATATATATATATATATATATATATATATATAGAAAACTTATTTCTGGTGTGACTTTCAATTCTAACTAAGCACCCTATTTATAGAAAAATGTTAGAACGCCGAAGCAGACTTAACCTGCTACCTGATGGCTTTACATGTTACTATTCATCCCCACCATATTTGAAATAAAATTTTAGCACATTTCTCACCAACCAAAAGTAAGGCCCACCAATTATAGAAATTTTCAAAATATTTTATCATTTAAACAATAATCAGAAACTTCAATAATTCATAATAAATAGCCCTTTTATCAAAAAAATACGAATTTTATGTCCATTCCATAGGAAATTAAATTCTCTACAACTTTGTAGCTTCAAATTTTTCCAAATTCCAAACGAAAAATGCCCGAAATCCACATACGGGCGATTTTTAATACCTCCATTCCGACAAAATACTGATAAAATACCTCAGCATTAATTCCTTCATTTATAATCACATAAAATAAATATTTCTATATCCTTCATTTATATCCACATAAAATAAATATTTCTTATCATATATAAATCAATAATTAATTATTCACAAATAATATTACAGAATCACAATTATGACAACTAGGCCGTTCCCAGGAAAGAGGGGGCTTTCCGATAAGGATTTCTCTTTACTGGCGTGCAATTAGGTGACCAAATCTCTCCTTAGACAGAACTTTCTAGACATTTCCAATAATGCTATCTAATAATATTATTCAAATAATATGAATTATTGATCTGATAATAGGAAATACTGTGCAGTGACAATTATTGAAACAACAATAATATAAAATATCAACGCAGTAATTATTGAATTAATAAAATAAAATATTGAACAATAATTACTATAACAATTATTGAGTAGTGTCTTCTTACGTAAGGATCAATAATTCATCATTACTGTGCAATACCGTATATTACTGTGCAACCACGCGTATTACTGTATTTTAACTACCGGGTATTCCAACAGTGTTAACGGTAACGATTATGCAGTTATTTATAAAAACTAAAACTTATCGTTTTCTTCATTCGACCGTTTTCCGTTATGGGGCCCACAAATGGCTGCGCCGTCGTACGAATATTCTCCAACAGTAAGAATATTCCACGACCAAACGAATATTCCCCGAAAATAATGAATATTTTATAACCACTTGTTTATTTTACAAAATTTACACATTTCACTCATAACCACATCATTATATCAAATTAACTCTTTATTATTTCAAGATAATGAATATAGAAAATTCAATTTTATTTATAATAAGTTAGGGTCTTACAACCTCCTCTCCTTATGAAATTTCATCCTCGAAATTGACGTACGTACTTGGTGTTTCGAAAAGGTGAGGATATCTCGCTTTCATTTCTGATTCCAACTCCCAGGTCATTTCTTCAATAGCATGGTTCCTCCATAAAATCTTAACTTATGGAATAACCTTGGTGCGTAGGAAATGCTCTTTCCTATCCAAGATCTTAACAGGTACCTCCTCGTACGTTAAATCTTCGGCTATCTCGTCTGGTTCTAACTCAATAATGTGGTTCGGGTCTTTCACATATTTACGAAGCACAGATATGTGAAACACATTATGATCACGAGACATGCTTGGAGGTAATGCGAGTCTATAGGCCACATTTCCTATTCGGTCAAGAATTTCAAATGGACCAACAAATCGTGGATTGAGCTTTCCTCTCTTCCCAAATATTGTAACTCCCTTCCACGGTGCAACACGTAACAATACATGATCCCAAATATTAAATTTTACGTCCTTTCGATGAAGATCCACATAACTCTTTTGTCGATCCTGTGCCATTTGTATACATTATCGAATCGTTTAGATCTTTTTCGTAGTCATACATACCAACTCTGGTCCCAATAATGTTGCTTCACCCACCTCATCCCAACATACTGGAGAGCGACACTTTCGTCCATATAATGCTTCGAATGGAGCCACACCTATACTTGCCTGATAACTATTGTTATAGGAGAATTCCACCAATGGCAAGTACTTATCCCAACTTCCTTTGAAATCTAGGACACAAAGTCTTAATAGATCTTCAAGGGTTTGAATAGTTCTTTTCGATTACCCATCCGTTTGAGGATGGTATGCCGAATTGTATCGTAAATCCGTGCCCATAGCTTTCTGCAAGCTAACCCAAAATCGTGAAGTGAATCTTGGGTCACGATTCGAAACTATGGATACTGGTATGCCATGTAATCTCACAATCTCATTCACGTACATACGAGTACGACGTTCAAGGGAATAAGTCTCACGTATAGGCAATAAATGAGCAGACTTGGTTAATCTAGCAACAATAACCCAAATCACATCTATGCCTTGAGAAACTTTGGGAAGACCCGTAACGAAATCCATGGTAATGTGTTCCCACTTTCATTTCGGAATCTCAAGTGGTTGCAATTGACCCTTTGGCACTTGATGCTCGACCTTCACTCGTTGACAAGTTAAACACCTCGAGATAAACTCCGCGATCTCTCTCTTCATATTGTTCCACCAAAATATATGTCGAAGATCATGATACATTTTGATACTCCCAGGATGGATTGCAAATGGTGTGTTATGTGCCTCCATGATGATTCTATGCTTCAAGTCAGAATCGTTAGGAACGCAAAGTCTGGAGATGACTCGAAGTATTCCTTCTTCATCGATTCCTGTTTCTGGAATAGCACCTTCTTGCACTTTCTTCTTCATACGCATCAACCCCATGTCCGTAGCTTGAGCAGCTTTAACTTTATCGATTAAAGTCAGTTCTACTCGTATGTTTGATATCATCACGTGGGTACTTGAAGCCTTTAACTCTATCTCCATCCTTTGTAAGTCGTACAAAATGGGTCTTTGCGTTAACAACATCGCACTCATACCCGCATACAATCTTCTACTTAATGCGTCAGCTACAACATTTGCTTTTTCAGGATGATATTAAGTGCTATGATCGTAATCTTTCAACAGCTCGAGCCAACGTCGTTGTCGCATGTTGAGTTTATTTTAGGTGAAGAAATATTTGAGGCTTTTATGATCCGTATAGATCTCCACTTTCTCCCCATACAGGTAGTGTCTCCAAATCTTTAATGTGAAAACGACTGTTGCCAACTCTAGATCATGAGTAGAATAATTCCTCTCATATTTTTTGAGTTGTCACGAGGCATAGGCTATGACTTTTCCATGTTGCATGAGAACACATCTTAACCCTTTGCCTGAAGCATCGCTGTAGATAACAAATCCATCCGAACCAGAAGGTATTGTCAGAATAGGTGCCGAAATGAGTCTTCTCTTAAGCTCTTGGAAACTCTTCTCGCATTCCTCGCTCCATACGAATTTTGTATCTTTCCGAGTCAGCTGAGTTAATGGAGTAAAAATTCGAGAAAATCCTTTCACGAATCTCCGATAATAACTAGCTAAGCCCAGAAAGCTACGTACTTTGGTCATCGACTTCGGTTGCTCCCAACTTTATATGGCTTCAATCTTCATCGGGTCAACAGATACTCCATGTTTTGACACCACGTGCCCAAGGAATGCTACTTCCTCAAGCCAGAACTCGTATTTATTCAGCTTGGCATATAGCTTGTTGTCACAAAGCCTTTGTAGTACCAGCTTCAAATGGTGCTCATGATCTTCACGACTTTTGGAATAGATGAAGATGTCATCAATAAATACAATAACGAACTGATCCAAATATTCTTTGAATACACGGTTCATAATATCCATGAAAGCAGCAGGAGCATTAGTCAATCCAAAAGACATGACTAAGAATTCATAATGCCCGTACCGAGTTATAAAGGCAGTCTTCGGAATATCCTTAGTTTTAATCTTCAGCTGATGATATCCAGAACGAAGATCGATCTTTGAAAAGAATTGTGCTCCTTGCAACTGGTCGAACAGGTCAGCAATGCGAGGTAGTGGATACCTATTCTTAATGGTGACATGGTTTAATTCCCGATAGTCAATACAAAGTCGCATACTCCCGTCTTTCTTCTTTACAAATAAAACAGGAGCACCCCAAGGAGATGTACTAGGACGAATGAAATTGATGTCCAACAACTCCTGTAGTTGGACTTTTAACTCCTGAAGTTCAATAGGAGCCATTCGATATGTGGTTTTTGAAATGGGCTTTGAACCAGGTTCAAGGTCAATAAAGAATTCAACTTCACGTTCTGGGGGTAGTCCAGGAAGTTCTTTAGGAAGTACGTCAGGAAATTCACTAACAACAGAAATATTATTCAAATCTGACGTGTTTTTGTTCAAGTCCATAACATGGGCTAAGAAAGCTTAACATCCATTTTTTAATAAACGAATGACTTTATGGCTTGATATGACAGTGATCGACTTTAGTGGATTGGTTGCCTGAATTTGCATAACAGGTTGGTTAGGAATATGAAAACTAACAACCTTACGAAAATAATCAATTTTGGCATGATGAGTAGTTAACCAATCAATCTCTAAAATCACATTAAAAGTAAGTATCTTTAAAGAGATATGATCAACAGGTAATGTGATGGTGCCAATTTGGATCAAGCAAGATTTATACACTGTGGATGTAATGAAAGTTTCTCATAATGGAGTCTCAATAGATAAGTCAAAGTCTAATTTCTCCGGAGTCAAGTTCAAACGTTGAGCACAAGTAAAAGAGATAAAAGAATGGGTAGAACCGGTATCTAATAAGGTATAAACTTCGCAAGAATTTATGATTAGCTTACCCGTGATCACCTCGTTCGGGTTTCTCACGTTTTGGTCAGTCACAACAAACGCCCTCCTTTGAACCACCGACTTTATTTTGTCTGTAGTTGCCTTTGGTGCCGCCGTCCCAGTTGGACTTGACATTGCTATCGGACAAAACCAGGCTATATGACCGTCTTTTTCACAGTTGAAACACACCTTGGAAGGCTGTGAATAGTTTGGACTTATGTGTCCCTACTCTCCGCATTTGTAGCATCTAACTGGCGGTCGTTCTCCTCCCCTAGAATTTATTGTTGGTGCTAGTGCTGCTGCTGATGTCTTCCCGTCATTGTTGAATCTCCTCTTTTTGAAATTTTCACTTGACTCACCTCTCCTATTATCATGGCCACGATTATTGCCCGAGTGGTTACCGCTTTTGTCCGTATTTTTCCCTCCGCGCTGGTTATCATCGCTCCGATGACTACTGTCACTGGTATAACCCTGGTTGTGGTCCATCGATTGCACATACTCATTATCTCGGTCTAATAATTGAGCCATATTGACAACATCTGAATACAAAAAAAAATTATGAGAGATAAGGTATTGACGAATCTCAGGTTTTAGACCTCTCAGAAACATTCGTGTCATTCGTTCCTTATTCTCTACCAAATGAGGTGCAAACCTGGATAACTCTGCGAACTTCGTACTGGGACACCGTCATGTTATTTTGTTCCAGTCTAATAAACTCTAACTCCTTCATATGACGAATACTTTTAGGAAAGTACTTATCATTGAACAGTTTCTGAAATCTTTCCTAAGACATGTTGAGTGCGGCTGGTTGGGTACGCTTCACAGATTCCCACCAGTAATCTGCCTCACCATGGAACATAAAGGCGGCGAATGGAACCTTCTGTTCTTCCGTGCATCCCAAGACATCGAATATCTTAGTAATTTTCTTAACCCAAGTTTCCGCCTTAATCGGATCCGGCTTTCCCCAGAAATCTGGTGGTCCTAACTCCTTGAACTGCTTGGCCGTGACAAACTGCGCGTTGTTATCATTTCTGTGCCGCCCCCAAAATAGGTATACATCACCCATTCCGAGTCTCCAAATTCATGGTACAGAAACAACTACAACTTTATTAAATACAATTGTCGTGCAAAATACGACAACACATAAACTGTGAGTTTAAAAACAAATATTGTCATCTAGACAATATCCACACTCAAATAAGTCCTCATTACAATTATTGATACACTATTTTACAAAATAGTGAGGACTACTAAAAACAATTTCTAGATCCATAATTCCACACCCCGACTAGTACTAGCTACATTCTCGCCTCCTGAGAAGAAAAATAGAACAAAAAGGAAAAGGGTGAGCTCAACTAGCCCAGTAAAGAATATTATGACTAAGATAATATAGAACAAATTATTGTTAGTCCTCAACATGGAAAAATCTAATATAATACAATAGACAACAAATTTTAAATCAATCTTCGCAGCGGAAATAATAATTCATTAGAAGAGTTAAGTAGAGAATGAAATCTACTATCTTCTATATATGAATTTAAAAGTTCATCGTCATTATTTTATCCCTGTAACATCAATCAATATATATCTGGAATCAAATATTCATCTTTGCACTACAGGCCAAAAATATTCATCAGTTGGTCATGTTCATCTAAACACCTGTTCATCTTTGCACTACGGGCCAAAGATATTCATCAGAAAATCATTCATCTTTGCACTACAGGTCAAAGATATTCAGTTATATCATCATTTAGGACTGAGGATGATGAAAAATATTTTAAAGAAAATAAATCCAGTGAAACAAAAGAACAATTATTAAGGATTCGTACTTTAAACAATCCAAGTTCAAAAATACTTCATAAATAACCATAGTGGAGTAAAATTCAAGAATAAAGACCAAAATATGGATACAATCAAAGCTAATATCCATAATAGATATCTTGGACAAAAAATGAAAATTTAATTTTTCTGTAAATAGTGTCGTATTTGTGAATAGTGCCGTATACGTGAATAGTGCCGTATACGTGAATAGTAACCTCGACACTAAAAGACAAGAATTTCACGAGAAAAATCTTTCCAATATTTCGGCATAATGATATTGAAAGAAATAATATCATTTATAAAAAAATAACATCCCTTACCTCGAAAAGACAATACTTCTGACTAGAATACTGAATATAGTGCTGAAGAAACTTGCACCGTATAGCAACACTCAACGTACCAAAATACTCACAAAAATACGCTCAATATTATAGAGAGAGAAAACTTTAGTTTCTGGTGTGATTTTTAATTCTAACTAAGCACCCTATTTATAGGAAAATACTTAGAACACCAAAGTAAAAAATTTAATAAAATATTAATATATTTATAAAATTTTCATGCCCACCTTAGAAATTTGATTTCAGCTTATTTACCACACATGTGGGGCCCACCAATAATGAAAAAAACATTTTTCTTTTAAAAAATATTTAAAACTTCAAAAATTAATTATTCCAGAACTTCAATAATTCATAATAAATAACCTTTTTATCAGAAAAATTCGAATTTTATGTCTATTTCATAGGAAATTCAATTCTCTACAACTTTGTAAGTTTAAATTTTTCCAAATTCCAAGTAGAAATTGATCGAAATTCATGTACGGACAATTTTACAGGCTATAATCAAATTTCAGTCAAGAAATAGGGTCCACAAACATGAAAAATATGTTTTAAATATTTTTAGTAACAATATACTCTTCCTCCTCATTTATTCATATATTCAACATTCATTGTAAAAATATCACAATTATTATATTATTATAATATAATAATATATTTAAATAAATTATTTTATCAGACAAGATAAAATATCAATTTTCAATAATTGTCACATTAAAATTTTTTTCCATCTATATCCTCATAAAATGAATATTTTCCTTATCATATAAATCAATAATTAATTATTCACAAATAATATTACAGAATCACAATACTGACAACCAGGCCGTTCCCAAGAAAGAGGGGGCTTTCCAATAAGGATTTCTCCTTACTGGCGCGTAATTAGATGACCAAATCTCTCTTTAGACAAAACTTTCTAGATATTGCCAATAATGCTATCTAATAATATTATTCAAATAATATGAATTATTGATATGATAATGGAAAATACTGTGTAGTGACAATTATTGAAACAACAATAATATAAAATATCAACGTAGCAATTATTGAATCAACAAAATAAAATATTGAACAGTAATTACTGTAACAATTATTGAGTAGTGCCTTTTTACGTAAGAATGAATAATTGGTGCAATATCGTGTGCTACTGTGTTTTAACTACCGGGTATTCCAACAGTGCTAACGGTAACAACTACGCTGTTATTTATAAAAACTCATACTTGTCATTTTCTTCATCCAATCGCTTTCCGTTATGGGACCCACACAAGGCTGCGCCGTCGTATGAATATTCTCCGACAGCAAAAATATTCCCCGACCAAACGAATATTCACCGACAAAAATGAATATTTTATAACCACTTGCTTATTTAAAATATTTGTGCATTTTATCAATAACTAACCACATTAATCAAATCAACCCTTACTATTTCAAAATAATAAATAGAGGAAATTCAATTTCATTTAAAAAAATTGGGGTCTTACAACCTCCCCTCCTTATGAAATTTTGTCCTCGAAATTGACGTACGTACCTGGTGTTTTGAAAAGGTGAGGGTACCTCGCTTTCATTTTTGTTTCTAATTCCCATATCATTTCCTCAATAGCATGGTTCCTCCACAAAACTTTGACTTGTGGTATGACCTTTGTACGTAGGACATGCATTTTCCTATCCAAAATCTTAACAGGTACCTCCCCGTATGTTAAGTCTTCAGCTATCTCGTCTGGTTCTAACTCAATAATGTGGTTTGGGTCTTTCACATATTTACGAAGCACAGATATGTGAAAAATATTATAAACACGAGACATGCTTGGAGGTATCGCAAGTCTATAGGCCACATTTCCTACTCGATCAAGAATTTGAAATGGACCAATAAATCGTGGATTGAGCTTTCCTCTCTTCCCAAATCTTGTAAGTCCCTTCCATGGAGCAACACGCAATAATACATGATCCCCAATATTAAATTTCATGTCCTTTCGATGAGGATCCGCATAACTCTTTTGTCGATCATGTGCCATTTGTATACGTTGTCGAATCATTTGGATCTTTTCTATAGTCATACGTACCAACTCTGGTCCCAATAATGTTGCTTCACCCACCTCATCCTAACATACTAGAGAGCGACACTTTCGTCCATACAATGCTTCGAATGGAGCCACATCTATACTTGCCTGATAACTGTTGTTGTAGGATAATTCCACCAATGATAAATACTTATCCCAACTCCCTTTGAAGTCTAGGACATAGAGTCTTAATAGATCTTCAAGAGTTTAAATAGTCCTCTCTGATTGTCCGTCTGTTTGAGGATGGTATGCCGATTTGAATCGTAAATCCATGCCCATAGCTTTCTGTAAGCTAACCCAAAATCGTGAAGTGAATCTTGGGTCACGATTCGAAACTATGGATACTGGTATGCCATGTAATCTCACAATCTCATTCACGTACACATGGTATTGCACCAATTATTGATTCTTACGTAAGAATGCACTACTCAATAATTGTTACAGTAGTTACTGTTCAATATTTTATTTTATTGATACAATAATTATTGCGTTGATATTTTATATTATTGTTGTTTCAATAATTGTTGCTGCATAGTATTTTCCATTATCAGATCAATAATTCATATTATTTAAATAATATTATTAGATAACATTATTGGCAATGTCTAGAAAGTTCTGTCTAAGGAGAGGTTTGGTCATCTAATTGCGCGCCAGTAAGGAGAAATCCTTATTGGAAAGCCCCCTCTTTCCTGGGAACGGCCTGGTTGTCATAAATGTGATTCTGTAATATTATTTATGAATAATTAATTATTGATTCATATGATAAGAAAATATTTATTTTATGTGGATATAAATGAGGGATATATTTTTGTGGTTAAAAATGAAGGAGTTAATGTTGAGGTTTTTATCCGTATTTTTATCGGAATGGAGGTATTAAAAATCAGAGTTTTTGAGATATTTTGCGGGGGTTATAATTTTTAATCCGACCGTTGGATCGTGGTAATTTTTGGATATGTTATACATATATAAGTTGAGTATATGTCCACAAATTTTGAACCGTTAAAAATGAACGTATGATTTATTATAAATTTTACGAGATCACTGGTTCAGAAATTGTTGAATTTTCGGAGTTTATCATTTTGGTAGAAAATTCTAGAATTGGTGGGCCCCACTCTTGGTTGGTGAATAAATGTGCTGAGATTTTTATTCAAATGTGGTGGATGGGAATAGTAGCAGGTAAAGCCATCAGGTTGCAGGTTAAGTCTGCTTCGGCGTGCTAACATTTTTCTATAAATAGAGGGCTAAGTTAGAATTGAAAATCACACCAGAAACAAGTTTTCTCTCTTTCTCTCTCTAGATTATTGAGTGTATTTTGTGAGTATTTAGATACTTTGAGAGTTTCTATTCATTAGGGCAAGTTTCTTTCAGCCTTATACCGGTATTCCGACCAGAAGTACTGATATTTTGAGGTAAGGGATATTATTTTCTTCTTAATGATATTATTTTCTTCAATATCATTATGCTGAAATATTGATATGAACTTTTTATCAAATTTAGAACTTTTTGTGTCGGGGTTATTATTCACGTATACGTATACGACACTATTCACGAATACGGCACTATTCACCGAAAAATAAAATTTTCCCTTTTTGTCCAAGATGTCTATTATGGTTACTATCTTTGATTGTATCCATGTTTTGATCTTTATTTTTGAATTCTGCTTCACAATTGATTATTATGAAGTATTATTAATCTTGGATAAACTGTTAAACGAATCCCTACTATTTGTCCTTCTGTCTCACTGGATTCGTTCTCTTTAAGATATTTTTCATCATCCTCAGTCCTAAATGATGATATTACTGAATATCTTTGGCCTGTAGTGCAAAGATGTATGATTACTTGATGAATATCTTTGGCCTGTAGTGCAAAGATGAATAGGTGTTGAGATGAACATGACTGACAGGTGATACAAATGAATATCTTTGGCCTGTAGTGTAAAGATGAATATTTAGATAAAGATGATTATTAATTGATGTTACAAGGATAAAATATTGATGATGGACTTTTAAATCTTAGAAGATAGTAGAATTCATTCTCTACTTGACTTTTCTAATGGTTTGCTGTTTCTGCTGCAGTTGTTGATCTAAAACTTGTTGTCGATTATATTCTATCAGATTTTTCCCTGTTGAATACTAATGATAATTTGTTGTATATTATCTTAGTCATAATATTCTTTACTGGGCTAGTTGAGCTCACCCTTTTCCTTTTTGTTCCATTTTTCTTCTCAGGAGGTGAGAACATAGCAGGATCTAGTCGGGGTATGGAGTGATGGTTCTAGAAAGATGTTTTAGCGGTCCTCACTATTTCTGTAAAATAGTGTTTGAATAATTATATTGAGGACTTATTTGAGTGTGGATATTGTCTAGAAGACAATATTTGTATTTAAACTCACAGTATGTGTTGTCGTATTTTGCACGATAATTGTATTATTGAAGTTGTAGTTTGCTTTCTGTACCATGTATTTGGCGACTCAGAATGGGTGTTGTATACCTATTTTGGGGGCGTCACAGTTGGTATCAGAGCTTAGGGATATGATTCCTGGCTGAGATGTGAGACAAGAACTAGGAGGGGAGAGACGAGGAATTTCCTTCGCTAGTATGACCTGACTAAGTTTATTTGGTATTTATTTGGTCGGTTAGAGTATAGGGATAATATATGACATGACTATTAACCCTTGTTTTATGGCAGTATTTAAGAATGGCAGCTGAGAACGTTAATAATGGAGTAAATCAGACCGTGGAGACACTTTTGATCACCACCCAGGGGAACGTGCAACAGGAAGGCAATATTCCTCCTGTAAACAACGTTACCGAGCAAACGATGAATGATGGAATGTTTAGGAGCTTTTTGCAGTTCATGCAAAGTCAGACGAGGGAGACTCGTGTGCAGAATACGGGTGGAAATGATAACAACGCGCGGTTTGTCACAGCTAAGCAGTTCAAAGAATTGGGACCACCAGAATTTAAGGGAAAGCCGGATCCGATCATGGCGGAAACGTGGGTCAAGCAAATTACCAAGATATTCGATGTCTTGGGATGCACGGAGGAACAGAAGGTTCCATTCGCCACCTTTATGTTCCGCGGTGAGGCAGACTACTGGTGGGAGTCTGTGAAGCGTACCCAGCCTGACGCACTCAACATGTCCTGGGAAACGTTTCAGAAACTGTTTAATGACAAGTACTTTCCTGAAAGTATTCGTCATATGAAGGAGGTAGAGTTTATTAGACTGGAACAAAACAACATGACGGTATCCCAGTACGAGGCGAAGTTTGCAGAGTTATCCAGGTTTGCACCTCATTTGGTCGAGAATGAGGAACGAATGACAAGGATGTTTCTGAGAGGTTTAAAACCCGAGATTCGGCAATATCTTATATCTCATAAATTTTCTTTATATTCAGATGTTGTAAACAGAGCTCAATTATTAGAGTGAGATAATGAGGGACCACAACCAGGGTCATACCGGTGGCAGCGGTCATCGGAGCAATGACAACCAGAGGGAAGGAAAGCATTCGGACAAAAGCGGTAACCACTCGGGTGGTCATCGTGGCCATGATAATAGGAGAGGTGAGTCAAGTGAAAATTTCAAGAAGAGAAGATTTAACGATGATAGGAAGACGTCGATAGCAGCACCAGCACCAGGAACAAATTCTAGGGGAGGAGAACGACCGCCAGTTAGATGTTACAGATGCGGAGAGAGGGACATATAAGTCCAAACTGCCCACAACAGTTCAAGGTATGTTATAACTGTGGAAAGGAGGGTCATATAGCTCGAGAGTGTTCTATAACAAAACCAAGTTCAGCGGGGATGGTGACTCCAAAAGTTGTCCCGGATAAGTCAAAGTCAACGGTTCCTGGAAGAGCATTTTTTGTGACTGGTCAGAATGCGAGGAACCCAAACGAAGTTAGCACGGGTTAGTTAATTATAAATTTTTGCGAAGTTTATACCTTATTAGATACAAGTTCTACCCATTCATTTATCTCTCCTGCTTATACTCAACGTTTAAACTTGACTCCGGAGAAATTAGACTTTAACTTATCTGTTGAAACTCCGTTGGGTGAAACCTTCGTTACATCTACAGTTTATAAATCTTGCATGATCCAAGTTGGCACTATCACATTACCTGTTGATCTTATCTCTTTAAAGATACTTGCTTTTGATGTGATTTTAGAAATTGATTGGTTAACTACTCATCATGCCAAAATTGATTGCTTTCGTAAGGTTGTTAGTTTTCATATTCCTAAGCAACCTGTTATTCGAATTCAAGCAACCAAACCATTGAAGTCAAACTCTTTCATATCAAGCCGTAAAGTCATTCGTTTATTGAAAAACGGATGTCAAGCTTTCTTAGCCATGTCATGGACTTGGACAAAAATACGTCAGAATTGAATGATATTTCTGTTGTTAGTAAAATCCCTGACGTATTTCCTGAAGAATTTCTTGGCCTACGCGTGATATTGAATTTTGTATCATCTTTGAATCTGGTACAAAACCCATTTCTAAAATCTCATATCGAATGGCTCCTATTGAACTTCAGGAGTTAAAAATCCAACTATAGAAGTTGGTACCCGAGCCTCTATCTGGTGACTTCCTTTGTGGAATGCACTGAAGCCAGACTCTCCGTAGGAGATACCATATTCGTGTGGTAGTAAACTGATAGGTGGCATTGTGACGTGCTATCCAAGATTGGGATATGAGTCACAGTTGAGAGCAACCTAAGTCAGTAATCGAAATACGTAGCTTTCTGGGCTTAACTGGTTATTATCGGAGATTTGTGGAAGGATTTTCTCGAATCGCTACTCCATTAACTCAGCTGACTCGAAAAGATACAAAATTCGTATGGAGTGAGGAATGCGAGAAGAGTTTCCAAGAACTCAAGAGGAGACTCATTTCGGCACCTGTTCTGACAATACCATCTGGTTCGGATGGATTTGTTATCTACAGCGATGCTTCAGGTAAAGGGTTAGGATGTGTTCTCATGCAACATGGGAAAGTCATAGCCTATGCCTCGCGACAACTCAAAGAATATGAGAGGAATTATCCTACTCATGATTTGGAGTTGGCAGCAGTCGTTTTCGCGTTGAAGATCTGGAGACACTACCTGTATGGGGAGAAAGTGGAGATCTATACAGATCATAAAAGCCTCAAATATATCTTCACCCAAAAGGAACTCAACATGCGGCAGTGACGTTGGCTCGAGCTGTTGAAAGATTACGATCATACCATCCAATATCATCCTGGAAAAGCAAACGTAGTAGCTGACGCATTGAGTAGAAGATCATATGCGGGTACGAGTGCAATGTTGTTAACACAAAGGCCCATTTTGTATGACTTGCAAAGGATGGAGATAGAGATGAAGGCTCCAAGTACCCACATGATGATATCAAATATACGAGTAGAACCGACTTTAATCGATAAAGTTAAAGCTGCTCAAGCTACGGACATAGAGCTGATGCGTATGAAGAAGAAAGTGCAAGAAGGTGCTATTCCAGAAGCAAGAATCGATGAAGAAGGAATACTTCGAGTCAACTCCAGACTTTGTGTTCCTAACGATTTTGACTTGAAGCATAGAATAATGATGGAGGCACACAACACACCGTTTGCAATCCATCTTGGGAGTACCAAAATGTATCACGATCTTCGACATACATTTTGGTGGAGCAATATGAAAAGAGAGATCGCGGAGTTTATCTCGAGATGTTTAACTTGTCAACGTGTAAAAGCGGAGCATCAAGTACCAAAGGGTCCATTGCAACCACTTGAGATTCCGAAATGGAAGTGGGAACACATTACTATGGATTTTGTTACGGGTCTTCCCAAGGTTTCTCAAGGCATAGATGCGATTTGGGTTATTGTTGATAGATTAACCAAGTCCGCTCATTTCTTGCCGATACGTGAGACTTATTCCCTTGAACGTCTTGCTAGTATGTACGTGAACGAGATTGTGAGATTGCATGGCATGCCAGTATCCATAGTTTCGGATCGTGACCCAAGATTCACTTCACGATTTTGGGTTAGCTTGCAGAAAGCTATGGGCACGGATTTACGATTCAGTTCAGCATACCATCCTCAAACGGACGGACAATCAGAGAGGACTATTCAAACTCTTGAAGATCTATTAAGACTTTGTGTCCTAGATCTCAAAGGGAGTTGGGATAAGTACCTACCATTGGTGGAATTCTCCTACAACAACAGTTATCAGGCGAGCATAGGTGTGGCTCCATTCGAGGCGTTGTATGGAAGAAAATGTCGTTCTCCAGTATGCTGGGACGAGGTGGGTGAAGCAACATTGTTGGGACCAGAGTTGGTACGCATTACTACAGAGAAGATCCAAACGATTCGACAACGTATACAAACGGCACAGGATCGACAAAAGAGTTATGCGGATCTTCATCGGAAGGACGTGGAATTTAATATTGGGGATCATGTATTGTTACGTGTTGCACCATGGAAGGGAGTTACAAGATTTGGGAAGAGAGGAAAGCTCAATCCAAGATTTGTTGGTCCATTTGAGATTCTTGAGCGAATAGAAAATGTGGCATATAGACTCGCATTACCTCCAAGCATGTCTCGTGTTCATAATGTTTTTCACATATCTATGCTTCGTAAATATGTTAAAGACCCGAACCACATTATTGAGTTAGAACCAGACGAGATAGCTGAAGATTTAACGTACGAGGAGGTACCTGTTAAGATCTTGGATAGGAAAGAGCATGTCCTACGCACGAAGGTTATACCACAAGTTAAGGTTTTGTGGAGAAACCATGCTATTGAAGAAATGACCTGGGAGTTGGAATCAGAAATGAAAGCGAGGTATCCTCACCTTTTCGAAATATCAGGTACGTACGTCAATTTCGAGGACGAAATTTCATAAGGAGGGGAGGTTGTAAGACCCCAACTTATTAATGAATAAAATCAAATTTTCTCTAAATATTATTGTGAATAATAAGGGGTTAATTTGATATAATACTTTGGTTATGGGTGAAATGTGCAAATTTTACAAAATAAGCAAGTGGTTATAAAATATTCATTTTGTCGGAGAATATTCGTTTGGTCGTGGAATATTCTTGCTGTCGGGGAATATTCGTAAGACAGCGCAGCCTTGTGTGGGCCCATAACGGAAAGCGATTAGATGAAGAAAACGACAAGTATAAGTTGTTTATAAACAACGGCGTAGTTGTTACCATTAATACTGTTGGAATACCCAGTGGTTAAAATACAGTAGCACACGGTATTGCACCAATTATTGATTCTTACGTAAGAAGGCACTACTCAATAATTGTTACAGTAGTTACTGTTCAATATTTTATTTTATTGATTCAATAATTGTTGCGTTGATATTTTATATTATTGTTGTTTCAATAATTGTTGCTGCACAGTATTTTCCATTATCAGATTAATAATTCATATTATTTGAATAATATTATTAGATAACATTATTGGCAATGTCTAGAAAGTTCTGTCTAAGGAGAGGTTTGGTCATCTAATTGCGCGCCAGTAAAGAGAAATCCTTATTGGAAAGCCCCCTCTTTTCTGGGAACGGCCTGGTTGTCATAAATGTGATTCTGCAATATTATTTGTGAATAATTAATTATTGATTCATATGATAAGAAAATATTTATTTTATATGGATATAAATGAGGGATATATTTTTGTGGTTAAAAATGAAGGAGTTAATGTTGAGGTTTTTATCCGTATTTTTGTCGGAATTGAGGTATTAAAAATCAGGGTTTTTGAGATATTTTACGGGGGTTATAATTTTTAATTCGACCGTTGGATCGTGGTAATTTTTGGATATGTTATACATATATAAGTTGAGTATATGCCCACAAATTTTGAACCGTTAAAAATGAACGTATGATTTATTATGAATTTTACGAGATGACTGGTTCAGAAATTGTTAAATTTTCGGAGTTTATCATTTTGATAGAAAATTTTAGAATTGGTGGGCCCCACTTGTGATTGGTGAAGAAATGTGCTGAATTATATTTCAAATGTGGTGGGTGGGAATAGTAGCAGGTAAAGCCATCAGGTTGCAGGTCAAGTTTGCTAAAATGTTCCTATAAATAGAGGGCTAAGTTAGAATTGAAAATCACACCAGAAACAAGTTTTCTCTCTTTCTCTCTCTAGATTATTGAGTGTATTTTGTGAGTATTTAGATACTTTGAGAGTTTCTATTCATTAGAGCAAGTTTCTTTCAGCCTTATACCGGTATTCCGACCAGAAGTACTGATATTTTGAGGTAAGAGATATTATTTTCTTCTTAATGATATTATTTTCTTCAATATCATTATGCTGAAATATTGATATGAACTTTTAATCAAATTTAGAACTTTTTGTGTCGGGGTTATTATTCACGTATACGTATACGGCACTATTCACGAATACGACACTATTCACCGAAAAATAAAATTTTCCCTTTTTGTCCAAGATGTCTATTATGGTTACTATCTTTGATTGTATCCATGTTTTGATCTTTATTTTTGAATTCTGCTTCACAATTGATTATTATGAAGTATTATTGATCTTGGATAAACTGTTATACGAATCCCTACTATTTGTCCTTTTGTCTCACTGGATTCGTTCTTTTTAAGATATTTTTCATCATACTCAGTCCTAAATGATGATATTACTGAATATCTTTGGCCTGTAGTGCAAAGATGTATGATTACTTGATGAATATCTTTGGCCTGTAGTGCAAAGATGAACAGGTGTTGAGATGAACATGACTGACAGGTGATACAAATGAATATCTTTGGCCTGTACTGCAAAGATGAATATTTGGATAAAGATGATTATTAATTGATGTTACAGGGATAAAATATTGATGATGGACTTTTAAATCTTAGAAGATAGTAGAATTCATTCTCTACTTGACTCTTCTAATGGTTTGCTGTTTCCGCTGCAGTTGTTGATCTAAAACTTGTTGTCGATTATATTCTATCAGATTTTTTCCTGTTGAATACTAATGATAATTTTTTGTATATTATCTTAGTCATAATATTCTTTACTCGGCTAGTTGAGCTCACCCTTTTCCTTTTTGTTCCATTTTTCTTCTCAGGAGGTGAGAACATAGCAGGATCTAGTCGGGGTATGGAGTGATGGTTCTAGAAAGATGTTTTAGCGGTCCTCACTATTTCTGTAAAATAGTGTTTGAATAATTATATTGAGGACTTATTTGAGTGTGGATATTGTCTAGAAGACAATATTTATATTTAAACTCACAGTATGTGTTGTCGTATTTTGCACGACAATTGTATTATTGAAGTTGTAGTTTGCTTTCTGTACCATGTATTTGGCGACTCAGAATGTGTGTTGTATACCTATTTTGGGGGCGTCACATTCTATATATGAATTTAAAAGTTCATCATCATTATTTTATCCCTGTAACATCAATTAATATATATATGGAATCAAATATTCATCTTCGCACTACAGGCCAAAGATATTCATCAGTTGGTCGTGTTCATCTAAACACCAGTTCATCTTTACACTACTGGCCAAAGATATTCATCAGAAAATCATTCATCTTTGCACTACAGGCCAAAGATATTCAGTTATATCATCATTTAGTACTGGAAATATTGAAAAATATTTTAAAAAAAACGAATCTAGTGAAACAAAAGAACAATTATTAAGGATTCGTACTTTAAACAATCTAAGTTCAAAAATACTTCATAAATAACCATAGTGGAGTAAAATTCAAGAATGAAGACCAAAATATGGATACAATCAAAGCTAGTATCCATAATAGATATATTGGATAAAAAACAAAATTTTAATTTTTCTGTGAATAGTGACGTATTTGTGAATAGTACCGTATACGTGAATAGTAACCTCGTCATTAAAAGACAAGAACTTCATGAGAAAAATCTTTCCAATATTCCGACATAATGATATTGAAAGAAATAATATTATTTGTAAAAAAATAACATCCCTTACCTCGAAAAGACAGTACTTCTGACTGGAATACTGGATATAGTGCTGAAGGAACTTGCACCGTATAACAACACTCAAAGTACCAAAATACTCACAAAAGTACGCTCAATATTATAGAGAGAGAAAATTTTAGTTTCTGGTGTGATTTTCAATTCTAACCTAAGCACCCTATTTATAGAAAAATGCTTAGAACATCAAAGCAGAAAATTTAATAAAATATTAAAATATTTATAAAATTTTCACGCCCACCTTAGAAATCTGATTTCAGCTCATTTACCACACATGTGGGGCCCACCAATAATGAAAAAAAACATTTTTCTTTTAAAAAATATTTAAAACTTCAAAAATTAATTATTTCGGAACTTCAATAATTCATAATAAATAGCCCTTTTATCAGAAAAATTTGAATCTTATGTTCAATTCATAGGAAATTTAATTCTCTACAACTTTGTAAGTTTAAGTTTTTCCAAATTCCAAGCAGAAATTGACCGAAATTCACATACGGACAATTTTATAGGCTATAATCAAATTTCAATCAAGAAATAGGGTCCACAAACATGAAAAACATGTTTTAAATATTTTTAGTAACAAAAATACTCTTCTTCCTCATTTATTCATATATCCCACATTCATTGTAAAAATATCACCATTATTATATTATTATAATATATAATATATTTAAATGAATTATTTTATCAGACAAGATAAATTATCAATTTTCAACAATTGTCACATTAAAAATTTTCTCCATCTATTTCCTCATAAAATGAATATTTTCCTTATCATATAAATCAATAATTAATTATTCACAAATAATATTACATAATCACAATACTGACAATCAGGCCGTTTCTAAGAAAGAGAGGGCTTTCTAATAAGGATTTCTCCTTACTGGCGCGCAATTAGATGACCAAACCTCTCTTTAGACAGAACTTTCTAGACATTGCCAATAATTCTATCTAATAATATTATTCAAATAATATGAATTATTAATCTGATAATAAAAAATACTGTGTAGTGACAATTATTGAAACAACAATAATATAAAATATCAACGTAGCAATTATTGAATTAATAAAATAAAATATTGAACAGTAATTACTGTAATAATTATTGAGTAGTGCCTTTTTTCGTAAGAATCAATAATTGGTGCAATACCGTATGCTACTGTGTTTAAACCACCGGGTATTCCAACAGTGTTAACAGTAACAACTACGCCGTTATTTATAAAAACTCATACTTGTCGTTTTTCTCATCCAATCGCTTTTCGTTATGGGGCACATACAAGGCTGCGCCGTCGTACGAATATTCTCCAACAGCAAAAATATTCCCCGACCAAACGAATATTCACCGACAAAAATGAATATTTTATAACCACTTATTTATTTGAAATATTTGCGTATTTTACCCATAACTAACCACATTAATCAAATCAACCCTTACTATTTCAAAATAACAAATAGAGAAAATTCAATTTTATTTAAAAAAATTGGGGTCTTACAATTTCCACCCGTATTTTGTACACGAGTCTCCCTCGTCTGATTTTGTATGAACTACAAAAAAATATTTTAAACATCTCATCATTTATCGTTTGTTCAGTAGTGTTGATTACAGGAGAAATATTGCCTTCCTGTTGCACGTTCTCCTAGTTTGTGATTAAAGGTGTTTTCACGGTTTCATACACTCCATTGTTAACGTTCTCAGTTGCCATTCTTAAATACTGCCATAAAATAAGGGTTAATTAAATAAATTATCATATCACATAATATCCCTATATTATGACCGATCAACAAATAAGCTTAGGTAGGACACACTAGCGAAGGATTTACTTGTCTCTCCCCTCCTAGTTCTATTCCCCGATCTCCGCTAGAGTTCATATCCCTAAGCTCTGATAGCAACTGTGGTGCCCCCAAAATAGGTATAAATCACCCATTCTGAGTCGTCAAATACATGGTACAGAAATAAATACAGCTTCATTAATACAATTGTGGTGCAAAATACGACAATATATCTACTGTGAGTTTAAATATAAATATTGTCTAATAGACAGTATTAAAACTCAAAAGGAGTCCTCATTAAAATTATTGATACACTATTTTATAAAAATAGTGAGGATTGCTAAAACAACTTTCTAGAACCATCACTCCATACTCCGGCTAAGTTCCTGCTATATTCTCACCTCCTGAGAAGAAAAATAGAACAAAAAGGAAAAGGGTGAGCTCAATTAGCCAGTAAAGAATATTATGACTAAGATAATATACAATAAATTATCAATACTCTTCAACAGGAAAAAATCTGATAGAATATAATAGACAACAAATTTTAGATTAACAACTGCAGCGGAAACAACAATTCATTAGAAGAGTTAAGTAGAGAATGAAATCTACTATCATCTATGAATTTAAAAGTCCATAATCAATATTTTATCCCTGTAACATCAATCAATATGCATCTTGAATCAAATATTCATCTTTGCACTACGGGCCAAAGATATTCATTTGTATCACCAGTTGGTCATGTTCATCTCAACACCTGTTCATCTTTGCACTACGGGCCAAAGATATTCATCAGGTAATCATTCAGCTTTGAACTACAGGCCAAAGATATTCATCAAGTAACACCATTAAGGACTGAGGATGATGAAAAATATTTTAGAGAACGAATCCAGTAAGATAAAAGGACAAAGATTAGAGATTTGTACTTTAGATAATTTAAGTTTAAAAATACTCCATAATAAACCATAATGGAGTAAAATTCAAGAATGACGATCAAAACATAGATACAATCAAAGATAGTAACCATACTAAACATCTGGGACGAAAAAGAGAAAATTTCATTTTTCGGTGAATAGTGTCGTATTTGTGAATAGTGACGTATACGTGAATAGTAATCCCGACACAAAAATGTAGAAATTTCATAATAAAACTTATATCAATAATTCAGCATAATGATATTGAAGAAAATAATATCATATAAGAAAAAATAACATCTCTTACCTCAAAAGAACAGTATTTCTGAATGGAATATCGGATATGATGCTGAAGGAAACTTGTACTGAATAGCAACTCTCAAATTATCTAAATACTCACAAAATACGCTTGATAATATATATATAGAGAGAAAACTTGTTTCTGGTGTGATTTTTAATTCTAACTAAGCACCCTATTTATAGGAAAATGTTAGAACGCCGAAGCAGACTTAACCTACTACCTGATGGCTTTATCTGTTACTATTCATGCCCACCATATTTGAAATAAAATTTTAGCACATTTCTCACCAACCAAAAGTGGGACCCATCAATTCTAGAAAATTTTAAAATATTTTATCATTTAAACAATAATCAGAAACTTCAATAATTCATAATAAATAGTCCTTTTATCAGAAAAATACGAATTTTATGTCCATTCCATAGGAAATTAAATTTTCTACAACTTTGTAAATTTAAGTTTTTCCAAATTCTAAACGAAAAATGCCCGAAATCTACACACGGACGATTTTTAATACCTCAATTCCGATAAAATACTGATAAAACACCTCAGCATTAATTCCTTCATTTATAATCACATAAAATAAATATTTTTCTATCCTTCATTTATATCCACATAAAATAAATATTTTTTATCATATAAATCAATAATTAATTATTCACAAATAATATTACAGAATCACAATTATGACAACTAGGCCGTTCCCAGGAAAGAGGGAGCTTTTCGATAAGGATTTCTCTGTACTGGCGCGCAATTAGGTGACCAAACCTCTCCTTAGACAGAACTTTCTAGACATTGCCAATAATGCTATCTAATAAAAATAATATGAATTATTGATCTGATAATGAAAAATACTTTGCAGTGATAATTATTGAAATAACAATAATATAAAATATCAACGCAGCAATTATTGAATCAATAAAATAAAATATTGAACAGTAATTACTGTAACAATTATTGAGTAGTGCCTTCTTACGTAAGGATCAATAATTCATCAATACTGTGCAATACCGTGTGCTACTGTGCAACCACGCGTATTACTGTATTTTAACGATTACGCCGTTATTTATAAAAACTCAAACTTGTCGTTTTCTTCATCCGTGTTTTTTAAATAGATAACATTTTTTTAAAAAAAACGTTATCTATTTAAAACCAAAAATTACCCTTATAAATACATAACGTTTTTTCATATGTATCTACAACGTTTTGTTAAAAAACGTTGTAAAAAAAATACCACAACGTTTTTAATAAAAACGTCATCTTTTAAGTAGTGTCTTTTTATGATTTTGTACTGGTGTGTGTATAACATTTATTTATACACATAATCATAATATATATAATATGGAGATTTATATAAACAAATTAAACGATAATTTAAAGAATGACGAATGATGTACTTTTATTAATAAATAAATGTCAAACATAAATAAATATTAAATAAATAGAATTTTTATAGCAAAAATTCAATAGACTTGGCCACTCATATTACTTCTATATTAAATACTAATTCCAAGGCAAACTAAATTCCTTCCAAAAAACACTGCAACCAAACTTTTTTCAGACCCAAAATATGGACCATCACCTTGAACTAAAAGTCAGAAACTTCTAGTCACGCGTTGCGTCATTTCCTTGCTCTCCAATTCCATTCAAACACCTATATAAATCACATTTCTGCCTCTCAAAATTTATCGTAACAAACTCCAACTCTAAAGTTCCAACTTTCCTAATAACTCCTCAATATTCTTAAGGGTTTTTTAGGCATGTCGACAATTAGTGCTAGTTTTGCTGAGGTTTACGTGATGAAAAAGGTTTACAAGGAGAAGATGGAAAATGCGAAGGACGAGAAAGAAGCATATCATAAAGGGAAGTTTGAATCTGGTGGTGGCCATGGATGCTTTCCGGCGATGTTTAAGAGAAGGATCCATTCCGACAGCGTTCAGAATTCGGACTCTGCTGAGAAAGTCCGGACGTGAAATTCGAATAAACATGTTCATTTTGGTCATCAGAAAATGAAAAAATTGTAATTTCCGTGGTGCTTGTATATATGGTTTACAAGAATATATACTTATTAAATTTATTATACTTTTAGACTTCTTGTGTATATTACTCTTTACGGGGAAGATCATAATACGTATCCCACTATGAAACTTTTCACTTTTGTAAGCATACTGTCTTTTACTTCATGTTAAGTAACTACCCAGAATCATCTTAAATAATCAACATATCTAAAATACCATGTTAAAAAGAATTTTAACATGGTATATATATATATATATATATATATATATATATATATATATATATATATATATATATATATATATATATATATATATATGGTGCTAACATGTCTTATAAAAAGAATTTTATTATAAAAAAAATAAAAAAGAAAAAGAAAATGTTCTGAAAAAATTAATATTTCTTTAATGAATTGTAATATATATAAAGTTACACAACGTTCTTGAATTTATTTCTATAATTTCTTTATATGTTATCACTATTAAAAAATATATTTCGTTTATTCTTCAAGTAATTTCATTTATTTGGTTATGATGTGACAAATTCAACTATATAAAATTATGATTTTGTTTCTCTTCATATTCAACCACATAAAATATTGAGATATTTTTACATATTCTTCGACAATGTGAGGGGACCAACATGCGTACAAGAGAATAGCCAGTCGTATTTGACCTATTTAAGAATTAATTTTTTACAATAATTAAGTATATTCTAAGAGTTTAATATTAAAAGAGCATTACTGACAACAAGTCTGTTGTCTAAATATTTCATTAATTTATTTGTCTAAATTCCCTCAAAGGTACTTATCCGAAATTTGGAAAATATGAAAATACTTAGAATTGCCACCTATTAAGAACTATGCATCACTCGAGTTACTTTCCTTTGGGGTAAAAATATCATACATAAATTTAATAATCTAAAAAGAAAATCAAGAAGAAAAAAATTGAAAATAAAAAGAACAGAGGTAATGCTAGGGGACTCAATTTTTTTTTCCAGGAATGTGTCTCAAATTAAATGACGGGTTAGTGAATAAGAAGATTTTATGGCAAAACAAACCTAAATAGATGTACCACTATATCAATAAGTACATAATCACAAGGACATATATATATATATATATATATATATATATATATATATATATATATATATATGAGTTATATGTATATTCACATTCGTGTAATATATAGTCGTCTATGAAGACAGTTTTTTTGGGCTATGACGATGGTTTAACCGTCGCCATAGATCAGAATATCTATGGCGACAGTTCAACCGTCGCAATAGTCCAAAAAACCCGTCACCATAGACGACTGTATACTATACAGTTGTGTATATATATATATATGTGTGTGTGTGTGTGTGTGTGTGTTGTTTCTTTACAAAAAACCGTGTGGACCTATAAAAAGACAATGCCATGACTAGCATAGAAGCTACAAAGAGATCTCTCAGTTTCTTCCCAAGAAGAAATTAAGTCAGTGCTAGCTTGGTCACCAAGCCAAACACTGTTCAAGTTTTTGGTTGCCTAACTATTGTTGTCCCCACTCCCCACTTCCTTTTATAATTTCCAACATGCTTGAAGTTTGCAGAAAATCCAAAATGTATGTAATGCTAATTAAATAGTGACAGTTGCTTGCTCCCCAAGTCCTAAAGCCATGGACAAAGCTATAAATTATCATCCTCCTAAGGCCACATATAAATTAAAATAGAATAACCCAGTAAATTTTGTTCTTTGTTCTCTTTGCCATACCTATGGCATCAGTAGGACATAGTCTTGCTGAAGTTTATGTTATGAGGAAGCAGCATAAAGAAAAGGTGGAAAAAGAAAGAGCTATGAATGAAGTTGTTGATGAAGAAGCAAAAATAATATCTAGGAAGGGATGTTTCTCTTGCATATTCATGAAGGTGCGTTCTAGTGATACGTCTGCACTGGTACCATCAGCTGGAAAAGGAGACACGAAGGGTATTATAATTAGTAATTGCAAGTAATTATCAAAAGTATGTCGGATTTTTCTTCAAATTCGTCTATTGTTATGCACGCGATGCAGTGACTGACTTAATTGAAAACATAATCGAGTCATGGTTTTGCGTGTTTAGGTCGATAATGCAAGTACTTTTGAAAGAGTTTCAGGCCTATAACATACTCCCTCCCTTCCATAGTACCCCTTTCGTCTCATAATATATGACGTTTTAAATAATTTTATTTGTCCCAAATTATTTGACGTTTATGAAAATTTAGGAGAATTAATTACAATATTTTCAAAATTATTCTCTTGGGAAAATGTTACAGATGAGGGAGAGTATGAGATAAGTATGGTAATAAATGAGAATTTAAGAGCATTATAGATAATTGATACTATATTTAATATTTTTTAATAATTTTCTTAATTCTTGTGCACAACTCTAAAACGTCATATATTATGGACGGAGGGAGTAACTGTCTTTTTAGAAGAAAAAAATTGTTTTAATTTATTTGTCATTTACAACTTTCTAGTCTTCTAGAAGAATAAATTATTTATTTTCCTATATTACCCATAATTTCTCTCATTCTCTCAATAAATTTTCTTCCTTGCATTAATAGTTTCTAATTTTCTATAAAGGGGTAGTAATAAAATTTTATATAAATTTTAATTCTTAAATAATAATATTAAATAATTTTCTTAATTTATATGCATGAAATTAAAAATACAGTTATTATGAAACCCAGATAGTATATGAAATTGAAGTTAGCGAAGAGTTCTACAATACTGATCATGCATGTTTTTTTAGGGTCGAAAAATCTGCTTAAAGCTGGCACATGGGTACTTGAGAATATTTATTAATTTTAATCCTTCGTTATTTACTTTAACCTAAATATGGTTGGAATGTGGTTAAACATTATAAATACTCCCTCCATCCTACATAATATATGATATTTTAAAATTGTGTACAGAAATTAAGAAAAAGATTGTATAATATTAAATATAATATTAATTATTTATAATACCATTTGTCATATATTTATCTCATTTTCTCTCTTTCATTTGTAAATTTTTTTCTATGAGGGGTACTTTTAGAAAAATAATAATTAATTTTCTTAAATCATATAAAATATTAAATAATTTGAAAAAATAAAATCATCTAAAAAATCATATATTATGGGACGGAGAGAATACTAATCTAACATACCATGTTAAATTATCAATTCAACTAAAAATTTAGCAGAGTAATGTTAAAGGTTTTAAATATTTGGTCTCAAATGACATAACATTGCATATTGTAATGATAATTTAGAGCATAACCGGTCATATAAAATATACCAAACTAATGTTATGATAACACATTATTTAAGATATTTTTTGAGATTAAAAATTTAAGACATCTAACATCACCCAAAAAATTAAATTATTAGATAGAGAACACAACATTGTATATCATGATGCTATAACATGTCTGATAAAAAGAATCTTATTTGCGAAAAAATAAAATACAAAAATAAAAATACAAAATTGTTTCACAAAAATAATGTTCTTTTCATGGATTGTAATATAAAGTTACACAAGTTATTTCCGTAATTTCTTTATTAAGTAAAATATAAAAGTGACTACAGTAAGCATTGACAACAAAAAAATTCGAACTTCAACCTCATAAATTTAAGTGACTATCCAATTAAACTACATGATATAATTACAAATAAGACAACATAATTTTTTTTTATACAAACTTCTCCATTATAAATTGAGTACGTCCAAATAACATTTTTATTGCAATTAAAAATGAAAAGGTTAATATTGAATACATTAAGTAAACATTTTCAATTTTATTTGGCCGAAAATAGCACTTTATTTTTATAATAATTAAGATGTTTTAATAAAGGTGTGTCAAATAGTATTCTCCGACTTGATGAATAAAAAGTATAAACTAAACTAGTAAATAAGTTAAAAATTGCATTATACTACTGCAACTTAATATACAAAATTTTGAAGCAGTTGAATTAAGACAAAGAATATGAGAAATTCTTTTTTTTCTATAGGTCATTAGCTAGATATCACCTTTAGTCTTTAGAAATTCTTTGTGTCAATGAAAATACATACTATTTGTATAATTCGTAATCAATAAATAAATTAGATAAATATAGATTTGGTTGATGCATCCATTGTTTTAGTATGTTAAGAAAGATCAAAATATATAGTTCATTATAATATTTAATAAATGCTATTAATTTTTTTAAAAAAATATTATGATTATATATTAAAATAAACTTAAAACTCCCCCTATAAATCAATACTAGACAAAAGTTACTTACCAACTTAATTTTTTTAGGTTAAATGGAGAAGTTTGTATAAATAAAATTTATGTTGTTTTATTTACAAGTACATCATGTAGCTTAGTTGAACAATTGGTTAAAATTATGTGATTGAGATATTAAATTCAAATATTAACAGAAGTGTAGATTTTGATATTTTAGTCTTAGTTTTGCTTGTTTACATGTCATCATTGTCACGCTCAGCTGTCACATAAAAGTGTAGAGATTTTGTTTTGCATTGACCAACAAAAAAGGATACAATATCTAAATATACTAAGAAGTGAGTTTTTTAGTCTTAGTTTGACTTGTTTACATGTCATCATTGCCACAGATGATAGTCAATGCTCAGTTGTCACATAAAGATTTGTTATACAAATTTTTATATAGTAGAGAGTTTGTTTTGCATTGACCAATAAAAGGAACACAATATTCAAATATATTAAGAGTACAGTGGTCACTTTTATATTTTACTCAATATTTTTCTCTTTGCTCCATGGTATAATATTAATTAATTTTTGGAAATTAATTTGAAATATTTTTAAATTTAAGATTAATATAATTTATTTGAGTTCTGAATAAATCTTATAATTAGTAGTATTTTAAAATATTTATAATAACAATTAAAATTAAATTAATGAATCTAATGTTCATAATAGTATTTTTAGAATAAATAATGGGGAACATGTGAGCATTCACAATAGTTTCCTTATCTCTATCCCTACTCTGCAGTGTCATTGGGTCATTATGCAGGATAGAGATTCAATTTTTTCACTATGTACCCAACAAGTTCCTTATATTGATTCCTTAAATAATAAAATTTAAATTTTTAAAGTTTCAACCGTCAAAACATGTTTTGACCGTTGTAATTATTTGACCTTTGTATTGGCTTCATGCATTAGATCTTATGATAGATATAATATACTACAACCTCTTATTTTTAATTATAAAATCACTATTAATTTATTAATCTTTTTTGAAGTAAGTATGTGATATTTTTAAATTTAAAAATAATATAAATTTAATCAATACATATTGTATCTTATTTAAATAATTACTATTACATATAAAATTTATTATTTTTACAATTCTTAGCAAAATTATTAAGTTTGAGAATGCATCAACTTGAGATATAAAAGTTAATAATAATCTTATAATTTATAAAAGAGAATATAATTTATCAATTGTATTCTATTGTAAAATAACTTTAATTTTATTTTAAATTTTAATTAATTTATGAAGTGAGTATTAAATGGATTGTAGCTGCAAATGTACATTAGATCAATATTAACTGTTCAAAAGTTAATTTATAATATTTTAAAATTAAAAATTAATATGATTCATTTAAAATTTAAAAATAATAAATTTTATAATTAATAGTACTTTTATAATATTTATAATTATATGGACATAAATTAAATAAAATTTAAATTTAAATACGTTTGAAATTAATTTTAAAAAAATAAGTCAATATTAATTTTGTAATTTGAAAGTGAAGTAATAAAAAAGGCATGTGACAATAATGTCAAGATGTGTATAATTGATGAGTTGTCCACTTAAATGAGAGTGTGAAATGTCATTTTGCATATATAGAGAACTGTCTTTTGACTTCCTCTTTCTAGGGAGTAAAATCCTATATAGAGATTAAAATAAAGAGTTCTGAAATTCAACAATAGTTCTGAAATTTAGAACGCTCATCAACTATGGGCTAGTCGAATCATTAAGGGTTCGCTAGTCTTACAAGGTTTCAAAATGAACTGATGCTCAATTTGAATAAAAATTCTAAAAAGGTATACAATCGAATAACTATTGATGAATTCATACTTTAAAAGAATTATAGCATCTAATATGAAATCTTGAACTTGAACAATTAAGAACAAGAACTTACTCGCTATAGAATACAATTCTAAGACTTGATCAATGAGTGATTTAAAATTTAAGGAACTTGCTTAACAACAATAATTTAGAAATAGAATATTTACTCAATACAAAAGTAAGGTTTAGAAACTTACCTCTTGTACAAGCTACAATTAATTCACGTTCTTTATTAAATCCTACATATCAATACATTCACAATACCCATTAATCAATAGTTCGGTATACCTATTGAATCCCAACATTGGTCTTTGAATATGTTATTAGAATTTTAAGTCTGATTAATTAATCACATAACGTAAGTTAATTAATATATTATTATATGCTTGACATGTCTTCATGTTTATTACATTAGGTTTTTAAAAACACATTTTCAAAACTTGAACATATAGAAAAATTTCTGAAGGTCTGCAGGTAGGGCGCGGGCGCGGGCGCGGGCGCGCTATCTTAGTTCTCTGAAGAGGCGCGGGCGCGCTACATTTGCTCTTTAAAGAGGTGCGGGCGCGCTGCACGGCGCGGGCGCGCTGCACGGCGCGGGCGCGCTCCATTCGTTCTTTGGAGCGGCGCGGCCGCGCTACAACGCAGACCCAGATTCTGTAGTTCACGAAAAATGCAGAACAAGCTAAAATCTACCAATTTCTTTATTCATACATGAATTTAAACATACCCAGACATTATAATATACACATAATCATTACTCAACCTTCCTAGCATGATTTTAACATGTTAAAACATACAATTACTTGAATCAATTCATGTAATTTCAGTGCTCTTGGTTATTTTGAAAATATTGAACATGAAACAGAAAATTTGGCATTACGGGTTTGTTATAACACCGAATCTGCTCAATCAAAGTTTGTTTTCTTCGTTTTAACATACATAAGCATATACAAGTGTAAATTTTTGATACAACATATGATTAACACACTTAATTTGTACGTAAGGGCCATATGGGTCATATATACAACTTTCATATTTGTAACTTCAAAAAAAATCTAATTACGACAGATTTATATACAATTGATGTTATGAAAACATACATATATGATAAAAACATGTTATGATGGCATATTATCATATATATATATACACACACACACACACACACACACACACACACACACAATTATTACTCTTATCAATTACAGAGACTTGAAAGCCATTTTTCATAAAAATATAAACAACGTGAATTTAAAATTGGGTTGAAGAGATTACCCAGAGTGTAGATTAGTAGAGATGGAACCTTTCTCAGATACTTCTTTAAATCACGCAACTCACAATTTTCTCAATGTTTCTTTGAATTCTCTCTGACTCTCAAGTTAAACTCTTAATTGCAAATACGTAAAAGGAGAAACTGATGAGGCACACATATAACTCCAGTAACGTTGAGGTCAGTTAATCCTTATGTGGTTAACTGCTCTCAACTCCTCTTAAGGCCCTGTTTGGCTATCACTTAATTATTACTTCTAATTATTTTAAATAATCTCTTATAATATAGTTTAATAATGTCACACCCAATTAATAATAAATCAAATATCTTATTTAATTTAATTTAAATAAAATATAATAATTTCTCATTAATTCACATAGCCACATAATTAAATTTCTCATTTATTAATTATGTCAAATTATTAAATCTCTAATTAATTATTAAATTAATTAAATAACATTTATACTTATTAAATAATCCATTTAATTCAATAAGCTCACTTAAATACATACTTTGAATAATAAAAATTCCCCACATTAATTTAATCAATATAACACATATAATTAAATTAATCTATCACAATTTTATCAATTAATTATTAATCCAACAATTAAATCATCGAAAAATATTTATTTAATTCAATAAATGTTCAAATTAAATTATAAAATCTCGTTTGTCACATCTTTCCCCCCTTAAAAGGATTCTGTCCCCAAAATCACGACTCAATCAATTCGTCCCGTTACATTCTCCCCCAACCCTTACAAAGATTATGCCCCCAGAATCGCTTACACATAAATTAAGTAAATAAATGAGGATAATTCTTCATCATATTCTCCTCGAGTTCCCACGTAGCTTCTTCAGCGTTGTGGTTCCTCCGGATTACCTTAATAGAAGGTATTACTTTATTTCTGAGAACTTACTCTTTCCTGTCAACAATCTGAACAGGAATTTCTTCGTAAGATAAATCTTTTTCAAATTATAGGGGTTCATATTCAATTACATGCTTATAATTGGGTTTGTAGGGTCATAAAACTGAAACATGGAAGACATTGTGGACATTTTCGAGTGCTAGAGGTAAGGCTACCTCGTACGCAACTTCTCCAATCCTTCGCAGTACCTCAAAGGGTCCAATGAATCTTGGGCTTAATTTTCCTTTCTTTCCGAACTTGATCTTTCCCTTCTAGGGAGAGACTTTCAAAAATACATAACTACCCGATTCAAACTCAACCTTTTTACGGTGTGGATCGGCGTATTTTTTTTGCCTATCTTGAGCTGCTACCAGTCTTGTTCGGATCACTATGACTATCTCTGTTGTCTGTTGTACCAGTTCTGGACCTAGTAATTGTCTCTCGCTAACTTCATCCCAGTATAGTGAAGTTCTGTACTTTCTACCGTACAACGCTTTATAAGGCGACATGCCAATACTAGCGCGGTAACTGTTGTTGTAGCCGAACTCTATGAGCGGTAGATGATCATCCTAATTTCCTTTGAAGTCCATTATACAAGTTCTTAACATATCTTCTAATGTCTGAATCATTTTTTCACTCTGCCCATCCGTCTGAGGGTGATATGCCGTACTCATTCGTAACTGCGTACCCATGCATTCCTGTAGACTATTCCAAAAGTTCGATGTAAAGCGCGGATCCCTATTAAAAATAATTGACACCGAAACTCCGTGTCTCGAAATAATCTCTTTTATATATAATTTTGCCAACTGGTCTAAGTTAAATTTGATTTTGATTGGAAGGAAGTGTGCGAATTTCGTCAATCAATCAACGATAACCCATACTGCATCGTAGCCTTTCTGAGTTGTCGGAAGGCCAACCACGAAATTCATCGTAATGTGTTCCCATTTCCATTCTGGGATTTTTAACGGTTGTAGCAACCCACTTGGCCTCTGATGCTCTGCTTTCACTTTCTGACATGTCAGACATTTGGCAACACACTCTGCAACATCTCGTTTCAAATTTGGCCACCAGAAATGTTGTCAAAGATCTTGGTACATCTTGGTACTACCAGGGTGAATTGAATATCGTGAGCTATGAGCCTCGCTCAAAATATCTTCCTTAATCTCTGGCACTGACGGTACCCAAATTCTATTTTTAAATCTCAGTATTCCTTTATTGTCCATCTTGAATCTCGGTTCGGTTCCTTCGGATATCTTCTTTTTCACCTTCTTACATTCTTCGTCCTGAAGTTGAGCCTCCTTAACTTTATCCAGCAAGGTTGTACCGGATTGCATCTAGAACAACTTCTCGTCAATTTCCATAGGATACTTCACTTCCAATTCTAACTTCTCCATTGCTGAAATTAGCTCCTTCTGAGCGGTCAACGTCATCAATTTCTCCCGATCCTTTCTACGTCTTAAGGCGTCGGCAACCACATTTGCCTTACTCGGATGGTATAAAATCTCACAATCATAGTCCTTAATTAACTCCAACCACCTTCTTTGGCGCATATTCAAGTCCTTCTGTGTAAAAATATATTTCAGACTCTTGTGGTCTGTATATATTTCACACTTCTCCCCATAGAGATAGTGTCTCCAGATCTTCAAAGCAAAAATCACGGCAGCTAATTCCAAATCGTGGGTCAGATACCCCTTCTCATAGTCCTTTAATTGTCGTGACGCATACGCAATGACTTTGTCGTTTCACATAAGCACACAGCCTAGTCCTTTATGCGATGCATCACTATAAACCATAAAATTTCCTGTGTCATCCGGAAGAGATAACACAGGTGCTATACTCAACCTCTTCTTAAGTTCTTGAAAGCTTTCCTCACACTTCTCCGTCCAAACGAATTTCACCGCTTTCCTAGTCAAATTCGTCAGCGGAGTTGCGATCTTAGAAAAATCCTGAATGAATCTTCTGTAATATCCTGCCAATCCAAGAAAACTTCGTACTTTTGACAGCGTTCTCGACTGATCCCAGTATATCACGGCTTCGACTTTGGATGGATCTATCGAAATTCCGTCTTTATCAATCACATGTCCAAGAAATTGTACCCGCTCGATCCAAAATTCGTATTTCAAAAACTTGGCATACAACTTCTCCCTTCTCAATGCTGCTAACGTTACCTTTAAATGCTCAACATGTTCTTCTTTGGTTTTCGAGTATACCAAAATGTCATCGATGAACACCACCACAAATTTATCCAAAAACGGTTTAAACACCCTGTTCATCAAGTCCATAAACGCTGCAGGAGCATTTGTTAGACTTAATGACATCACTAGGAATTCGCAATGACCATATCGCGCTCTAAACGCTATCTTCAGTACATCCTCTGGTCTTACCTTCAGTTGATGATAACCGCTCCTCAAGTCTATCTTGGAAAAGTATCTTGCTCCCTTCAATTTATCAAACAAGTCATTGATCCTTGGTAATGGATATCTATTCTTAATCATGACCTTATTTAGTTCTCTATAGTCGATGCAGAGCCGCATTGTCCCGTCCTTCTTCTTTACAAATAACACCGGTGCTCCCCATGGTGATACACTCGGTTGAATATATTTCTTGTCCAGTAACTCTTGCAAGTGTACCATCAATTCTTTAATCTCTATCGGAGCCATCCGATACGATGCTTTAGATATTGGAGTCGTTCCTGGCGCCAAATCGATCACGAACTCAACCTCTTTGTCTGGCAGAAGTCCTGGCAAATCGTCCGGAAATACGTCTGCGAAGTCCCTCACTACTGGTATCTCTTCTATTTTTGGATTCTCTTTACGACTGTCGACTAGGTAAGCTAGATATCCTACACAGCCTTGTCTTAACAACTTCCTGGCCTGCATCATTGTCAGACAACTCGCTTGTCTAGGCGACTTGCTACCATAAAACACAACCTTTGACGGAGTCATAAAGTTAATACGCTTCTTCTGACAATCATTTATAGCCTCGCAATTGAATAACCAATCTATTCCCAAGATAACATCAAATTCCCCAAGTCTGATAGGGATAAGATCTACGTTCATAATATTACCCTTAATATCCACCCTACAGTTCTTGTGTACGTGCTTAACATGGATTATTTCACTATTCGTAATTTTTATGTTCATGGGATATTCTAACTCATCCTTAGGTAATTCTAAGTTCTTAGCAAAGTCATCGGATATAAATTAGCAAGTAGCACCCGAATCAAATAATACATAAGCATTAATTTTATTGATCGAAATGATACCTGACACCACATCATGAGACTGCACAACATCCTGCACTGTCATGTTGAAAGTCTTGGCGGTTGGTTTGTTGGTTGCGGTTGGTCTCGTGATAGTCAGAGCACTTCCACCGCTATTTCCCCTATTTCCTCCTGATCCTGCCCCTCCAGATCCCTTCTTGGGACAGTCTCTTGCCAGATGGTCTTTTGATCCGCAAGTGAAACAGGCTCCTTTCTTTGGGTTAGGACAGTTAGGTGCTATGTGGCCTTCCTGACCACAATTGTAGCACACCCATTTTCCCTTCATACATACTCCCAAATGAGCTTTCCCGCAGGTCGGGCATGCTTCAATCCTCTTCTTCTGATCTCCTTGTTGATTTCCAGTTGATGAGTTGTCTGACCACCTTCTCTTCTGATTGTTACTTCCTCCCGTGTTACTTCCACTGGCCTTATTAATTCCCTCATTCTTAATCTTCTTCTTCTTCTAATCCTGATTATACTTAGTCACCGCATCGCTTCCACCTTCAGTGAGTATGGCCTTCTCCAGTACTCCAGCAAACGTCTTTAACTGAAACATCGACACTTTACTATACAACCAGGGCTTCAGTCCTTGTTCAAACCTTCTTACTTTTTTCTCATCCGTGTGCACTTAATATGTGGCGAACCTAGACAACTCATTGAATCTTGCTACATAATCTAGCATGGACATATTTCCTTGCTTTAACTCTAGAAATTGTACCTCCATTTGGTTCTGCGAGCTTATCGGAAAGTACATCTCGAAGAACATCTCCTTAAACCTCTCCCAAGTGATCACACCTTCTCCTCCACGGACCTTATTTGCTTGCCACCAATAACTAGCTTCGGATTTCAGCATAAATGTTACGTAGGCAATTTTCTGGTCCTCTATGACTCTGGCGACATCAAAAACTTTCTCAATCTCCATAACCCAAGTTTGAGCTTTAATTGGGTTAATGGAGCCTTTAAACTTTGGCGGTCCCACCGCCTTGAAGTTCTTGAACGTCGTATTGGGTGGAGCCCGAGGTTGATTATTAATCGCTCCAGCTAATAAGTTCACTAATTGCTGAACGGGGTTAGAATTGGCGTTGTTGTTGTTGTTCGTCGATTCTCCCTGAGCTAGTTGACGGTTTGGTCTTCTTCTCGGTGGCATATTTCTGTTAAAATATATGCTTATTAGATCTTAATCCAATTCTCTAAATATTTAAGGCTTAACTTAAACAATTTAACATAATCACTTAACATACTTTCTCAAACAACTTGATATATTTATTTAATCAAAAGTTTAAACAAACTACGATAACATCACTGCTATTTACATCAACTATCCCGAGATAAAGAATCTACAGGATTTAAAACATTAAAAATATTCCTTTGTTTATAAACACATCGAATTTTACATTTTTAACTACCAGATAGGTTTTCACATAATTAAACTATTCCTATCACTGCCTGTTAAGGCGTTGAATAGCCTTGCTACGTTCTTTTTCCATAATGCGGGACATCGTCTTGCGATCTAGCATGTACGATGGTAGTCCTTCGAACTGAATTGGGTATCTTATAACTTGATCATGGGCCTCATCCATTGCATTAAGAAGTGTAGAGTACGTCTCCCCAAGCTTAGCCTTCTTCGCATGACAATCCTCTTCTGCAAGATCAACACGACGTTATTCCCTTACCCAGGCCTCCTCTGCGATGGTCAGCCTTGCTGAGTTCTCCTTCAGTTCATTCTTCAACTTCTCTATTTCCTTAGACTTCTCCTTCGTTTGACCCTTCTCGTGAACCAAATCCCACTCTACGTTTCCTAGACGTCTGTGAAGAGTGACTACCTCACTATCCCTCTGCTCGATGGTAAGCTGTTGAATAACCGTCCGCTCATTTAGCTCCTGAACAATATCACGTAACTCAATGTTACGGTCATATAGCTCATCGTATATCTCAGCACTAATAGAGTTCGGTGGGAACTCATCTTCTTCCTCAGGATCCTCCTCTGGGTCATACTCAGGCTCAGCTCCTGACCAACAACAGTGATCAACGGAGATGGCTCTCTCTGTACCAACTGCTCCCTGACGACATGAATGTCTCGGGGTTCCTCCTCTATAGGTACTCGGGGTTCCTCCTCCCCAGCTCGACTAGATCCTCCAACATCCGACATCCTGACAACACAGTTTTAAGTTTTAGTTACTAATCGATACTCGTGAGCACATAAGTTTATCACATAAACACATAAAGTCTTTTATTATCTTTAATGAATTAAGGAATTCATTTCTTAGAACTCGATAAGAGTTTATCACCACTATGTTCTCGATCTCCTATAAGATTACTACCTAGGGTTGTTCCCCCACCTAAGGTTCATAACCTGGCTCTGATACCAACCTGTGACACCCCCAAATTAGGGTACTTCAATTCTCACGTGATTTGGTGTTCACTATACAAACATCATGTGTCTATCTACCCATAATAAATGAAACCATAAAATAGATAGAAATAAATCCTCTCCTTAAGGAGTTACATCATCTGAAAATAAATACATCAATCCCAGGTCATACTAACCTTAATTCTTAAATGCGAAAACATAAACAAATATTAAGTCTTACACAATTTAAACATAAGTCTAAAACATAACATAACAAATAAAACAACAAGTCTTCATCACTTGTTAATCTTGCATTTGCCTTTGCTAGTAGAAGGCTCGTTAGACCTTTCGTTCTTAACTGCAATGTTATTATTATGCAAGAGTGAGCACGATTGCCCACAAGTATAATAATATAACCACAATATAATAACATGCGAGTGAATCAAAGACTTCTGAAATAAGAAACTCAACTTTTGAATCAAGAATGAATAACAAAAATCAAAAGACTTCTGAGGGTCATAAGACCTTGAACTATGTCCTAGGTTGTCAAGGGTTTTACTTGAAACCTTTAACAGTCATAAGACTATGGACTCTTCTACTCGTACTTAGGGGGATCAGCCCTTAGTACCATATTGTGCACAATATCTCAACGTTAAAGCATAAGTAATCCCCTATAACAGGGTTGTTCATCTCAGTTTGATATTAGAGTCCGCACCAAAAGAAGTTTGGTTTAGATAAATTCAATAATAGTTCTGAAATTTAGAACGCTCATCAACTATGGGCTAGTCGAATCATTAAGGGTTCGCTAGTCTTACAAGATTTCAAAATGAACTGATACTCAATTTGAATAAAAATTCTAAAAAAGTATACAATCGAATAAGTATTGTATGACTGAATTCATGCTTTAAAAGAATTATAGCATCTAATATGAAATCTTGAACTTGAACAATTAAGAACAAGAACTCACTCACTATAGAATACAATTCTAAGACTTGATCAATGAGTGATTTAGAATTTTAGGAACTTGCTTAACAACAATAATTTAGAAATAGAATATTTACTCAATATAAAAGTAAGGTTTTGAAACTTACCTCTTGCACAAGCTAAGATTAATTCATGTTCTTTATTAAATCCTACATATCAATACATTCATAATACCCATTAATCAATAGTTCGATATACCTATCGAATCCCAACATTGGTCTTTGAATATGTTATTGGACTTTTATGTCGTATTAATTAATCACATAACGTAAGTTAATTAATATATTATTATATGTTTGACATGTCTTCATGTTCATTACATTAGATTTTTAAAAACATATTTTCAAAACTTGAACACTTAAAAAAATTTCTGAAGTTCTGCAGGTAGGGCGCGAGCGCGCTACCTTTGTTCTCTGAAGCGGCGTGGGCGCGCTACATTTGCTCTTTAAAGAGGCGCGGGTGCGCTCCATTCGTTCTTTGGAGCGGCGCGGTCGCTCTACGACGCAGACCCAGATTCTGCAGTTCGCGAAAAATACAGAACAAGCCAAAATCTACCAATTTCTTTATTCATACATGAATTTAAACATACCCAACTATTATAATATACACATAATCATTACTCAACCTTCCTAGCATGATTTTAACAGGTTAAAACATACAATTACTTGAATCAATTCATGTAATTTCAGTGTTCTTGGTGATTTTGAAAATATTGAACATGAAACAGAAAATTTGGCATTACAGGTTTGTTATAACACCGAATCTGCTTAATCAAAGTTTGTTTTCTTCGTTTTAACATACATAAGCATATACAAGTGTAAATTTTTGATACAACATATGATTAACACATTTAATTTGTATGTAAAGGCCATATGGGTCATATATACAACTTTCATATTCTATAACTTCAAAAAAATCTAATTACGACATATTTATATACAATTGATGTTATGAAAACATACATATATGATAAAAACATGTTATGATGGCATATTATCATATATATATATATATATATATATATATATATATATATATATATATATACACACACAATTATTACTCTTATCAATTATAGAGACTTGAACAGAGACTTGAAAGCCATTTTTCATAAAAATATAAACAACGTGAATTTGAAATTGGGTTGAAAAGATTACTCATAGTGTAGATTAGTAGGGATGAAACCTTTCTCAGATACTTCTTTAAATCACACAACTCACAATTTTCTCAATGTTTCTCTGAATTTTCTCTGACTCTCAAGTTAAACTCCAGTAACGTTGAGGTCAATTAATCTATACGTGATTAACTACTCTCAACTCCTTTTAAGGCCATGTTTGGCTATCACTTAATTATTACTTCTAATTATTTTAATTAATCTCTTATAATATAGTTTAATAATGTCACACCCAATTAATAATAAATCAAATATATTATTTAATTTAATTTAAATAAAATATTATAATTTTTCATTAATTCATATAGCCACATAATTAAATTTCTCATTTATTAATTATGTCAAATTATTAAATCTTCAATTAATTATTAAATTAATTAAATAACATTTATACTTATTAAATAATCTATTTAATTCAATAAGCTCACTTAAATACATACTTTGAATGATAAAAATTCCCTACATTAATTTAATCAATATAACACATATAATTAAATTAATCTACCGCAATTTCATCAATTAATTATTTAATCCAACAATTAAATCATCAAAAAATATTTATTTAATTCAATAAATATTCAAATTAAATTATAAAATCTCGTTTGCCATATCTTTCCCCCTTTAAAAGGATTCTGTCCCCAAAATCACAACTCAATCAATTCGTCCCGTTACATTCTCCCCCCTGACAAAGATTCTTCCCCCAGAATCGCTTACACATAAATTAAGTAAATAAATGAGGATAATTCTTCATCATATTTTTCTCGAGTTCCCACGTAGCTTCTTCAGCGTTGTGGTTCCTCCAGATTACCTTAACAGAAGGTATTACTTTATTTTTGAGAACTTGCTCTTTCCTGTCAACAATCTGAACAGGAATTTCTTCGTAAGACAAATCTTTTTCAAATTATAGGGGTTCATATTCAATTACATGCTTATAATCGGGTTTGTAGGGTTGTAAAACTGAAACATGGAAGACGCTGTGGACATTTTCGAGTGCTGGAGGTAAGGCTACCTCGTACGCAACTTCTCCAATCCTTCGCAGTACCTCAAAGGGTCCAATGAATATTGGGCTTAATTTTCCTTTCTTTCCGAACTTGATCTTTCCCTTCCAGGGAGAGACTTTCAAAAATACATAACTACTCGATTCAAATTCAACCTTTTTACGGTGTGGATCGACGTATTTCTTCTGCCTATCTTGAGCTGCTACCAGTCTTGTTCGGATCACTTTGACTATCTCTACTGTTTGTTGTACCATTTCTGGACCTAGTAATTGTCTCTCGCTAACTTCATCCCAGTATAGCGGAGTTCTGCACTTTCTACCGTATAACGCTTCATAAGGCGGCATGCCAATACTAGCGTGGTAATTGTTGTTGTAGCCGAATTCTATGAGTGGTAGATGATCATCCCAATTTCCTTTGAAGTCTATTATATAAGCTCTTAACATATCTTCTAATGTATGAATCGTTCTTTCACTCTGCCCATCTGTCTGAGGGTGATATGTCGTACCCATTCGCAACTGCGTACCCATGCATTCCTGTAGACGTTTCCAAAAGTTCGATGTAAAGTGCGGATCCCTATCGAAAATAATTGACACCGAAAATCCTTGTCTCGAAACAATCTCTTTTATATATAATTTTGCCAGCTGGTCTATGTTAAATTTGATTTTAATTGGAAGGAAGTGTGCGGATTTCGTCAATCGGTCAACGATAACCCATACTGCGTCGTAGCCTTTCTGAGTTGTCGAAAGGCCAACCACGAAATCCATCGTAATGTGTTCCCATTTCTATTCTGGGATTTCTAATGATTGTAGCAACCTACTTGGCCTCTGATGCTCTGCTTTCATTTTCTGACATGTCAGACATTTAGCAACACACTCTGTAACATCTCGTTTCAAATTTGGCCACCAGAAATATTGTCGAAGATCTTGGTACATCTTGGTACTACCAGGGTGAATTGAATAACATGAGCTATGAGCCTCGCTCAAAAATGTCTTCCTTAATCTCTGGCACTGACGGTACCCAAATTCTATTTTTAAATCTCAGTATTCCTTTATTGTCCATCTTGAATCTCGGTTCGGTTCCTTCGGATATCTTCTTTTTCACCTTCTTACATTCTTCGTCCTGAAGTTGAGCCTCCTTAACTTTATCCAGCAAGGTTGTACCGGATTGCATCTGGAACAACTTCTTGTCAATTTCCACAGGATACTTCACTTCCAATTTCAACTTCTCCATTACTGAAATTAGCTCCTTCTGAGTGGTCAACGTCATCAATTTCTCCCGATCCTTTCTACTTAAGGCATCGGCAACCACATTTACCTTACCCGGATGGTATAAAATCTTACAATCATAGTCCTTAATTAACTCCAACCACCTTCTTTGGCTCATATTCAAGTTCTTCTATGTAAAAATATATTTCAAACTCTTGTGGTCTGTATATATTTCACACTTCTCCCCATAGAGATAGTGTCTCTAGATCTTCAAAGCAAAAAACACGGCAGCTAACTCCAAATCGTGGGTCGAATACCCCTTCTCATAGTCCTTTAATTTTAGTGACGCATACGCAATGACTCTGCCATTTCGCATAAGCACACAGCCTAGTCCTTTATGCGATGCATCACTATAAACCACAAAATTTCCTGTGTCATCCGGAAGAGATAGCACATGTGCTGTACTCAACATCTTCTTAAGTTCTTGAAAGCTTTCCTCACACTTCTCCGTCCAAACGAATTTCACCGCTTTCCTAGTCAAATTTGTCATAATTGTCATCATCCTCATGCTTATATTATGATAAGAGTCATCTGTGGCCCGTAGTGCATAGATGGAGTTGGTATGATTATGACCAGTGATTATTCAGTATAATCATGACCGTAATGTTACAAATGATGTGGTAAAAGTCCTCATTGGCCCGTAGTACATTGATGGAAAGTTGTTGACATGATCATGACCATTGATGAAAACACAAATATCTTTGGCCTATAGTGCACGGGTAATTCGTGGTCGTGATACTAATGAATATCCTTGGCCGTAGTGCAGGGATGATTCGATGATGTGGATTATTTATTAAGCTGAGTCACAGCGATAAAATTGATGATAAACTTTTTAAATCATAGAAGGTAGTAGATATCATGCTCTACTTGACTCTTCTAATGGATTGCTTATTCCGCTGCAGTTAAACTTGATGTCTATTGTATTTTATTAGTTTAACACTGTTGAAGGCTAATGATAATTTATTCTGCATTATCTTAGTCATAATATTTCTTACTGGGCTAGTTGAGCTCACCCTTTGCTTTCATTGTTCTCTTCAGGAAATGAGAACATAGCCGGGACTAGTCAGAAAATGGAATGATGGTCCGAGACGGTGCATTAGTAGTCCTCACTATTATGCGAAATAGTGATATAATAATTGTAATAATATTGAATTTGAGTTTGGATATTGTCTAGAAGACAATATTCGTGTTGAAACTCCCAGCTTATGTTTTGTCGTACTTTACACGACAGTTGTATAATTAAGTTATATTTGAATTTTGTACCATATATTTGGCGACTCAGAATGGGCGATGTATACCTATTTTGGGGGCGTCACATGACATATAGTTAAAGTTACCTTACTTATAATGGATTTCCTTAGTAATATTTAGCATGTATTTCGGAAAGAAACTTGAAGATTTTGAAAACAAATCTTGACGAACTTTGACTCATTTAAGTTTTGACCTTGATAGCATGTATACGAAGTTTAATTATGCATGATATAAGATTCAAAGTTGTATCGTATGTGTTAGATTTCTTTGATTTGGTTTAAAACGATTTCTAAAGAAAACTTAAAACTTTGAGAACGAACTTAAAGGAACTTGTGTACTTAAAGTTCTAAACATGATAACATACGTACATGGCTTAGTTAACTATGAAATGAGATATAAAGTTGCACTTAGTTGCTTTAACTTGGTCTAGAATGACTTTTAAAAGTAAACTTGAATGCTTTGCAGACTTACATCTACGAGCAGTGTGTTGCTCACATTTTGGACTTGTAGGGATTGCATGCTAGTATCTTTTAGGTCAATAAACATGGCCGATAAGTGTACTCATCTAGTTTGACAAAATAAAAGTCATTCAAGCATGTTTTAAAAGTAAGTTTTCAAGTGATAAACTATGCTAGTCATATGTAGATGAAATGAATATTTACAAGCATGATGATATTCATATTCTACACTTATAAGATGGCATGTTAATACTATTCGTGTCTTTAAACATGGCCTATAATTGCACACACATAGTTTGAGACAATATAAGTCATTGGAGCATGATTTTAAATGAGTTTCAAGTGATGAATGACACTAGCTATGTGTAAATGATGTGAATACTTGTGAGCGTGCATATTACAGATTATATGACCTTCTCATCTGAATAGATGGATAACCTAGTTGGCCTCATGATTTCATGAACTTAGTTGGCCTTAACTTCGTGGAAATTTCCAACTCGAGACATATTGTGTAAATGTGGACTTGAAATGACTCTAAGAAAGTCCAAGACCTCTTAAGATGTATGCATGCTATGTGTTAATACTCTGGAATACTAAAAAGTGGAATGAAACCAAGAAGATAAAAGCTCAAGTTTGGTCTGGTTAGGGGGACAATGCAGCTGCGCCAGTCCCAAGCCTAACCTCAGCGCATCTGCTCTGCAGGGCAGATTGGTCTGCACATTTTATTTGCATTCTGATTTTGGCAGCTCACTTATAGTGCTATTCTAAGCTATAAGGCAGAGTCTCAATGCTGTTTTAAATATTCATTGGTATGATGGTTATATAAAACCCAGATTTATTAAGGTTTGCAAAAATGTATGAACGACATAGATCACGCATCTATAAACTTTAAATATGTGTCGAACACATTGTTAGAGTTTATGCCCTAAAGGCCGATTATTTGATATAATTACTTAACATTTTGATATTATATTTGATTGAATAAATGAATGATTTTATTATGGTTTTTATTTACTGCGTTATATAAATGTTAACATAATAAAATTCCTTAGAATAATGATACAAATTATATAGTTTCAAGTATGTGACTTGAACATGAGATTATATAATTACAATTAGTATCATTGCTCTTAAATGTCCCTAGTCGAGTATCATTGTTAATAGGACAACAATGATACATTGAGACTAGTATGTGAATTGACTGATGACCAAATCTCATTGGTCATAAATATATGAGATATTGAGTCAATGCATAGGTATATGTTAGAGAACGATGTACTGGACATACCCACCATGTGAATTCTACGTGGAGCATTATGCAAAGTGTCATTAGTAATTCTCATAGTGACAATGATGTAATGATCCTCCGACTTGAAATCACTATATTACTACACGGGAATTTATATACTTTGATATCATCAAAAGTCACCTTTAATAGGGTTGGTAATAAAGGTGATTATTGGGTACATCATGAATCATGTGAGGAATATGAGTGATCTAAATGGAATTTAACCCTCCTATATATTAGGGGTGATATACACAGGTCTCTTGATTGAGTAGGACTATGAAATGTATGATCATGCTCAAATAGTGATTTGTTTCATATAGTCTACTCATTGATCAAGAAAATTCAGATTAAATTAAAAAGAGTATGACACATTCCATGACTCGAGTTTAATCTAGGATGTCAAGGTTAAAAGGATTAAATTATATTGAAACATTGGTCACGAAAAGGTTGCATCGAATCATCGATCTTATTATTACTTGGGTAGCAGTGATGCATTACTAGATGCCGCTCACTGTTTATAATTTTATAATATAATTTTAAAATTATTGCCAACGTAATAATAACCTATAGGGTCACACACATAGAACGTAATTAAAAGAGAATTAATTTAAATTGAAAGGATTTAAATATATCAATATGATTGATAGTATTTAAATTAAATGGATAATTTATATATATATATATATATATATATATATATATATATATATATATATATATATTAAGTAAGACTTAATTAATATATAATATATATAAATTTGGATTTTACATTTTAATAGGATTAGGTTTTGATTAATCCTTTTTGACTGCTATATATACATAATATATTAGTCAATTTAGGGGACGAATCAAAAACCAAAAACCCTAGCAGCTCCTAGAGAGAGACTAGAGAGAAAACAGAAAATCCATTTATTTGGTGGCTAGTACCGCAACTCCCTTTACTGTAGATCGTGTGACGACGTGCAGAACGTTCGTGTGGATACCGTAGAGATGTAGTTCCTTCGGATTGCGTTGGAGATTCAAAGCTTTTCCATAATCGGTATAATTTCTTAAACACTGAATTAATATCTGTTTCGCATGGATCCTGTTTTGGGTTTTAGAAATTATTATTTTTTGTTCAATTTTATATTTCGCTGTGCGTTTTTTGATCTGAAATTCCCAACACACATAGCAAGTCAAGTGTGTGGTAAATGTATATGAATGTTGATGTCAAGTACGGGTGGTTAAGGTATACCTATACATACCTAGCTATTCTAAGAGTATGATGAGAAAATAAAATGAAGGTTTTATAAACCTAGTTAGGAAACGATGTAATATTTATTATTATATTAAGAGCGTATGAAATGCATGACTGATAGTTATGAATTCATGATTATATAACTGTGTAGGAATACACAAAGTGCAGATAACTATAAGCAGTTAAGTCATAGTTGATAATCTACGAGCCAGGCAAGTCTTTCAGTTCCTATTTGATATATGAATTCGATAACTGTTAGTTGAGCTATATTATGCTATGAGAATATTGATGTATATATATAAAATGCATATGAGATATGTATGAAATTTAAAAGTTGATCTTTGATGATATGCTTGTGAAGTGAATCTCTATGCCGGTTATGTGAGAAGTAACATGCGTAGTAAATATTAATTAATTATGAATGCATGAAAACTGTTAGAATTGCTGAGCTGTCGAGCTCACTCTTGCACATAACCATTTTTGCAGGTTAAGGACTTACGGTAAAGATTACGTGCTACTTGATTGATAGAGTTTAATAGTATCGAAGGAGATTGATTTATTTATTTAAATATATGCTCTTGAACCATGTATAGGTTCTAGGAGACGTATATGATAGTAGTTTACGATGTGTAATACATGTTGAGTTGTAAAGTTGTACTATGTGATACAAAAAGGAATTCAAATCGAGATGTAAAAATTTATACAATAATTCGAATATAATGAATCATAACATAATTTGATTCAAAGATATGTAATTGATTCAAGTTAAGAAATCAATAAAAGATTTTTTTTAAAGGAGGTTGAAAAATTTTAAATTATTCCGCATAGTTTTATATCATCGAATATGATGTAAGACAGGAATGGTAAATGACCAAGATTTGAAACTTATAAAAGTTTGGGGTCATTATACAGATTCGAGAAATGGAAAGATTTTATATTCTAAATTGTAATAAGCAAAGTTATAATCATTAAGTTATGAATAAAAGATATAAATAGTTTGACGATAATAGTATCGTGGTGGACTGGATCCGAGGTTCGAAGGTACCCAGATTTGGGGTCGTCACACAACTACATATATTAGCTTTCTTATAGCATTAGCATACGGGTAATGAGACATTTTCTCAATTTTCTCGTGAGAAGTAGCGCATTGTTCGGGTCCAATGGCGCCACTTTTAACGATATGAGTGTCTATGGGTTTGTAGTTGCTCATTTGAAATTGCTCAAGAACCTTCTTAAGGTAAGTCTCTTGAGATAAAGCAAGAAGCTTCCTTGAGAGATCTCTATAGATCTTAACTCCAAGAACATAAGTTGCTTTCCCCATGTCCTTCATGTCAAAGTTAGAGGATAGCCACCATTTTATGGCGACAATCATCTCCTTATCGTTCCCAGCTAGTAGGATGTCATCGACATACATAGATAAGATAAATAATTTATCTTTCGATTGTTTGATATACACACAATGGTTTTCCTCGATCATTGTACCCATCTCTAATGACGGCTCAATGGAATCTCAGATACCATTGCCTGGACGCCTGTTTCAAACCATAGATAGAGTGTTTGAGCTTGCATACTTTGCGCTCTTGTCCTTCTATTATAAAACCCTATGGCTGATCTATGTATATTTCTTTAGCTAAATGAAAGTAGTATGCATACAAGCCAATCATATATGATGATAAAGAATATACTTTGTAATCAAAATTATTTATTTATTAATAAAAGTATTAATTTACTAGAGGCATTTAATTTATCTACATGATGTTGTTTTAATAATATGTGATAAACCCTTAGCTTTAAGCAATGCTTTTAGAATCATGATGAGATCATAATAATGAGATCTAAATTCTTAGACAGCTTAAAACTAAAATGTTCCCAATCAATGAATTACTAAAAAGGGGATTAGTGAATCCAAATAGTTTGGTACTTATGTTACTTGCTCATTGGATGAGGATGATTGATCTCATGATCATTTGTGTGGAGACACTGAAGCAAGTATGTAGGCTTATTGGAGAATAAGTTCACTGAACGTGACTCGCTAAGGAATACCTAATGAAGTTTTACTTGCCTGTCAATAGAAATTTCTGTAGTGATAGTAGTACAAATGATCCTTAGACTTGAGATCATCATAGTATCTTGTATATAATGTGTGACGAATGATTTGTTTGAGTTGTGATTCTGGGGACAGAATCCTTGTAAGGAGGGAAGGATGTAAAAATCCAGAATTTTATTTTAAATTGTAATTCAAAATATTTATTAAGTTATATAAATATTTTAATTGAGGTATTTATTGTTGAATAAATATTTATTTAAGGTGAGTTGATTTGATTATTTATTTGTTAAATAAATAATTTATGAGTTGAGAAAATTGATCATCACGAGATAATATTTTAATTTAAATTATAATTAAATTAGAGAGTTTATAATGATTAAATGAATTATTATAATGATATTTTAATTTGAATTTATAATTAAAATGATGTATTAATTTATTAAATAAAATTATAATTATAAAGAAAATTATAATTTTGTTATATTGATTTATGTGGTAAATTTATTTAATAAATTGTTATTAGAATTAATTAAATTAAGTATTAAAACTTAATTAAATTAAGTGTGACCATAAACTATATTATAAAGGAGTTATTAAAATAAGTTAAGGGAGGTTAATTCGGTTTTGCCAAACAAGGCTTAATGAATGTTAAGTCTTTAATTTAAATATGTTTTACCAAACAAGATATAAGGATTTAATTGGTAAATTTTAAGGTAGTTAGCCAAACAAGCCTTATGGCTTTTGATTTTCAAAAATAAAAATAAATTGATGTCAATTTTAGATATATTTATATTATATAATTAATATCTATTATATCATATACGTTATATTTTTTTTAGTATATAAGGTTAGAGTAGGGAGAAAGAACACAGAAGAAGAAGAAAGAAAAAAGAAAAATTGAGAGAGAATTGGGAGAATTCTAGAGAGAATTTTGAGAGAAGAATTGTGGAAGGGAAGCTTGTTAATCAAAGGGTAGCTATCATCTTCTAGGAAACAAATGTATCAACTAACTCTTTTATTTTTCAAAGGTTGTAGTTTTATTCTAGTTAAAAATCCTCTGTAAAACTCTGTGATGGTTGAATTATTTGTTATATATAGTTTCTATATGATAATTGGCTGTTATAAAAATATTTTTATAAGTTTATAGATGAGTTATAGTAAATTAATTCATGTTATGTATTTATTTGTGAAAGAAATCATATTACAGTGAATTGGTATGAAAATATATGAATATTACTTAGTTTAAAGTAAAATTGAGGTTTAATTCTTTGTATAACATATAAATTGACTATTGATTTTGAAAGAAGGTGAGGAAACTAAAACAAAGTATTTTGAATTAACTGTTTTGGTTGAAAAATAAAATCACAGTGATGATTTTCACTGAATATGTCAAAAAGTGAAGTTTTAGTAAAAATAGTAAAATTAGAGGTTTTAAATTCGATGTTTATATTGTTATATGGGTAAAATCATGTTAAGAGACCTTAAATTATGTTTTTGTGAAGTTTATATATGTATTACGTGTTAATTTAGTTGTTAGAAAGTAGCTTGTAGGCCAAAATTGTCTTTGGTTATGTTGTTGCCGAAGTTGGTCGCCGGGGACTGTAATTTGGCGCCGCAGCGCGGCCTCGCAGTACAAGTCTCGTGTCGCAGCGCCAGCGCCACGCCGCAGCGCCAAGTATTGGCATGTATCTCGCGCAGCAGCGCCAGCGCCGCGCCGCAGCGCCGTCCCACAGTGTAAACTGTGGCGCCGCAGCGCCAATTAGCAGAATGGTCAGACAGTGTGTTTTAGTTACACAAAGTCTGAAAAGTTGTTAAGATTATAGTATGACTGTTAAGAGGTGATTTTGGTATTACTATTCTAAGAATGAGCATATTATTAATAATTAACGAGTTTTATTACTAATGTAATTTGATTATCAAACTATACATGAAATAGATACTTATTTATATAGAGAGTATTTGTAATGACTAATTATGTCATGATGATATGTGTATAGGATATTGTGAATCAAATTATTACGGTTTAGCTTACACGCAAGGCAAGTTTTCTAACTCTAAACTTTTGTTGAGCAAGTTTCTTAACTTTAATTATATTGTGCAAGCTCCTAAACCTTACCTCTTGATATTGAACAAGTTTCTCTAATCTTTAACTTGTTATTTAGCATGCAAGTTTTACATTCTGATATATCAATATTGAACAAGTTTTATCGTTCAATTTACTATTTGTTATGCATGCTAAGTACTCAATTCTAAATAACCTTAGCTTAATATTGTTCAAGCAATGTATGTTGTGTTATTCAATGCTTATGCTCTTAGATTATTCCTAAAGCATGACCTTAGTATACAATGTTGATTCACTTATGATTTATTCCATAGCATAATGTTATTACCTTTTTATTCAACTAATCCTTAGTTGATGTTCGTTAAACCTAAATTTCCTTGAAACTTATCCAAACCAAACTTACTTTGGTGCGGACTCGTATTCTAAATGTTGAGATGAACAACCTTATTATAGGGGATAATTTACGCATAGCGTTGAAATATTTGTGCACAATGCATTGTACGAAGGGTTGATCCTCCTAAGTACGAGGAGTCCCTATAGTCTTATGACTGTTAAAGTTTAAGTTGAAAGATTACTTATAACTATGGACATAGTTCGTGGTCTTATGACCCTCAGATATATATTTTAGATTTTGATTATCATTGATAGAGCCTATTGTTCAGTTCCATTGAGCCTATTATTTGGCATTTGTTATGAAGTTTTATTCATTGTCATTTCAAGTGAGCATTATTTGCTCACTCTTGCTTATATAACTATTATAGCTAAATTTGAGAAGGCTGATGTACCTAGCACCAGTAAAGGGAAATGAAAGATGAACAAGTATTGAAGACTTGTAAACATGTTGACTTTTAATATTGTCAGACTTTATTTTAAATCTTGTGATGTAATTATTTACTTTTCCGCATATGATGTTTGTATTTAAAGGTTAGATAATCTGGGAGATTTTATTGAACTTATTGATGTAATCCTTTAATGGGAAGGTTTATTATTAAACTTTATTATGATTGAGTAGTTCGACATGAATGTTTTTATCAAGTGAACACCAAATCTTGTGGGAATGAAGTACCCGGATTTGGGGGGTGTCACATAATTATTTAAACATTGACTTATTCCTTAAGATCTTTAGGGTATATCAAAGGGTATGCTTGGATGTAATAAGTTATATATGGAGATAATGAATGATCAATAAAGAAGCTACCACTTCTAGTAAAAGAAGAGATATGTCCTATGTGATTCGATAAATGACAACCCAGAAATACTAGGCCAAGGTGAAATGAAATTAGAAAGTAGTTTCTAATTTTCATTCATTAAGAGTTGTGCATTTAGGAATCGAAATACATATAATTAAATAAAATAATATTTGACAATAATTTCATGTCTTATATTTAATTGAGACATTGTATGGTGAAATGATTGAATTGTACGGTAACTATTTACTTAAAGGTTCTTTTATGATTAATGTTAAAATCTAAATTATCTGGATAGTCGTTGATCGCTAGGGCGGCTTATCCCTATTGTATAATAAATATTATTTATTTAAATAAATTAATTGTTTAATTTATTTATTTAAATAAGATTAAAATTATTCTGATTGATTAATTTATTCACAACCGGTTTAATATGGAGAACCTAAAGGGTGACACCATAAAAAAATAATAATTATTTAAGAAGTTAATGACATAATCGTAATAATATGTTAAGTATATTTAATTTAATCTATGATGATAGAGTAAATTAAATAGCTTAATATTTATTATTTAATATTTTAGAAATATTAAATATAAATTAATAAGAGGAGTCTTATTAATATTATTACAATTATTATTATTGTAATTTCTAAAAGAGTTTGTGAATTAATTTAATATTTGTACTCTTATTTATTTCTAATAGGATTAGGAGGTAAATTAATTAAAAGAGTTTAATTAATTATCCCTAATAAGATTAGGGAGCCTAATTAATTAAAGGAGTTTAATTAATAAAATAATACTTTATTCTAAGACCGATTGAATTGCTTCCGTCGACAATATATCCGTCGGAAATAGCCTCTTTTTTTGTAGTGGAAAATTTTTAAAATCTGTTTTTACATCACTTCTGTAGGAAACGATTTAAAAAAAATAAAAAAATTTAATTTTAAAAATTATTATTCCAAGATCTTTCTCATAATTTAGCATAATCAAAAATTAAATAGATTATATTACATACCTTGTGCTTGGTTGTAGCACAATTGAGAATTTTGGTATTCTGATGAAGACTTTTTCTTCCTCCTGATCTTCCTCCCTATGACCCTTATTTTGATATTACGTACTTTTTCTGAGTGTGGGCTCAAAATACTGCAAACTGATATAATATATAGATTCCTCAACTCCTTGATATTTATCAGGATAATTTGAAAACTTTTCTGATATATTTTATCCTGCTATTTTGTTATATCTTAATAAGGGCTAGAGTGGGGATCAAGTAGGATTCTACAATTCTAGCTCCAATAAAATACTAATTTTTGATTAACTATTTAATCAATTAGAATTATATTAATTATAACTAATTTCACTAAATAGTTATAATTGCACTCTAGAATTAATAGAATTAAAATTAATTAATTAAATCCTTCCACTATTAGTATCTTGCAAAAATACTCCTCTACAATAATATCCATAAACGCGTGTAGGAATAAAACTGTTAACCCACTACGTTTACTTCTTATATCCTTGACTACATAATTTATAAACTTTTGATCACACATTAATTTAATAAATTAAATTAATACTTTAGTAATTTGAATTACTAAAATACTTGGCCAAGATTCTGGTGATCAACCAATAAATTATATCAAGGGGATATTATAATTTAATTGTAGAATTCCATCTTAAAAAATATATGTTCCTAATTTCATAACATATATCACCCAACATATTGATGTATTGATTGTATTTAAAATCTCACTCTTTAATATATTAAAGTGACATACATTATAAAATTAAGTTCATTATTCTCTCAGGATTAAGAGTAATTGCACATTAATAGTAATTGAAAAATTATTTATAACAACAGTATTTAACAAATAATTTTTCGCAACGATCCAGTTCTATGTATTTCATTAATACACCAATACACTAGATTAAAGTCTCCACTTTATATGACTAAGACAAATCATCCAATCAAGTGTATTACAATCTACTAGAATGGTTTGTCCATTTCCATCTAAGATTGAGAACAATATATTTCTTTAATTATACATAACATATAATTTATGTCTTCTGTATATGACACTACTTCATATACATAAATTATAAAATATATAATTATGGACAAAATTTATGACACATTTAATTATGCAAAATGAAATTAAATATTATTATTAAAATAATAAAATAAATATCAACATTGAGTTTTTCTGGGCTTAAAACCTTACAATCTCCCACTAGCCCTAAACCCAATCTACCATATGTCTAATACCCATTCCCTCAAGATGAGAATCAAAAACTTTAGAAGACAAGGTCTTCGTAAAAGGATCAGCCAAATTTTGTGCAGAAGCTATCTTTGAAACTATCGCATCTCCTCATTGAACTATATCTCGGATGAGGTGATATTTTCTTTCAATGTGTTTGCCTTTCTTGTGGTTTCTAGGCTCCTTTGATTGTCCAATCGCCCCATTATTGTCACAAAACAGGACAATAGGAGATGATACTGAAGGTATCATTCCTATTTCTAACAAGAACTTTTTGAGCCATACAACCTCTTTTGCAGCTTCGGAAGCAGCAACATATTCAGCTTCCATGGTGGAGTCAGCTATGCAAGACTGTTTAACACTCCTCCAACTGACAGCTCCACCTCCAAGAGTAAACATATAACCAGATGTTGACTTTCTAGAATCTCTATCCGACTGAAAATCCAAATCTGTATATCCTTTCGGAACAAGATCATCACTAGAATAAACAAGCATATAATCTCTTGTTCTTCGTGGATACTTAAGTATATGCTTTACTGCTATCCAATGTTCAAGTCCAGGGTTAGACTGATATCTGCTGACCAGGCCTACTGCAAAATAAATATCTGGCCTAGTACACAACATTGCATACATAAGACTTCCCACCGCCGAAGCATAAGGGATTGTCTTCATGCGCTATTGTTCTTGAGGTGTCTTAGGACACTGCTCCTTAGTAAGAGGAATTCCATGTCTGATAGGAAGTAGTCCTTTCTTGGAATTCTGCATGTTAAACATAGCCAAAATTATATCTATGTATGCAGCTTGGGATATGCCTAACATTCTATTCTTGCGATCACGCCAAAGCTTGATCCCTAGAATGTAATTAGCCTCTCCTAGGTCCTTTGTAAGACCTCAGCTTATTAATAAATAAAATCAAATTTTCTCTAAATATTATTGTGAATAATAAGGGGTTAATTTGATATAATACTTTGGTTATGGGTGAAATGTGCAAATTTTGCAAAATAAGCAAGTGGTTATAAAATATTCATTTTGTCGGGGAATATTCGTTTGGTCGTGGAATATTCTTGCTGTCGGGGAATATTCGTACGATGGCGCAGCCTTGTGTGGGCCCCATAACGGAAAGCGATTGGATGAAGAAAACGACAAGTATAAGTTGTTTATAAATTACGGCGTAGTTGTTACTGTTAATACTGTTGGAATACCCGATGGTTAAAATATTATTGATTCTTACGTAAGAAGACACTACTCAATAATTGTTACAGTAGTTATTGTTCAATATTTTATTTTATTGATGCAATAATTGCTACGTTGATATTTTATATTATTGTTGTTTCAATAATTGTTGCTGCACAGTATTTTCCTTTATCAGATCAATAATTCATATTATTTGAATAATATTATTAGATAACATTATTGAAAATGTCTAGAAAGTTCTGTCTAAGGAGAGGTTTGATCATCTAATTGCGCGCTAATAAGGAGAAATCCTTATTGGAAAGCCCCCTCTTTCTTGGGAACGGCCTGGTTGTCATAAATATGATTCTGTAATATTATTTGTGAATAATTAATTATTGATCCATATGATAAGAAAATATTTATTTTATGTGGATATAAATGAGGGATATATTTTTGTGGTTAAAAATGAAGGAGTTAATGTTGAGGTTTTTATCAGTATTTTTGTCGGAATGGAGGTATTAAAAATCAGGGTTTTTGAGATATTTTGCGGGGGTATAATTTTTAATCTGACCGTTGGATCGTGGTAATTTTTGGATATGTTATACATATATAAGTTGAGTATATGTCCACAAATTTTGAACCGTTAAAATTGAACGTATGATTTATTATGAATTTTACGAGATGACTGGTTCAGAAATTATTGAATTTTCGAAGTTTATCATTTTGATGGAAAATTCTAGAATTGGTGGGCCCCACTCTTGGTTGGTGAAGAAATGTGCTGAGATTTTTATTCAAATGTGGTGGGTAGGAATAGTAGCAGGTAAAGCCATCAGGTTGCAGGTTAAGTCTGCTTCGACGTGCTAACATTTTCCTATAAATAGAGGGCTAAGTTAGAATTGAAAATCACACCAGAAACAAGTTTTCTCTCTTTCTCTCTCTAGATTATTGAGTGTATTTTGTGAGTATTTAGATACTTTGAGAGTTTCTATTCATCAGAGCAAATTTCTTTCAGCCTTATACCGGTATTCCGACCAGAAGTACTGATATTTTGAGGTAAGGGATATTATTTTCTTCTTAATGATATTATTTTCTTCAATATCATTATGCTGAAATATTGATATGAGTTTTTATCAAATTTGAAACTTTTTGTGTCGGGATTACTATTCACGTATACGGCACTATTCACGTATACAGTACTATTCACGAATACGGCACTATTCACGAATACGGCACTATTCACCGAAAAATAAAATTTTCCCTTTTTATCCAAGATGTCTATTATGGTTACTATCTTTGATTGTATCCATGTTTTGATCTTTATTTTTGAATTCTGCTTCACAATTGATTATTCTGAAGTATTATTGATCTTGGATAAACTGTTATACGAATCCCTAATATTTGTCCTTCTGTCTCACTGGATTCGTTCTCTTTAAGATATTTTTCATCATCCTCAGTCCTAAATGATGATATTACTGAATATCTTTGGCCTGTAGTGCAAAGATGTATGATTACTTGATGAATATCTTTGGCCTGTAGTGCAAAGATGAACAGGTGTTGAGATGAACATGACTGACAGGTGATACAAATGAATATCTTTGGCCTGTAGTGCAAAGATGAATATTTGGATAAAGATGATTATTAATTGATGTTACAGGGATAAAATATTGATGATGGACTTTTAAATCTTAGAAGATAGTAGAATTCTTTCTCTACTTGACTCTTCTAATGGTTTGTTGTTTCTGCTGCAGTTGTTGATCTAAAACTTGTTGTCGATTATATTCTATCAGATTTTTCCTTGTTGAAGACTAATGATAATTTGTTGTATATTATCTTAGTCATAATATTCTTTACTGGGCTAATTGAGCTCACCATTTTATTTTTAGTTCCATTTTTCTTCTCAGGAGGTGAGAACATAGCAGGATCTAGTCGGGGTATGGAGTGATGGTTCTAGAAAGATATTTTAGCAGTCCTCACTATTTCTATAAAATAGTATTTGAATAATTGTATTGAGGACTTATTTGAGTGTGGATATTGTCTAGAAGATAATATTTGTATTTAAACTCACCGTATGTGTTGTCGTATTTTGCACGACAATTGTATTATTGAAGTTGTAGTTTGCTTTCTGTACCATATATTTGGCGACTCAGAATGGGTGTTGTATACCTATTTTGGGGGCGTCATATCCTTCATCTCAAAATTACTAGACAACCAAATTTTAACACTAGATAATACTCCCACATCATTACCAATAAGCAATATATCATCCACATAAAGAACTAAGAATACCACCTCCCCATCTTTATTCTTCTTGTACACACAAGATTCTTCTGGATTTTGTTCAAAACCATAAGATTTGATTGCTTGATCAAACCTTATATTCCAAGACCTTGATGCTTGCTTAAGTCCATAAATGGACTTTTGTAACTTGCATACCATATTTTCTTGGCCTTTAACTATAAAACCATCAGGCTGTTTCATATAGATTTCTTCGTCAAGATATCCATTAAGAAAAGCAGCCTTGACATCCATTTGCCATATCTCGTAATCGAGATGAGCAGCAATGGATAAGAGTATTCTAATAGATTTAAGCATAGCTACTGGTGAAAAGGTTTCCTCATAATCGATACCTTCTTTTTGAGTAAAACCTTTTGCTACCAACCGTGCTTTAAAGGTTTCCACCTTTCCATCTACCCCTCTTTTTCTTTTGTAGACCCACTTGCACCCTATAGGTTTGACCCCATTAGGTGCTTCTACAAGTTCCCATACTTTATTTGAGTACATGGAATCCATTTCTTGTTTCATAGCTATGTGCCTGTTGGATGCATCTACATCATTAATAGCTTCATTGAAGTTAGAGGGATCCGACTCTACTTCTTCTAGAATAACATCATAAGTTTCTCCAAGAAGTGAAAGTCTCTCAGGAGGCCTGATACTCCTCCCACTACGACGAAGCTCCGGTGTATTAGAAGAATTAGGTTCATTTATTTGTGGCAATTCATCCAAGTCTTGTGGTGGATTAATTGATTGAGTAATTGATGTACTTGACATTTCTTCTAAGACAATTTTACTACTCGACTTGTGATCCATTATGTAGTCATTTTCCAGAAAAACTGCATTTGCGCTAACAAATACTTTCTGATCTAAAGGACTATAAAATAGACCACCTCTAGTTCCTTTTTGATATCATACAAATAAACATACTTCTGTTCTTGTACCTAATTTATCTAAATCTGTCTTTCCTTTTCGTACATGTGCAGGTGTGCCCCATATATGAATATGGTGCAATACTGGCTTTCGCCCACTCCACAATTCTCTAGGAGTTAAAGGAACATATTTTGATGGTACAAAATTCAATAAGTACATTGCCGTTTCTAGTGCATAACCCCAAAAGGAAATAGGAAGAGTAGAAAAACTCATCATAAACCTTACCATATCCAAAAGAGTCCTGTTTCTTCTTTCTGCCACACCATTTTGCTGGGGTGTACCCGGTGCAGTCAATTCATATATAATTCCTATATTAGATAAGTAATCTTTGAATTCCCCAAGAAGGTATTCACCTCCTCGATCCGATCGAAGGGCCTTTATGTGTTTACCTGATTGCCTTTCTACTTCTGCCTGAAATTCTTTGAATTTTTTCAAAAGCTTCAGACTTTCGATGCATGAGGTACACATAACCAAATCTTGAGTAATCATCAGTAAAGGTGATGAAATACTCAAACCCTCCTCGTGCTCGGATATTCATAGGACCACATACATCTGTATGAATTAATTCTAACTTATCACTAGCTCTATATTTCTTTGCCTTGAAAGGTCCTTTGGTCATTTTTCCCTCTATACAGGATTCGCAAACTGGAAGATTTTCAACTTCTAAGGAACTTAGTGGACCATCTTTAACCAGTCTTTGGATCCTATTTAGATTAATATGACCCAATCATAGATGCCAGAGATAAGTTTGATTAACGTAAGAAACTTTTCTTTTTAATGGTATATGTTGACTACATTCAGTTTGCATTAATGAATAATAATTTGGAGTAAGAATATATAAATTATCTACAAATGAGCCAGAACAAATGAAATTTCAATTCTTGCGAATAACAATCTTAGAATCAAAATTAACTGAATATCCATGATTAAACAAGCAAGAAACTGAAATTAATTTTCTACGAATGTCTGGAACATAAAGATAATCTACTAATTCTAAAGTCCTATCATTATTAAAATTGAGATGCACAACTCCCACTGCAATAGCTGCTACTTTTGCGCTAGAACCAACGTGTAGATAAATCTCGCCTTCATTCAACTTTTTGGTTTCCTGAAACCCCTGCAAAGAATTGCAGACATGATTAGTAGTTCCCGAATCTACACACCAGGATTCAGTAGAACGGCCCACAAAACATGTTTCATGAACGAAAGATTAATATTTACCTATCTTGCCAAACTGATCAATGAGACAATCAATCATACCTTGCTTTTTGATCTTGGCTAGGTAAGTAGAACAATTCCTTTTCCAGTGACCTTTCTCCCCACAGTGAAAACATTTTCCTTTAGGTTTTGCTTTTTCCTTTTTCTTCCCAACCCCTCCAGATGGAGGAATGTTTCCATTTGCAGCTTTCTTACTTTTATTCTTTTTCCAGTTCTTGCCCTTAGGCTTTCCCTTAAAAGTACCAGTTTCTGCAATATGAATGTTTCCTCTTGCACGAAGAATACCCTCTGCTGCTTGAAGTTCCTTCATCAGTTCAGGTAAGGTTAAAGACATTTTGTTCATAGTGTAATTAAATTTGAACTGATTGAAGGAATCAGGCAAGGTCTCCAGCAACATGTCAACCTGGGTTTCCCCATCAACAGTTGCTCCCAGGATTTCCAGTTCGTTTAAGTAAGAAATAATTTTTAAACAATGATCTCGAACTGAAGATCCCTCGGACATCTTGGAATTCATAAGTGTTTTCATCACAGTCTGTCGTGCATCACGACTCTGGTCAGCAAACATTTCATGAAGGCTATCCAAGATTTCCTTAGCAGTGGTAGTAGACTGATATTGGTGTTGCAATATATTTGACACAGATGCCAATATATAACAACGAGCCATATCATCTGCCTTTTGCCACCTCTTATGGCTATTCTTTTGTGCAACAGTAGGATTTTCTGGACGAACTGGGTAAGGTTCAGTCATCACAAACTTGTAGTCCTCAGCAGTCAACACAATGTCAAGGTTTCTTTTCCAGTCCACATAATTTTGTCCAATTAACTTATTTTCTTTAAGGATAACAGCAAGGGGATTAAATGACGACATGGTAATCTGTAAAATTATACAATATGCATAAATTAAATGGCCATTCCATAAAAAATAAACTTTTGCATATAATATGAAAGTGTAATCCTCAAACACAAACATAAAATAAACATGGCAACTTAATTTCAAATAATTCTCTTTTCGATGGGAAAAATAAGAATAATTTAAAATTACAATCATTTTTATATCTTGACATCTGATGAAATAAAAATAATTCACCTTTTAATTCAACCCAAAACAATAATAATAAGTATCACTCCGATGGGGAGAATTATTATTTATGTTTTGTCAAGTGTATACCATTCATTTAAATTTTCTCTAAAATTTTAATACAAATACTTCGATGGGAAATAATTTGTAATACAATTTTAAATAAATTTATCACAAGGAAATCTATATCTAATATATCTAGATTCATGCATCTTCCGAAGGGAACTCACAAGATTTGAGATTAGATACATGTATCAATATAATGGACTAATGATGGAGGCCGTAAGAAATACAATTCTTTCTCCTACTTGATTTTTTATTTAAAAAAAATGAGGATTTTTATTTATAAAAAAAATAATATCCCATATTAATATACATAACATGCAAACTAAGATCCATGCATATTCATATATAACAATTATAACATTATGAAAATTTAACAATTAAACATTATAATTGTTATCTACTAATAAATATAAATGAATCTGCATATGTACACAAAACGTTAGTTGGTACAGTTGGTAGAGTTGTATATTACAACTACAGGTCGCGAGTTCAAATCGTTGCAACAGTTTGGATCTATCAGTATTTTTTTTATTTAAACAACGTTTCATTGTTGCTGGAAAGAATTGAACTCCTGACCACACTTAAACGAAATACGAAAAATCCAACAACTTCCGCTGGGCCAAATAACAAACCATACAGGAATTAGTCCAACATTAATATTTATTATTACTGACCGACAAAACAATAGCACAAGCAGATATCAGTATATATCAATTTGCAGTAATTGTCACAACCGCATAATGCATGAGGAGAGCAGATTTCAACTTACAAAATTATTATTATTATTTTATTATTATTAATATTATTAACAACCCACATATATACGAATATCCATATATATCCGAAGAGCAATATTAAAAAAAATAATATATCCATACATGCATCTCATCGAATATAATTCTAAATAAATAACATAAACATGATTTATGAAAATTATGAGTTAGCTCTGATACCAATTGTAGGAAACGATTTCAAAAAAAAAATTAATAATTTTTACTTTTAAAAATTATTATTTCAAGATCTTTCTCATAATTTAGCATAATCAAAAATTAAATAGATTATATTACATACCTTGTGCTTGGTTGTAGCACAATGGAAAATTTTGGTATTCTGATGAAGACTTTTTCTTCCTCCTGATCTTCCTCCCTATGACCCTTATTTTGATATTACGTACTTTTTCTGAGTGTGGGCTCAAAATACTGCAAACTGATATAATATATAGAGTCCTCAACTCCCTGATATTTATCAGGATAATTTGAAAACTTTTCTGATATATTTTATCCTGCTATTTTGTTATATCTTAATAAGGGCTAGAGTGGGGATCAAGTAGGATTCTACAATTCTAGCTCCAATAAAATATTAATTTCTGATTAACTCTTTAATCAATTAGAATTATATTAATTATAATTAATTTCACTAAATAGTTATAATTGCACTCTAGAATTAATAGAATTAAAATTAATTAATTAAATCCTTCCACTATTAGTATCTTGCAAAAATACTCCTCTACAATAATATCCATAAACGCGTGTAGGAATAAAACTGTTAACCCACTACGTTTACTTCTTATATCCTTGACTACATAATTTATAAACTTTTGATCACACATTAATTTAATAAATTAAATTAATACTTTAGTAATTTGAATTACTAAAATACTTGGCCAAGATTCTGGTGATCAACCAATAAATTATATCAAGGGGATATTATAATTTATTTGTAGAATTCCATCTTAAAAAATATATGTTCCTAATTTCATAACATATATCACCCAACATATTGATGTATTGATTGTATTTAAAATCTCACTCTTTAATATATTAAAGTGACATACATTATAAAATTAAGTTCATTATTCTCTCAGGATTAAGAGTAATTGCACATTAATAGTAATTGAAAAATTATTTATAACAACAGTATTTAACAAATAAATTTCCATAACAATCCAGTTCTATGTATTTCATTAATACACCAATCATCCAATCAAGTGTATTATAATCTATTAGAATGGTTTGTCCATTTCCATCTAAGATTGAGAATAATATATTTCTTTAATTATACATAACATATAATTTATGTCTTTTGTATATGGCACTACTTCATATACATAAATTATAAAATATATAATTATGAACAAAATTTATGACACATTTAATTATGCAAAATAAAATTAAATATTATTATTAAAATAATAAAATAAATATCAACATTGAGTTTTTCTGGGCTTAAAACCTTACAGCTTCCACCTAATTATGTGATTTGATTGCATGTTGTTGTTTCTAGGAAACCTAACAGTGGTATTAGAGCCAATCTTGTGCTAATTATCAGTCTTTGTAATTCCATGTATGTATTATATGCGATTAGATAGAATTTTTGGGCAACAGAAAAGTTTTCTGTTTCTGCGACATGGCGCAGCTGCGCCGTCTCCAGTTCATTCTGGAGCGCGCTGTAATGATTCAGAAAATCCTATGTAATATTCAGTTAATATAATATCATTTTTTGCGTATAAATTTTTTTTTATGTTACTTCTCATTGTGACAAAATTTTTATTTACTTACTAGTTTATTAAGTATCCTAGATTATGAATGGTAAATAAAGATATGATGATATACTTTAATATAATGTTATATAAACATCAAGAATGAAAAGGAAAGCCAACATGGCTTAGTTATGAAATATTCTTGACATGAAGCTACATTTGTGTATTGGGAATAATTATACTGTGAAATAATTTATTTCATTCAAAAAGTATTATTTGGTGATAAATAAAGTTAATGGTGTTCTACTAAGAATTATTAAAAATATGTGAAACCACTATTTTGATGATGTGGGTACTATTTTGCTAGCCTAATCAAATTTGGTAAAGAAGAGATTATGAATATTTATAGTCCACATTTAAATATGGGGCTCCCTTAATTTGCTATGTAGACTTGCAAGTTATTTTTGGGTCTATTGCCTATTTACATGTTATGAGCCCAAATTAAAGTTAATCACTGCCCTATGTCTTGGCCCATCCGGCAAACCACTTGAAGTAAAAATTAGAGGGGCTGTTCAGCCCAAATGAAATATATAGGAAGGGAGTTAGCTGTGTCAGTTGCATTAGTTAGTTAATTAGCAAGTTATACAGACTCCAAGTTAGTTCTTAGTTGGTAAGTTAGTTTAGTTAGTAGACAACTAGCAGGTGAGATAGGCTTGCAGTGGATAAGGCGTAGAAGAGTGAGCAATGGTATGATAGAGTGGCTGGGTAGGAGCCAAATTAACTAGACTAGGAATGAGTGTTGCAGCTTGGTAGGGTGGCTATGTAGAGGCCAGTTAGGGGTCAGGTAGTTGGACTGAGAGATAAGGAATTCAACCGTATATAACTCTATAAGACATTTCAAGCTCAGATAGACATAATACTTCACTAAGCTCCAAAAAATTTAGCAATCACAGAGAGAGATCAGTTAAAGCTACGGCTGAGAAGAAAAAGGAAATTGAGCAGCTCAACCCACTTGTAACCTTCGAATCCACAAGGTAAGCCAATTCTGGCCTCCCAATCCTTTTTCCATTCGTTCCTGTTTTTCTAATTGGTAGCTACTAAACTGTTAGTGACTAAGTAGCATAAATGGCTGTTATATTGGAATTAATACAATATAATGACTATTTTAATGTTATTTGAATGGCTGTGATTAGGACTGTTAAGTATGGTTATATGCCTTTTGTTATTTAAGCCATACGGCTGGAGACAACAAGCTAAGAGATTATGTAATATATGCATATATATGGACTGCACTCCACCTGTTTGATAAACTGCCAAACTAAGGACTGAGGTAGCATCTATGTATATTAACTGTGATTTGGAGTTCAAACCCTGTCAAATTGCTCATATAGAGGGGGCAATACCTCAAGTATACTCTATATTTGACCTTATCATGTTTCAATATAAGTTGCAATCTGTGGTAATTTAACACTTGAGCAAAGCAAGTAAGAATGAACTGAAATAGTAAGCTCCATATGGACTGTTATTTGAAGCTTGACTTATAATAACTATTACTTATTTCTAATATAGTTAGTATACTATAACATGATGTCTATCACTCCAAACCACTAATACTTATACTTGTGAAGCTTCAGCATGATATAATTCAAGAAACCAAAGTCAGTCCTTGTGACTGTTATTAGAAGCTTTCGTATAAGAATTATGATTTTCTTCTAATATAATTATTATGTTATAAATGGGGATAATTACATCAAGCCTTAAAAGCTAATATTGATGATACTTTAAAAACCTCATTTTAAGGATATTAATGCCTAAGTTAAAAGGTTGGTTGTGGACTGTCTATGTGTGAGCTAAGATAGGCTATCCGAATGAAAGCTATACCTATTAGATGTTATGTAAATAGGCAGTTTTTGTTTACTTGTTGCTTAATCATGTTAGCTTAGTAACTGAATTTTTCAAAATCATGTTACCTTGTATCAATTTGAATCCTAAGAGGGGCTGTTTATAACTGAAGCTAGAAGTCTTTTTGTATAGGCTCTTTAAAGCATGAACATATATTATATAGCATATACATGATGTGGTAACCTTTGTGTTGCAAACTTAATGACTGTTTTGGTAATTTAGTGTCAAACCTTGCCTAAAAAGCTTGGAATAGGCATAAAGGACTGTTATGGATTTTAAAGTTGCTATATTAATTGTCGTGTATTACAGTGACTGCTATGCTATATTGCTATGATAATTGACTGCTAGCATTACATGTGTTGCTTTACTAACTGTTATTGTATTAAATGGACTGGTATGCTGTTACAATACTATTATGAACTGAATTTAGGCACAAGGAGATAGGATGGGCTGAGGAGTAATAAGGAGAACAAATGGGTTTGTGACATAAATAAATGGCTGCGAAACTGGTAGCTTAAAACCATGCCCACCAACTATTTGATAAAAGTTCTAAAAGAACTATTTTGGTAAAAAGAACTGAATATTAGAACAAGTAAGGCATTAACTTGATTTACCTAACATATGTGATGATTGAAGTGATTTGGTATGGTAAACTTTAGCATAGTGCAGTGTTTAGGCTAACTCTAGTAGTAAAAAGTACTAACTTGACAAATCCTTTGGCCACTGTGTTAAACAATGGCTGAGCCATGGAATCAAAACTTAATATCCCTTTGATAGGCCACTGGGATAACCTTAGAACTCTAGAGGATAAGTAACTAGAGACCTGTGATTAAAAATCTGGAAAAGGGATGTTCGGGCATAGATTAAGGATCAGGGGATGCTGCTAATGACAGTAGGAAATAACTTTGGGTAGCTGCTAGTACAGATTTGGGCAAAACAGTAGGTTGCAAGATTACAAAATATAACAAATTGAGGGCTGGGTGAGGCTTAAGAACTGCTGTCTGTGATAGCAGTGGTTGCCACAACACACAGATAAAAAGAATTTAGAATGTTTGGGATTAAAAGTAAAAGGAGCTAGTTAAGTTCCTGCCCTTTTATTATTTACTGCAGTTGATGTAACATGATAGTATGTGACTGCAACACTTTTAGCAGACCAAAAAGCTTATGGTAATTAAATAGGTATGCAAAGATAGTAAATTATTTAGAGCAAGAGTCAAGAAATAATAATTGCTGCCCATTGGCAGCAACAGCGACAACAGCAGTAGTAATAGGCTTAAAAAAACACTAGCTGGGACTCTTGGTGGTTTACAGTCAAGACACTAGGAAGGATACTAGTTGTGAATAATTATTATACTACATTGTGACTTAATACAAGAGCAAGGGCTACTGCTATTAGCAGCAGCAGTTGGCTGCAAACAGCAGCAAGAAACTGCTATAGCAGCAGTGTAGAACCCTCTTTGACATCCAAATGTAGTTTAACAACTTACTTTCTAATAAGAGAGAAGAATGAGGAACTATTTTGGTGTGATATGGAAACATGTTAGCCTCATGAAATAGTATGAATTCAGGGTAAGGCTTAGAGGAACAGGGGTTGAGAAGGAGGTGGAGTTACTGCCTAAAGGCAGTAGCAGGTCACAACCAAAAAACTGCTATGGCAGTTTGGATAGCCAGTGATATATATATATATATATATATATATATATATATAACTTGAAAAAAATAGAACTAGCATGAATGGGTACCTTAGGTTGAATCTATTAAACCAAAATGGGTCTAATAAAGCCTCAAAGGGCTGTTTTGACATGATGTAGAAAAACATAGATAATTAATGACTTAGTATGGAAATAAAAGCTATAAATCATGGGATAACCAAAAGTTGACCATGCAAATTGGAAATACCTTTAAAAACATGGAATAAGCTACAAAAGCATCTTGTATGCTAGAATTTCTGTAAACAAGGCATGATACACTCATGTGTTAAAATCCTAATAGGATGTAAACTATATATATGTTGTGTGTGCCTGTTATTATCATACTAGACCCCATTAAAGAGAAAAATGGTTATGATAAGAATATGGATGAGATATTTGAAAAAATGTATCAAATATAGGAAATTTAACTACAACCATGATCACTGAAACTACGTGATATATGACTTGGCTATGTGGCTAACATGCTTGATAATATAAATAACTATGTAGGATCTGTGAGAACACTACAATTAAGCTGAATTCTTAACAATAGACTGCAAACAAGGAAAGTTTCTAACTCTTACTCTTTATTGAGCAAGTATTCGACAATGGACAGGTTCTCTAATTTCTGAATGGACAGGTTCTCTAATTTCTGAACTGTCTCTCCTTATTTATGAATAATATAAAGTTAAATAGTCTTTTTATTCCAATCAGCTTCAAAAGAATAGTATATCGAACTTTTTTCTCTTAAATGAGTTTACATTGAAAGTATGTCAATACCATTACTTCGGTTAGACAACTGTTGAGATATATTAATATTATTAATGAAATTATCAGTTAATGTTTTCCAAACCATTTTGTTGTGGTACATATTCTTATATAATGCTGTGAACGAACAACCCTTTTATAGGAGCATATTGTACCGGACATATGATTTCGAAGGACATGTAAAGTGTCATTAGACTTATATGTTTAGGGTACTTAGGCTGATCCCCTAAAGTACAAGTCTAGGATATAGAACAACTTTTATAACTATTTGTATCCATGGATTGCAGTATTAATACTGTCAATTCTAGTACAGAGTTCACTGGTCATTTGACCTTACAGCATGCTACAGCCTGATTTTTCATACTCAACACTTTTAAAGAATTATCTTGTTCAGTATCTATTGCATTGTATCCTCATTGTTATAAATATTTCTATTCCATTATATTTAACTGCTTATTTCCTTGCTGAGCAAGCTATTGCTCACCTTTGCGTTAAATATAATGTTTTCAGTTAAAACTGAGGTTGCTGGTCCATCTGGGAAAGACAAAGGAAAATGCAAAGTTGTTGAATAGTCCTTTAATAAGCGCTTGTGCTTATTTGAACTTAAGTAGTGAATGTAATAAATAATGTTAGTACTATGTTATGTAATAATATTTGGTTTGTAAATTATGTAAAGGTCTATAGAACTTGGGATTAAGTTCGATGTTTATGTAGTATGAGATAGTTTTCTTTTAGTATGAATGAGTATATTAGTATCGTGAGCACCAAACTCGAGTTAAAGATAACCCGAATTTGGGGGCGTCACAAGCGTAGCTGCGCTGGTACCCAGATCTAGTTTCCTGGATGAACAGCGCAGTTGTGCCATGTCCCAGTTCATTCTGGGCGCAGCTGCGTTGTTACCTGAAAATTAGTTTTTGGCCTTGGAGCGTAGCTGCGCCGTGTCCCAGTTCATTCTGGGTGCAGCTGCGCTCTTGGGCAGAATCTGAAAAACTTTTGTTTTTCTTTAATTAAATAAATGGTTTATTTAATTGATAAAAGTTTAAAATAAAGATGTTAATTTTATATGAAATATGATTTCTGATTTGCTAAAATTAAAGAGTTTAATTTGGATTTGGTTTTTTGATTGAAATAAAAGAGTTTATTTTGTTTAAAGACTAAAGTTTAGCAAACTTTTGCCCATTAATTGATATTAATGCATATATGGAATGAATTTATTTTTATGAGATGAATGTTATTTATTGATACATATGTTGATATATATGATAATAGATGGGATTGATTATGGACTTTGACCAATGTGATTGAATTTTATTTTGGATGGATGCTTGAATGTATGAGTTTTATTAAATGGGGTATGCGTAACTCGTCTTTTTTGGTTTTCTTTTTGTTGTAAATTCTATCTCTCTCCTATGTACTTTCCCTTGACTGCTGATCAAGGTTTCTATTTATATTTGAAATAGTTTATGTAATAGGATTAGTTAGAATTTCACGAAGAACCGGAGATCAAGGAACAAGGAGTGCTTGAAGACCCGTTTGTAATGGAGCCCGGGTTTAAATGTTATAGTTATATAATATTTAAATGTTTATTCTTGCACCCTAAGGTTTGACCTTTTGGTTCACTAGGTGGCTCTAGTGAACCAAACTAGAATAAAAGTCCATAATCAATCCGGGTAGAATATAATATTTTATATATGCATGCTAGCATTATATATATTATATATGATGCAAACATGCTCCGCAAATTTAATATTATGAATCATATTTTATATATATATATATATATATATATATATATATATATATATATATATATATATATATATTTGCATGCACGCTAAACAAGATGAGACTAATAATAACAAACCCCTCAATAAAATTATATTAAGTTGTAACGTTCAAAGATATTTAGAATGTAAGACCCCAACTTTTATAAATAAAGATGAATTTTCTATAAATATCATTTTTGAATATTATGGAGTTAATTTGATATAATGTTATAGTTGTGGGTAATATTTATAAATATTACAAAGTACGCAAGTTGTTATATAATATTCGATTGGTCGGGGAATATTCATTTTAACAGGGAATATTCGTACAACGGCACAATCATTGGTGGACCCCACAACGGAATTATTGTCGAATTGAGAAAACGACAAAAATATTTTATTAAAAATAACGGCGGAAGTTTTACCATTGATACTATTGAACTACTCGGTAGTAAAAGTACAGTAATACGTGTGGTTGCATAGTAGCACACGGTATTGATTATTAATGCTTATCTGAGAAGTCACTCAGTTTGATTCAATTATTGTCAGTTAATAATATGAATTATTTAGCGATAATGAAGTTTTGTTTTATTCGTATTATTAACGTAATAAAACAGAAACATCTTTTTATATAAAACAGAATACTTTATTAAAGTTATTCTATAAATAGAATATATTATATTTTATTTAAAAGATTTTTCTTTAAATATGGACCGCCAGATTAAAGTAATCAATCTGGACCGTTCATGGATTAGTTACTATGCATTCTATTTTTCTATAAATAGCAGCTCATTCCTTCATTATTTCTTACGAATTCACTGAACTCTAGAGAGAGAAACTATAGAGAGAAATTATAGAGAGAGAGAGAAGAGAAGTATTCTGCTACTTAACTACTTCCTTATTTCAGTTCTTCTTTAAAACGGTAAGGGGTGTTATTCTTTCTTATTCATGAAGAGAACTGTTGTTATTCCATTTCTTATTATTCTGTTGGAATAACCTGTATACGCGGTCTACCCTATACTTGGTGACGTTCTTCTATTATTCTGTTGGAACATCATGTCTGTGTGTTTTACACCGGACCTGGTTCCGTCTTTATTATTATTCTGTTCGAACATCCTGTCTGTGTGTTTTACACCAGACCTGGTTCCGTCTTTATTATTATTCTGTTAGAACATCCTGTCTGTGTGTTTTACACCAGACCTGGTTCCGTCTTTATTATTATTCTGTTGGAACATTGATGAGTGAGTTTTATACACATGAATTGGATACATTCGGGCTTATTTCATTGTTGTTCTTAAGTCTTTTAGAATAATTTTTAAGTGTTTGTGTCCATTCATGCATGTTTTACATTGTTTTGTAGGAATTGGGACAAAAGTTACTTGGATCGACGTTCGGGGTGGCTAGATTCACGTTTTCGGCTTACCATTTACACAACAGTCACTTCAGAGCCAATTTGAGTATTGCTACAGACCTTATTTCGAAGCACTTAAAGAATGAAAGTTGTAGATCTACTTCCCCTCTTTCCGGAACATCTTGAATCATCGAAATCGGAGTTCGGACGAAGAAGTTATGGCCATTTTCCCAAAGGACGTCGGAGCAGAAAATGTCAAAACTTGTAATAGCGCCGGGGCGCTATTCTTAGTTCATTTTCCAGAGTCGGGGCGCTATAAGGCAGACTTTGAGCGTCGAGCCCAGCGCTGGGGCGCTGGGAGAAGGGCTGGGTGCGGCCTGGACGCGTTTTGAGCGAATTTTGACACCTTTTTGACTCCAAATTGGATTGGGTTTGTTCCTAAGCTCAAAATTTGACTTGTAACCTATAAATACATAATGTAAGGCATAAAATAAAGGGGGATTACATAGCTTAGCTAGATTAAACACTCCATTAGATTAGATATTAACCCTAGTTCTTATTAGTTTAGGAGATTGAAACAACTTGGAGATCATTGAAGATCAAGAGCATGAGCAAGAGGAGAGCATCAGATTTGCTGACGACAGATTCTGTTATCTTTTCTTATCATACTTTTATCTTTTAATGTCTATTCAATTGTGGATTCTTAGTTTTAATTCATTAATTATGAACTAACTCTTTTATTAAGATTTCAATTGAACTTTTTATGGCTATAAATTAGTTATTTGATTTATTCCAATTATTTGTGTTGAAGTAAATTGTTCATCTTGCTTTGTGCTTATTGATTAATTATCTGATCAATAATTACCTTGTTACTCTAGAAGGAATTGGGAAAGGAATTCTAGGGTTAGAACTGGGCTTGGTGACATGCGACTTAATTATTTGCACAGTGAATAATTAGGTTTGTGAATAGAATGAGAATATCTATTTGCCGCATGTAACATAAGAGGAATTGGGTTTGTACCGAGTTTAATTCAATTGTTTTGCATAGAGATATAGCAAAATTAATCTGGGTTAAATAGAAGGCAATTGATCACTCGAGAGTGGGCTTTTAGCATTTGAGAATTCCTGTTAACAATTTAGTAGATATAATAATTGGGATAGTTGAATAATTGATTTATAATTCATAATTGGGGATATTGGAGTCTTAATTCTTTTTTATCTGAATTCCATCAATTATTAGTTGTTTATTTGCTTTCTTTTAGAATAATCTTTTTATTTTGTTTAATTTAGTTTTCTTAAATCTAGAAATCACAATTATTGGTTGGTTAAACAAAATTGATTTGGTTAAGAATTAGTACTTGGTGATTTTTATTAAATAATTCCTCGTGGGAATGATACTCTACTTTCACTTTATTACTTGTTGACCGTGTATACTTGCACGTATTCATTGATTGCGAAATCAATCAACAAGTTTTTGGCACCGTTGCCGGAGAATTAGTTTAATATTTTTTTATCAATATTAATTTCAATCAAATTAGTCTTAATTTAAACATTTTTATTTTTATTTTTATTTCTCATTCTCTTCCTATATTTCTCTCTTTTTAGGTACCATGGATGACTTTGCGTATCAATGGCCATACACGAACAAGACTCAACCAAGGGGAACGGAGATTGACAGACTCAAGAAACTTTCTGCATTGTCAGCACAGATGGATACACTTTTGAGGATGGTTGAAGCTTTTGAAGCTCAACATTGTCAAAGCGTGGCGGTTACTTGTGATTATTGTGCTGGAAATCATATGAGTCATCAATGCGCCATCAGTTTCGAGCCGGTACAGTATAGTGGTGATTACCCCAACAGTTATGTCTATACCAACAACTATCATCAGGATTGGGGGTATCACCCAAATTTTTCATGGAGTAACAATCAAGATCAATTTTATGCTCCAAGTCCAACATACCCACCGGATTTCTCGTGTCCACCTCCACTACAACATGAAGAACATTCAAATTGGGAGGAAGCCTTGGAAAAATTCATTAGAGCGTCTGAAAAAAGGAGTGAGGAGAGTGATAAGAGATTTGATCAAATGGAGCTAAGTATACAAAGTCAGAATGCATCAATCAAGAATCTGGAAAATCAATTGGGGCAGATAGCACATGCGTTAAACAACCGTCCTCAATACACTTGGCTCTATGACATGGATGACGAGACTGATGATGAGCCCGAACCAAATCTGCAATCGGATGTGCCAAATGATATAGATGTTGAAAGAGAGGAAAGACTTGGAGACCAACAAAAAGAGATTGGCAAAGATCTAACTTTGAGTACCAACGAAGATGAGCCAATCTTGATAGTGTCCCATGTACCTTCTCCACCAAAGTTCAAGAATCCGGGCAGTTTTGCAAAACCATGCCCAATAGGTAGTCATGTCGTCGGCAATACTCCTTGTGATGTAAAAGCGAGTACAACTTCGAAGTCATGGTTCAATGAGTTGGAGAAGATAGAAGAAGAGATTGTTGTGTCTGACAAGCCTCAATGCCAGAATCTATTCGTAGACACAATGGAAAAAACACCTAGATGTTGGACGTTCTTTAATGTGATCTTATCTAAACAAAGCACGCTAGGTGACTTTAATACAATGGCTATCGTAAATGGGAACCTACCAAAAGCTATATTAATTACGATGGATGGAGGGTTCCTTAACTTTCGAAGAGGAATTGGATAGAGAATTGAAGAAGTCAGGCTGAGACTATAAAACAAGCGCTTATTGGGAGGCAACCCAAGTTTAATTTTTATTTTTAGTTTTTATTAGGTTTTATGTTAGTAGTTTTGAATTTGCATTTATTTAGGATTTAATAAAAGTGTTTCAATCATGATTTACATGTTATTCAAGTCAAATTCAAGCGTGGTGTCCAATTTGTTCCACGTGCCTAGCATATTCTCCAAACTTAGTGGACAATGAGGAAGATTGCTATATTTTCAGGGAAGTCCTCTGCTTTACTTTTTTATATTTCATCCATTGAAGACAATATCTAGTTTAAGTTTGGGGGCATTTTAGTGTCGTATTGCATATAGTTAGTTATCTGCATAGTAGTTCATTTTATTTTTTTGTGTGTTAGCATTGTGTTTTTTTTAGGTTGCATATAGTACATGGTAGTTATTTGCATATTCATATATGTGTTGCATTAGTATGTGTTCATGTAGTTTAATTATATTTTTTATTTTTTATTTTTATTTTTATTTATTTTATTTTATTTTATTTTATTTTTTTGCATGAATCTGTGCGATTAGTTGGTGTGGTCTTAGCTCGGCCTATGATAAGATTTGTATTAATTGTTAAATTGAACAATGTTGATAATTGATGATGAGTTCTAATTTTAATCTTGATGATATTCTGAGCCTGTCTGAAACTAATGTAACCGGTTAGCACTTAAAGTTTAACTGTTTTAATCTACTTGGTTCAAAGGTTTCATAATTTGTTTCTGAGGGAAAATCTTGGTTAAAATTTAAGGAAATTAGTGAACTGGCGGTAAAGGTTAGAATGGCGTAAAAGCTTGAGTTTGGAGGAATCTATGGGATATATATATTACAAAAAGAAAAAAAAAGAGAAAAAATGATGAAAAGAAAAAAAAATAGAAAATCCAGAAAAAGAAAAAAAATGAATAAACACCGTGGCATGCTTGTCTAGTTTTGTGGCCTTTGTTACTTGAGTAAGTAAGTCCGAGGGGATTGTCTTTACACCTAGCGTCCTAAGGTCTTAATGACTTGGGAGTCGTTGGTCGAAAGCTCGTTAAGGTAGCACTGAAAAGCCTAAGGGAATAAGATATTGCACAGCCATGAGAAAAAAAAATGAATAAAACACGAGAAAGAGCAAAAATGCCCTCGTGGTTGAATAAAAGTATAAATAAATCTTGTATTTACCCTTAGACTTGGTAATTGCTTAGTTTTAACCGGAGTTGTCATGTTCACAAAAGTAATTGAATTGGAACTGAAATTTTCCTTCTAAGAAGTTTGTTATGTGATTATCTTGAATTGTGGTTGGTTAGAATGGTTAACAAGCACACACACACAACATGGGTGATGACAGGTTTGGATTGACTAATTGGTTAGAGTTATAGATTTTGACTTGATTGGATATATTGTTTGAGTACCAATGGTAACTTTGAGGCCTGTTGCTATATATCATACTGATTTTTTACTAGGTTCGTATGTATATTAGGAAGTAGATCATGCATATGCATTCATGTAATTGAGTTAGTTTGTTTATTTTTAGTTCTTTTGTGTTTTTGCTTGAGGACAAGCAAAGGTTTAAGTTTGGGGGTATTTGATGAGTGAGTTTTATATACATGAATTGGATACATTCGGGCTTATTTCATTGTTGTTCTCAAGTCTTTTAGAATAGTTTTTAAGTGTTTGTGTCCATTCATGCATGTTTTACATTGTTTTGTAGGAATTGGGACAAAAGTTACTTGGATCGACGTTCGGGGTGGCTAGATTCGCGTTTTCGGCTTACCATTTACATAGCAATCACTTCAGAGCCAATTTGAGTATTGTTACGAACCTTATTTCGAAAAACTTAAAGAATGAAAGTTGTAGATCTACTTCTCCTCTTTCCGGAACATCTTGAATCATCGAAATCGGAGTTTGGACGAAGAAGTTATGGCCATTTTTCCAAAGGACGTCGGAGCAGAAAATGTCAGAACTTGTAATAGCGCCGGGGCGCTATTCTTAGTTCATTTTCCAGCGCCGGGGCGCTATAAGGCAGACTTTGAGCGTCGAGCCCAGCGCTGGGGCGCTGGGAGAAGGGCTGGGTGCGGCCTGGACGCGTTTTGGGCGAATTTTGACACCTTTTTGACTCCAAATTGGATTGAATTTGTTCCTAAGCTCAAAATTTGACTTGTAACCTATAAATACATGATGTAAGGCATAAAATAAATGCGGATTACATAGCTTAGCTAGATTAAATACTCCATTAGATTAAACATTAACCCTAGTTCTTATTAGTTTAGGAGATTGAAACAACTTGGAGATCATTGAAGATCAAGAGCAGGAGCAAGAGGGGAGCATCAGATTTGCTGACAACAGATTCTATTATCTTCTCTTATCATACTTTTATCTTTTAATATCTATTCAATTGTGGATTCTTGGTTTTAATTCATTAATTATGAACTAACTCTTTTATTAAGATTTCAATTGAACTTTTTATGGCTATAAATTAGTTATTTGATTTATTCCAATTATTTGTGTTGAAGTAAATTGTTCATCTTGCTTTGTGCTTGTTGATTAATTATCTGATCAATAATTACCTTGTTACTCTAGAAGGAATTGGGAAAGGAATTCTAGGGTTAGAACTGGGCTTGGTGACATGTGACTTAGTTATTTGTATAGTGAATAATTAGGTTTGTGAATAGAATGAGAATATCTATTTGCCGCATGTAACATAAGAGGAATTGGGTTTGTAGCGAGTTTAATTCAATTGTTTTGCATAGAGATATAGCAAAATTAATCTGGGTTAAATAGAAAGCAATTGATCACTCGAGAGAGGGCTTTTAGCATTTGAGAATTTCTGTTAACAATTCAGTAGATATAATAATTGGGATAGTTGAATAATTAATTTATAATTCATAATTGGGAATATTGGAGTCTTAATTCTTATTTATCTGAATTCCATCAATTATTAGTTGTTTATTTGCTTTCTTTTAGAATAATCTTTTTGTTTTGTTTAATTTAGTTTTCTTAAATCTAGAAATCACAATTATTGGTTGGTTAAATAAAATTAATTTGGTTAAGAATTAGTACTTGGTGATTTTTATTAAATAATTCCTCGTGGGAACGATACTCTACTTTCACTTTATTACTTGTTGACCGTGTATACTTGCACGTATTCATTGATTGCGAAATCAATCAACAAACATCCTGTCTGTGTGTTTTACACCGAACCTGATTCCGTCTTTATTATTATTCTGTTGGAATATCCTGTCTGTGTGTTTTACGTCGAACCTGGTTCTATTATTTATTATTCTGTTGGAATAACCTGTCTGTGCGGTCTATCGCATGCATGGTGATTTCTTTTGTTATTTCATTCTTTATTATACTCAGTTGGTTAAGTTTTGACTTCTATACTCCATGAAATTTGTGGAATATCCTTGATAGTTGCGTTTCATCCAGTATCTTTTCATGAAAATATTCTTCTAAGCATTCTTGAATTTTACTCCACAAAGCAGTATCATGTTGACAATTTGGACGTTGTTAATTCTTGGATAAATTAATTCTTGAACTTTTTTTATTGAATTCTTATATCATTGTCATCATCCTTATGTTTATAAAATGTTAAAAGTCATCCGTGGCCTTTAGTGTATAGATGGACTTGGTATGATTATGACCAGGGATTATTCGGTATAATCATGACCGTAATGTTACAACTGATGTGGTAAAAGTCCTCATTGGCCCGTAGTGCATTGATGGACAGTTATTGGCATGATCATGACCATTAATGAATACACGAATATCCTTGGCCGTAGTGCAGGGGTGATTCGATGATGTGAATTATTTTATTAAGCTGAGTCCCAGCGATAACAGTGTTGAAAAACCTTTTAAATCATAGAAGATAGTAGATTTTATTTTCTACTTGACTCTTTTAATGGATTGCTTGTTCCGCTGTAGTTAAACTTGATGTTCGTTATATTTTATCAGTTTAACACTGTTGAAGGCTAATGATAATTTATTCTGCATTATCTTAGTCATAATATTTCTTACTGGGCTGGTTGAGCTCACCCTTTCTTTCACTGTTCTCTTCAGGAAATGAGAATATAGCTGGGACGGGTCGGGGAACGGAGTGATGGACCAGATGATAGTATTAGTAGTCCTCACTATTCTGTTAAATAGTGTGACAATAATTGTAATGAGGACTCCTTTTGAGTATGAATACTCTCTAGTAGACAATATTTGTATTCAAACTCACAGTTATATTTTGTCGTATTATACACGACAATTGTATTAGTAAGTTGTATTTGAATTCTGTACCATGTATCTGGCGACCCAAAATGGGTGATGTATACCAAATTTTGGGGGCGTCACAGTTGGTATCAGAGCCTAGGGATATGATCCCTGGCTAAGATGTGAGAATAGAACTAGGAGGGGAGAGACAGGGAATTCCTTCGCTAGTATGACCTACCTAAGTTTATTTGCATGGTATTTAATTGGTCGGTCATAATATAAGGATAATATATGGCATATCAATTAACTTTTGTTTTGTGGCAGTATTTGAAAATGGCATCTGAGAATGTTGAGAATAGCAATGGAGCACAGGCGACTGTTGATTCACCACATATCAATAATCAGGATAATGTGCATCAGGAAGGTGATAATTCTCATGCAAACAACAACACTGACCAGATGATGAATGATGGAATGTTCAGAAGCTTTATGCAGTTCATGCAACAGCAGGCGAGAGCGGCTCCTGTCCAAAATGTAGGTGAAAACACTGAAAACTCTCGGACGGTCACCGCTAAACAGTTCAAGGAGCTGGGACCACCGGAGTTTAAGGGAGAGCCAAAACCACTTATAGCGGAAACATGGATAAAGCAGATCACCAAGATATTTGATGTCTTGGGATGCTCCGAGGAGCAAAAGGTTCCCTTTGCCGCCTTTATGTTGCGAAGAGAGGCATATTACTGGTGGGAATCGATTAAGCGTACTCAACCTGCCGCACTGAAGATGTCTTGGGAGAAGTTCCAAGAGCTGTTCAATGACAAATACTTTCCCGAAAGTGTTCGTCACATGAAGGAGGTGGAGTTCATCAAATTGGAGCAGAATAACATGACCGTGTCGTAGTATGAGGCTAAATTTGCTGAGTTGTCCCAGTTTGCGTCCCACTTGGTGGATAATGAAGAGCGAATGATGCGAATGTTTTTGCGAGGTTTGAAACCTGAGATACGTCAACATCTTATTTCTCATAAACTGTGTTTGTATTCAGATGTTGTGAATAGGGCTCAGTTAGTGGAGCGCGATAACGAGTCAACGCAACCAAAAGAGAGCAGTCGGCAAAATGATAATACCAGTGAGAGCAGTCATCGAAGCGGTGACAACAAGCATGGAGGGAATCAACAGGGCAGAAATGGTAACCACTTCGGTGGTAATCAGGGCCAAAATAATAAGAATGGTCATTTCAAGAAAAGGAGATTCAACAATGATAGAAAGACGTCAGCACCAGCACCCATTGTTAAGGAAAGAGAACGACCACCTATCATATGTTTCAAATGCGGAGGGGAGGGGCACATCAGTCCAAACTGCGTGATGTCGTCTAAAGCATGTTATAATTGTGGAAGAGAAGGTCATTTAGCTCGATTTTGTCGTTTACCAAAAATAAGTTCAGCCAGGATGGAGACACCAAAGGCCGTCCCAGAAAAGTCAAAATCGGTAGTGCAAGGGAGAGCGTTTGTTGTGACCTCCCAGAAAGCAAGGAACCCGAATGAGGTCATCACGGGTAAGCTTATCATAAACTCTAACGAAGTCTATACTTTATTTGATACCGGTTCTACCCATTCTTTTATTTCTCCTACTTGCGCTCATCGATTAAATTTGACTCCGGAGAAATTAGACTTTGACTTATCTGTTGAAACTCCATTGGGAGAAACCTTCATTACATCCACGGTTTATAAGTCATGTTTGGTTCAAGTTGGTACCCACACATTACCTGTCGATCTTATTTCATTTAACATACTTGCATTTGACGTGATTCTAGGGATTGATTGGTTAACTACTCATCATGCAAAAATTAATTATTTTCGTAAGGTTGTTAGCTTTTATATTCCTAATCGACCTATTATGCGAATTCAAGCAATCAAACCATTAAAATCAATCGCTGTCATCTCAAGCCATAAAGCTATTCGTTTATTGAAAAATGAATGTTAAGCTTTCTTAGCTCATATCACGGATCTAAACAAAAATACGTCAGTTTTGAATGATATTTCTATTGTTAATAAATTCCCTGACGTATTCCCTGAAGAACTTTCTGGCCTACCCCCAGAGCGTGAAATTGAATTTTGTATCGACCTTGAACCCGGTACAAAACTCATTTCCAAAGCCCCATATCGAATGGCTTCTATTGAACTTCAGGAGTTAAAGATCCAACTGCAGGAATTGTTAGACATTGGCTTTATTCGTCCTAGTACTTTTCCTTGGGGTGCTCCTGTGCTATTCATGAAGAAGAAAGATGGAAGTATGCGACTTTGTATTGATTATCGGGAGTTGAATCATGTCACCATCAAAAATAGGTACCCATTGCCACGTATTGATGACCTATTTGACCAGTTGCAAGGAGCACAATTCTTTTCAAAGATCGATCTTCGTTCTGGATATCATCAGCTGAAAGTTAGAACTGAGGATATTCCAAAGACGGCTTTCAGAACTCAGTACGGGCATTATGAATTCCTAGTCATGTCCTTTGGATTGACTAATGCTCTTGATGCCTTCATAGATATGATGAACCGGGTATTCAAGGAATATTTGAATCACTTTGTGGTCGTCTTTATTGATAACATCCTTATTTATTCCAAAAGCCGTGAAGATCATGAGCAACACTTGAGGCTGGTACTCCAAAGCTTCGTGAATACAAGCTTTATGCCAAGTTGAAGAAATGCGAGTTCTGGCTGGAGGAGGTAGCATTCCTTGGGCACGTAGTATCAAGTCGTGGAATATCTGTTGACCCGGCAAAGATTGAAGCTATTCAAAGCTGGGAGCAACCTAAATCAGTGACCGAAGTACGTAGCTTTCTTGGTTTAGCTGGTTATTATCGGAGATTCGTGGAAGGATTTTCTCGAATCGCTACTCCATTAACTCAGCTGACTCAAAAAGATACAAAGTTCGGTTGGAGCGAAGAATGTGAGAAGAGTTTTCAAGAACTCAAGAGGAGACTCATTTCAGCACCTGTTCTAACAATACCATCTGGCTCGGAGGGATTTGTCATCTACAGTGATGCTTCGAGCAAAGGGTTGGGATGCATTCTCATGCAACATGGAAAAGTCATAGCCTATGCATCAAGACAACTCAAGGAATATGAGAGGAATTATCCTACTCATGATCTAGAGTTGACAGCTGTTGTCTTTGCACTTAAAATTTGGAGGTATTCCTTGTATGGGGAGAAGGTGGAGATCTTTACGGATCATAAAAGCCTCAAATATTTCTTCACTCAAAAGGAACTCAACATGCGACAACGACGTTGGCTTGAACTGTTGAAAGATTATGATCATACCATTCAATACCATCCTGAAAAAGCGAATGTGGTAGCAGATGTAAGACCCCGAATTTTATGAAATAAAAGTATTCAATTTTTCTTATAATTATAATTCAGTAAATGGTTAAATTGATAAAAAATTAAAGTTATGGGTGAAATGTGAAAATTTTTCAAAATAAACAAGTGGTTATAAAATAATCATTGTTGTCGGGGAATATTCGTTTGGTCGTGGAATATTCTTTCTGTCGGAGAATATTCGTACGACGGCGCAACCATTTGTGGGCCCCATAACAGAATAATTATCGGATGAAGAAAATGATAAATTTGAGTTTTTATAAATAACGGCGTAGTTGTTACCGTTAACACTGTTGGAATACCCGGTGGTTAAAATACAGTAATACGCGTTATTGCACAGTATTTTTGAAATTATTGATTCTTACGTAAGAAGGCATTACTCAATAATTATTACAGTAGTTACTGTTCAATATTTTATTTTATTGATTCAATAATTACTGCGTCGATATTTTATATTATTGTTGTTTCAATAATTGTTGATGCACAGTATTTTCCATTATCAGATCAATAATTCATATTATTTAAATAATATTATTAGATAGTATTATTAGCAAAGTCTAGAAAGTTCTGTCTAAGGAGAGGTTTGGTCATCTAATTGCGCGCTAGTAAGGAAAAATCCTTATTGGAAAGCCCCCTCTTTCTTGGGAACGGTCTGGTTGTCATAATTGTGACTCTGTAATATTATTTGTGAATAATTAATTATTGATTCATATGATAAGGAAATATTTATTTTATGTGGATATAAATGAGGGATATATTTTTGTGGTTAAAAATGAAGGAGTTAATGTTGAGATTTTTATCTGTATTTTTGTCGGAACGGAGGTATTGAAAATTAAATTAGGGTTTTTAAAATATTTTGCGAGGGTTATAATTTTTAATTCGACCGTTGGATCGTGGTAATATTTGGATATGTTATACATATATAAGTTGAGTATATGTCCATAAATTTTGAACCGTTAAAAATGTACGTATGATTTGTTATGAATTTTACGAGATGACTGGTTTAGAAATTATTGAATTTTCGGAGTTAATCATTTTGGTAGAAAATTCTAGAATTGGTAGGCCCCACTCTTGGTTGGTGAAGAAATGTGCTGAGATTTTTATTCAAATATGGTGGGTGGGAATAGTAGCAGGTAAAGCCATCAGGTTACATGTTAAGTCTGATTCGGCGTGCTAACATTTTCCTATAAATAGAGGGCTAAGTTAGAATTGAAAATTACACCAGAATTCATAAGTTTTCTCTCCTTCTCTCTCTAGATTATTAAGTGTATTTTGTGAGTGTTTAGATACTCTATGAGTTTCTATTCGTTAGTGCAAGTTTCCTTCAGCCTTATACCGATCAGAAGTACTGCTCTTTTGAGGCAAGGGATAGTAAGGGATTTTAAGAGTTGTTATATTTTCCAGTTTCGTAATTTTTATGACCTTCAAAAATTCTGGAAAAATTTGAAATGATATTTTGATGAGTTTTCTTGATTGTGTCCAAAAATGGTGATTTTTGGATGTATAGATTAAGAGTTATGAATTTTATGATAAAAGACTATTTTAAAAGTAACCGCTTATAACTCCTTGTGGTTAGCTCCAAAATTAATGAAATTTTTATTGGGAGTACATGTATATGATAGGAGTATACTCTGTGAATTTCAGAATTTTTAGATAAAAGTACAATTTTTGATAAATATCTAAATATTCGGCTGTTTTGGCCATATGAAAAATAGTAAATGACTTTTAAAAATTCTGAGAAAAATATATATTCACTATGGGACTAGATTATGCTAAATTCCAGAAAAGAAATATTTTTTGAACTGATTTGGTATTTTTCATGAAAATAGTCTAGTTATGAGTAAATGAATTAAATATGTTATGTGAAGTAAGAAAATTAAAAAATAGGATTTTATGACTTGAGAATCCTATATGAGGTATATGCAGAATTTTGATGAGTGTTTTGGTTATTGATGATAAAATCTTAAGAGTTGGCATTTTATGATGATTAAATGCATTATTTATTAAAGTATAAACAATTAAAATAAATTGTTTATAAGCTTAAGAAATATTATTCTTTCAATATCATTATACCGAAATATTGATATGTATTTTATTATGGAATTTCTACCTTTTTGTGTCGGAGTTACTATTCATGAGTTACGATTCACGAGTTACTATTCACGAGTTACTATTCACGAGTTACTATTCACGGGTACTATTTATGACAAAAATTGGTTTCTTTTTCTGACCAAATTATCGTTGATTTATGATTGTTGCTCTTAAAAATAAATGCAGTTGTTGATCATATTATTTTTATCATATATAACATTTTTATAACCCTGATGTTGAATTTCTCTTTCACTTGAGTGTAAAGATGGGTAAATTATTGGTATGATCGTGACTAAGAAATATCTTTAGCCTGTAGTGTAAAGATGAATTATTAACTGGTATGATCATGACCATTAAATTTATAATTGAATATCTTTAGCTTAAGTGTAAAGATGAATTGATTAACATGGTTATAATTATTGTTTATATAAATTTTGAAATGATTATATATTTCTTTGAGATATTAATATCTTTGGCCCGTAGTGCAAAGATGACATGTTGATGAATATCTTTGGCCTGTAGTGCAAAGATGGTCTGTTGATGAATATCTTTGGCCTGTAGTGCAAAGATGGTCTGTGGATGAATATCTTTGGCCCGTAGTGCAAAGATGAATTTATTAGTATGATTATGAACATGAACTGTGATTTGGTATAACCATGATCTTTGATGTTTCATGTAAAGACATGTGATGAAAATTATCTTCGTCCTGGATGCGAAGAGGAATTTAGAATCACAATTATGATTATGAGTTATTTATATGATTGTGGACCAGAACTGTTGATTGATGTTGCAGGGATAAAATATTGTTGATGGATTTTTAACATGAAGAAGATAATAGATTTTATGGTCTATTTGACTCTTCTAATGGATTGCACGTTCCGCTGCAATTATGGTTGAAATTTTTTATCATTTACTATATGTTCTAAATCTCTGATTTATTATTGATGAAGGCTATTAATAATTTAATTATCTTTAGTCATGATATTCTTTACTGAGCTAGTTGTGCTCACCCTTCTGTTTCACAATTCCTTTCAGGTAATAAGAGTGTAGCTGGGTCGAGCGGGGGTAACAGGGGAATAGAATGGTGGTCATCATTTAGTAGTTATATTTGGTGAATCATCTAGGGTGAAGCGAACCCAGCGTTGGAAGGGTGTTTTTCCACTATCATACCAGATGTCTAATGACATACAACCTCATGTCATCATAAGACAGGATTGTGCTCATCCACTTGCTGAGTATATATACGAGCACTTCCTATATAATCTTGGTGTTTGTTTGAAGTATAATTCACGATTAAAGACAGTGGAGAAAATGATAAGTCAAGAGAAGACTCACCATTGGGAAGAATATGACAGTAATCTTCTCGTTTTTCTTTGAGGTCTATTGGGTCAACCAAGGATAATTCTGTGGCCATATGATATCTATCATAACCTAGACGCATGGCCTCCCATGTACGAAGGTTTTCTTGAGCACTTCCCAAATATTCTAGTTTCTAAAATAGTTTTTGACTGTACCTTTATGTAAGGTACCTTTGTGAGGTGCTGACACATGATGGTGTCCAATGTCACATTTGGTATATATTTGTTTCCAAACTCACGGCATATGTGTTGTTGTATTTTGCACGATAATTGTTGTAATAAAGTTGTAGTTATTTTCTGTACCATGTATTTGGCGACTCAGAATGGGTTGGATGGAATGGACCTATTTTGGGGACGTCACAGGTGGTATCAGAGCCATAAGTAAAAAGCCCCGAGCCTCTATCTGGTGACACCCTATTGATGGGGAATGCACCGAAGCCAGACTCTCCGTAGGGGACGCCGTTCTGTGGTGGCAAGCTGATAGGTACCTTTGTGAGGTGCTGACACATGATGGTGTCCATTATCACAGGTGGTATCAGAGCTTAGGGATATGGTCTTTGGTGGAGATCGGAAAATAGAACTAGGAAGGGAGAGATGAGTAAATCCTTCGCTAGTTTGTCCTACCTAAGCTAATTTGTTGGTCAGTCATAATATCGGGATATTATGTGATATGTTAATTTGTTAAATTAACCCTTGTTTTGAAGCTGTATTCTAGAATGATATTTGAAATACAGGAGATGAGCAATGGAGAAATTATGATGACAGGGAAGATGGAATCTGAAATGAAAGGAAGGTATTCTCAACTCTTTGAAATACCAGGTACGTAAATTTCGGGGACGAAATTTCATAAGGAGGGGAGATTGTAAGACCCCGAATTTTATGAAATAAAAGTATTCAATTTTTCTTATAATTACAATTCAGTAAATGGTTAAATTGATAAAAAATTAAAGTTATGGGTGAAATGTGAAAATTTTTCAAAATAAACAAGTGGTTATAAAATAATCATTGTTGTCGGGAAATATTCGTTTGGTCGTGGAATATTCTTTTTGTCGGAGAATATTCGTACGACGGCGCAGCCATTTGTGGGCCCCATAACAGAATAATTGTCGGATGAAAAAAATGACAAATTTGAGTTTTTACAAATAACGACGTAGTTGTTACCGTTAAGACTGTTGGAATATCTGGTGGTTAAAATACAGTAATACGCGTTATTGTACAGTATTTTTGAAATTATTGATTCTTACGTAAGAAGGCATTACTCAATAATTATTACAGTAGTTACTGTTTAATATTTTATTTTATTGATTCAATAATTGCTGCGTCGATATTTTATATTATTGTTGTTTTAATAATTATTGTTGCACAATATTTTCCATTATCAGATCAATAATTCATATTATTTAAATAATATTATTAGATAGCATTATTGGCAATGTCTAGAAAGTTCTGTCTAAGGAGTGGTTTGGTCATCTAATTGCGCGCTAGTAAGGAAAAATCCTTATTGGAAAGCCCCCTCTTTCTTGGGAACGGTCTGGTTGTCATAATTGTGACTCTGTAATATTATTTGTGAATAATTAATTATTGATTCATATGATAAGTAAATATTTATTTTATGTGGATTTAAATGAGGGATATATTTTTGTGGTTAAAAATGAAGGAGTTAATGTTGAGATTTTTATCTGTATTTTTGTCGGAACAGAGGTATTAAAAATCAAATTAGGGTTTTTAAGATATTTTACGAGGGTTATAATTTTTAATCCGACCGTTGGATCGTGGTAATATTTGGATATGTTATACATATATAAGTTGAGTATATGTCCACAAATTTTGAACCGTTAAAAATGAACGTATGATTTGTTATGAATTTTACGAGATGACTGGTTCAGAAATTGTTGAATTTTCGGAGTTAATCATTTTGGTAGAAAATTCTAGAATTGGTGGGCCCCACTCTTGGTTGGTGAAGAAATGTGCTGAGATTTTTATTCAAATATGGTGGGTGGGAATAGTAGCAGGTAAAGCCATCAGGTTACAGGTTAAGTCTGATTCGGCGTGCTAACATTTTCCTATATATAGAGGGCTAAGTTAGAATTGAAAATCACACCAAAATTCATAAGTTTTCTCTCCTTCTCTCTCTAGATTATTGAGTGTATTTTGTGAGTGCTTAGATACTCTATGAGTTTCTATTCATCAGTGCAAGTTTCCTTCAGCCTTATACCGATCAGAAGTACTGCTCTTTTGAGGTAAGGGATAGTAAGGAATTTTAAGGGTTATTATATTTTGTAGTTTCGTAATTTTTATGACCTTCAAAAATTCTGGAAAAATTTGAAATGATATTTTGATGAGTTTTCTTGATTGTGTCCAAAAATGGTGATTTTTGGATGTATAAATTAAGAGTTATGAATTTTATGATAAAAGACTATTTTAAAAGTAACCGCTTGTAACTCCTTGTGGTTAACTCCAAAATTGATAAAATTTTTATTGGGAGTACATGTATATGATAGGAGTATACTCTGTGAATTTCAGAATTTTTAGATAAAAGTACAATTTTTGATAAATATCTAAATATTCGGCTGTTTTGGCCATATGAAAAATAGTAAATGACTTTTAAAAATTCTGAGAAAAATATATGTTCACTATGGGACTATATTATGCTAAATCCCAGAAAAAAAATATTTTTTGAACTGATTTGGTATTTTTCATGAAAATGGTCTAGTTATGAGTAAATGAATTAAATATGTTATGTGAAGTAAGAAAATTAAAAAATAGGATTTTATGACTTGAGAATCCTATATGAGGTATATGCAGAATTTTGATGAGTGTTTTGGTTATTGATGATAAAATCTTAAGAGTTGGCATTTTATGATGATTAAATGTATTATTATTAAAGTATAAACAATTAAAATAAATTGTTTATAAGCTTAAGAAATATTATTCTTTCAATATCATTATACCGAAATATTGGTATGTATTTTATTATGGAATTTCTACCTTTTTGTGTCGGGGTTACTATTCATGAGTTACGATTCACGAGTTATTATTCACGAGTTACTATTCACGGGTACTATTTATGACAAAAATTGGTTTTTTTTTCTGACCAAATTATCGTTGATTTATGATTGTTGCTCTTAAAAATAAATGCAGTTGTTGATCATATTATTTTTATCATATATAACATTTTTATAACCCTGATGTTGAATTTCTCTTTCACTTGAGTGTAAAGATGGATAAATTATTGGTATGATCGTGACTAAGGAATATCTTTGGCCTGTAGTGCCAAGATGAATTATTAACTGGTATGATCATGACCATTGAATTTATAATTGAATATCTTTAGCTTAAGTGTAAAGATGAATTGATTAACATGGTTATAATTATTGTTTATATAAATTTTGAAATGATTATATATTTCTTTGAGATATTAATATCTTTGGCCCGTAGTGCAAAGATGACCTGTTGATGAATATCTTTGGCCTGTAGTGCAAAGATGGTCTGTTGATGAATATCTTTGGCCTGTAGTGCAAAGATGGTCTGTGGATGAATATTTTTGGCCCGTAGTGCAAAGATGAATTTATTAGTATGATTATGAACATGAACTGTGATTTGGTATAACCATGATCTTTGATGTTTCATGTAAAGACATGTGATAAAAATTATCTTCGTCCTGGATGCGAAGAGGAATTTAGAATCACAATTATGATTATGAGTTATTTATATGATTGTGCACCAGAACTGTTGATTGATGTTGCAGGGATAAAACATTGTTGATGAATTTTTAACATGGAGAAGATAATAGATTTTATGGTCTATTTGACTCTTCTAATGGATTGCACGTTCCGCTGCAATTATGGTTGAAATTTTTTATCATTTACTATATGTTCTAAATCTCTGATTTAATTCTGTTGAAGGCTATTGATAACTTATTTATCTTTAGTCATTATATTCTTTACTGAGCTAGTTGTGCTCATCCTTCTGTTTCACAATTCCTTTCAGGTAATAAGAGTGTAGCTGGGTCGAGCGGGAGTAACAGGGGAATAGAATGGTGGTCATTATTTAGTAGTTATATTTGGTGAATCATCTAGGGTGAAGCGAGCCTAACGTTGGAAGGGTGTTTTTCCACTATCATACCAGATGTCTAATGACATACAACCTCGTGTCATCATAAGACAGGATTGTGCTCATCCACTTGCTGAGTATATATACGAGCACTTCCTATATAATCTTAGTGTTTGTTTGAAGTATAATTCACGATTAAAGATAGTGGAGATAATGATAAGTCAAGAGAAGACTCACCATTGGGAAGAATATGACAGTAATCTTCTCGTTTTTCTTTGGGGTCTATTGGGTCAACCAAGGATAATTCTGTGGCCATATGATATCTATCATAACCTAAACGCATGGCCTCCCATGTACGAAGGTTTCCTTGAGTACTCCAAATATTCTAGTTTCTAAAATAGTTTTTGACTGCACCTTTATGTAAGGTACCTTTGTGAGGTGCTGACACATGATGGTGTCTAATGTCACATTTGGTATATATTTGTATCCAAACTCACGGCATATGTGTTGTTGTATTTTACACAACAATTGTTTTAATAAAGTTGTAGTTATTTTCTGTACCATGTATTTGGCGACTCAGGATGGGTTGGATGGAATGGACCTATTTTGGGGACGTCACAGCTGACGCATTGAGTAGAAGATCATATGCAAGTACGAGTGCGATATTGTCAACACAAAGGCCCATTTTGTGTGACTTGTAAAGGATGGAGATAGAGTTAAAGACTCCAGGGACCCATGTGGTGATGGCGAATAAACGAGTAGAACCCGCTTTAATCGATAAAGTTAAAGCTGCTCAAGCTACAGACCTGGAGCTGATGCGTATGAGGAAGAAAGTGCAAGAAGGTGATATGCCGGAAGCAAGAATCGATGAAGAAGGAATACTTCGAGTCAACTCCAGACTCTGTGTTCCTAACGACCCTGATTTAAAGTATAAAATCATGATGGAGGCGCATAACACACCGTTTGTAATCCATCCTGGGAGTACCAAAATGTATCATGATATTCGTCATACATTTTGGTGGAGCAATATGAAGAGAGAGATAACGTTGTTTATCTCAAGGTGTCTAACTTGTCAACGAGTCAAAGCGGAGCATCAAGTACCAAAAGGTCCATTGCAACCACTTGAAATTCCAGAATGAAAGTGGGAGCACATTACCATGGATTTCGTTACCGGTCTTCCTAAGGTTTCTCAAGGTATAGATGCAATTTGGGTCATTGTTGATAGATTGACCAAGTCTGCTCATATCTTACCGATACGAGAAACTTATACACTTGAACGTCTTGCTCGTATGTACATAAACGAGATTGTAAGACTGCATGGTATGCCAGTATCCATAGTTTCTGATCGAGACCCAAGATTCACTTCACGATTTTGGGTTAGTTTACAAAAAGCTATGGGCACGGATTTACGATTTAGTTCGGTATATCATCCTCAGACGGATGGACAATCAGAGAGGACTATTCAAACTCTAGAAGATTTATTAAGACTCTGTGTCCTTGACTTCAAGGGAAGTTGGGACAAGTTCTTACCATTGGTGGAGTTTTCCTACAACAACTGTTATCAAGCAAGTATTGGCATGGCTCCATTCAAAGCATTGTATGGAAGAAAATGTCGTTCTCCAGTATGCTGGGATGAGGTGGGTGAAGCAACGTTGTTGGGATCGAAGTTGGTACGTATGGCTACAGAAAAGATTCAAGCGATCCGACAACGTATAAAAACCTCACAAGATCGACAAAAGAGTTATACTGATCTTCATCGAAAGGACGTGAAATTTGATATAGGAGATCATGTATTCTTACGTGTTGCTCCATGGAAAGGAGTTACGAGATTTAGAAAGAGAGGAAAGCTCAATCCTCGATTCATCAGTCCATTTTTAATCCTCGATCGAGTAGGAACTGTGGCTTATAGACTCGCTTTACCGCCAAGTATGTCTCGTGTTCATAACGTTTTTCACATATCCATGTTACGTAAATATGTGGAAGACCCGAACCACATTATTGAGTTAGAACCGGACGAAATAGCGGAGGATTTGATGTATGAAGAAGTTCATGTTCAAATCTTGGATAAGAAGGAACATATTCTACGCTCCAAGGTTATACCTCAAGTCAAAGTTTTTTGGAGAAATCACGATGTTGAGGAAATGACTTAGGAGTTAGAATCTGAAATGAAATCAAGGTATCCTTATCTCTTCGACATACCAGGTACGTACACTAATTTCGAGGGCGAAATTTCATAAGAAGGGAGGTTGTAAGACCCCAACTTTTATAAATAAAGATGAATTTTCTATAAATATTATTTTTGAATATTATGGAGTTAACTTGATATAATGTTATAGTTGTGGGTAATATTTATAAATTTTACAAAGTACGCAAGTTGTTATATAATATTCGATTGGTCGGAGAATATTAGTTTTAACAGGAAATATTCGTACAACGGCACAATCATTGGTGGACCCCACAACAGAATTATTGTCGGATTGAGAAAACGACAAAAATATTTTATTAAAAATAACGGCGGAAGTTTTACCATTAATACTGTTGAACTACTCGGTAGTAAAAGTACAGTAATACGTGTGGTTGCATAGTAGCACACGGTATTGATTATTAATGCTTATCTGAGAAGTCACTCAGTTTGATTCAATTATTGTTAGTTAATAATATGAATTATTTAGCGATAATGAAGTTTTGTTTTATTCGTATTATTAACGTAATAAAACAGAAACATCTTTTTATATAAAACATAATACTTTATTAAAGTTATTCTATAAATAGAATATATTATATTTTATTTAAAAGATTTTTCTTTAAATATGGACCACCAGATTAAAGTAATCAATCTGGATCGTTCATGGATTAGTTACTATGCATTCTATTTTTTTATAAATTGCAGCTCATTCCTTCATTATTTCTTACGAATTCACTGAACTCTAAAGAGAGAAGATATAGAGAGAAATTATAGAGAGAGAGAAGAAAAGTATTTTGCTACTTAACTACTTCCTTATTTCAGTTCTTCTTTAAAACGGTAAGGGGTGTTATTCTTTCTTATTCATGAAGAGAACTGTTGTTATTCCATTTCTTATTATTCTGTTGAAAGAACCTGTATACGCGGTCTACCCTATACTTGGTGACATTCTTCTATTATTCTGTTGGAACATCCTGTCTGTGTTTTACACCGGACCTGGTTCCGTCTTTATTATTATTCTGTTAGAACATCATGTCTGTGTGTTTTACACCGGACCCGGTTCCGTCTTTATTATTACTCTGTTGGAACATCATGTTTGTGTGTTTTACACCGGACCTGGTTCCGTCTTTATTATTATTCTATTGCAACATCATGTCTGTGTGTTTTACACTGGACCTGGTTCCGTCTTTATTATTATTCTGTTGGAATATCATGTCTGTGTGTTTTACGCCGGACTTGGTTCCATTATTTATTATTCTGTTGGAATAACCTGTCTGTGCGGTCTATCGCATGCATGGTGATTTCTTTTGTTATTCCATTCTTTATTATACTCAGTTGGTTAAGTTTTGACTTCTATACTCTATGAAATTTGTGGAATATCCTTGATAGTTGCGTTTCATCCAGTATCTTTTCATGAAAATATTCTTCTAAGCATTCTTGAATTTTACTCCACAAAGCAGTATCATGTTGACAATTTAGACGTTGTTAATTCTTGGATAAATTAATTCTTGAACTTGTTTTATTGAATTCTTATATCATTGTCATCATCCTTATGTTTATAAAATGTTAAAAGTCATCCGTGGCCTTTAGTGTATAGATGGACTTGGTATGATTATGACCAGGGATTATTCGGCATAATCATGACCGTAATGTTACAAATAATGTGGTAAAAGTCCTCATTGGCCCGTAGTGCATTGATGGACAGTTGTTGGCATGATCATGACCATTAATGAATACACGAATATCCTTGGCCGTAGTGCAGGGGTGATTCGATGATGTGGATTATTTTATTAAGATGAGTCCCAGCGATAACAGTGTTGAAAAACCTTTTAAATCATAGAAGATAGTAGATTTTATTTTCTACTTGACTCTTTTGATGGATTGCTTGTTCCGCTGCAGTTAAACTTGATATTCGTTATATTTTATCAGTTTAACACTGTTGAAGGCTAATGATAATTTATTCTGCATTATCTTAGTCATAATATTTCTTACTGGGCTGGTTGAGCTCACCCTTTCTTTCACTGTTCTCTTCAGGAAATGAGAATATAGCTGGGACAAGTCGGGGAACGGAGTGATGGACCAGATGATAGTATTAGTAGTCCTCACTATTCTGTTAAATAGTGTGACAATAATTATAATGAGGACTCCTTTTGAGTATGAATACTCTCTAGTAGACAATATTTGTATTCAAACTCACAGTTATGTTTTGTCGTATTGTACACGACAATTGTATTTGAATTCTGTACCATGTATGTGGCGATCCAAGATGGGTGATGTATACCAAATTTTGGGGGCGTCACATTGAATATCAAATGTCGCCTTCTAGCATGATAAAAATAATAGAGTATTGAATATTTAATATGAGTTTGTTGTGCACACACATGGCGAGTATTAAATATTTGAGATGTTGTTTTTATTACATATGATGTTTATAAGGAATTGAACATTACCGCTTTTCACTACGTAGCATACTTGATGCTGGACTGAATTACACGAGCTGGTTAAGGAATCTGAGAATTGTTCTCACTGCTAAAAAGATTTCTTGTCCTAAATTCGCCCGTACCTGCAAAAGTTACAGAGACAGCCTCTGAGGAAGAGATTGCTACTTTTAAACAGTGACAAGATGATGCATCTGTGGCTCAATGCATCATGCTCACATCCATGAGTAACGAACTTTAGCCTCAGCATGAAACCATGGATGCTCCTACTATGTTGTGACGCCCCCAAAATAGGTATACATAACCCATTTTGAGTCGCCAAATATATGGTACAGAAACAACTACAACTTTATTAATACCATTATCGTGCAAAATACGACAACACAAAAACTGTGAGTTTAAATACAAATATTGTCTTCTAGACAATATCCATACTCAAATAAGTCCCCATTACAATTATTGATACATTATTTTACGAAAATGGTGAGGACTACTAATACAACTTTCTAGAACCATCATTCTATACCCCGACTATTACTCGCTACATTCTCGCCTCCTGAGAATAAAAATGGAACAAAAAGGAAAAGAGTGAGCTCAACTAGCCCAGTAAAGAATATTATGACTAAGATAATATAGAACAAATTATCGTTAGTCCTCAACAAGGAAAAATCTAATAGAATATAATAGACAACAAATTTTAGATCAACAACTGTAGCGGAAACAGCAATCCATTAGAAGAGTCAAGTAGAGAATGAATTCTACTATCTTCTAAGATTTAAAAGTCCATCATCAATATTTTATCCCTGTAACATCAATCAATATAAATCATGAATCAAATATTTATTTTTGCACTACAGGCCAAAGATATTCATTTGTATCACTAATTGGTCATGTTCATCTAAACACATATTCATCTTTGTACTACGGGCCAAAGATATTCATTAGTTAATCATTCATTTAGGACTGAGGATGATGAAAAATATTTTAAAGAAAATGAATCTAATGAGACAAAAGAACAAATATTAGAGATTCGTACTTCAGTTTATCCATGTTCAAAAATACTCCATAATAAACTATTGTGGAGCAAAATTTAATAATAAAGATCAAAATATGGATACTATCAAAGATAGTAACAAAAATAGACATCTAGGACAAAGAAGAAAAAATTTTATTTTTCGGTGAATAGTACCGTATTCGTGAATAGTGCTGTATACGTGAATAGTGTCATATACATTGATAGTAACCTCGACACAAAAAGGTAGAAATTTTACAATAAAATTCATATCAATATTTTGACATACTGATATTGGAAGAAATAATATCATTTATAAAAAATAACATCCCTTACCTCAAAAAAATAGTACTTCTGGCTGGAATATCAGATATAACGCTGAAAGGAACTTGTACCGTATAGCAACAGTCAAAGTATCAGAATACTCACAAAAATACGCTCGATAATATATAGAGAGAAATTTTTAGTTTCTGGCGTGATTTTCAATTCTAACCTAAGCACCCTATTTATAGGAAAACGCTTAGAACACCAAAGTAAAAAATTTAATAAAATATTAATATATATTTTTTTAAATTCTTACGCACACCTCTTTTGATCAAAACATCAGCCACCAAGTTAGGCCCACCTCACTAAAATAAAAAAAAACGTTTTCTTATTAAAAATATTTATAACTCCAAAAATCAATTATTCCAAAACTTTACACTACAAGAAAAAGGCCTAACAGCGACCAATACTATCAGCGACCGCACCATCGGTCGCTGATATTATTAACAGCGACCGCCATCTGTGACCAATATTTAATATGGTCGCTATATTTTAACAGCGACCGCACGCGGTCGCTAGTCAGTCGCTAGTACAAATTTGCCTCCCAAAATTTGGCTGGAAATGTTGGCGCCAATGTTTTATGCGACCACTTAATATCTGCGACCGCATGCGGTGGCAGATAAGTCCATGTCATTAAAATCAGCGACCGCATATGGTCGCAGATAGCGGTCGCTGATCAAACTTAATATTAACAGATTCAGTCACTCGCTCGACACAGCAGAGGCGGAGAAAAAGAAGAGGGAGCTCAGACAGAGAGAAGAGGGGGAAAGGGGGGAGAAGAGAAGAAGAGAAAGAGAGACTCCGGCCACCGCCACCGGGACACCAGTCCACCGCCACCAGGAGGTACCACCGCCGCACCACCGCTGCACCACGCCGGTAACCCTTTAATCCCTAAATCTCTAAATTAGACCCCTTAATCCCTTAATACCTGAAACAGAATGCTAATCTTGTGATTATTATACTTTAATCGATTTGTTTTGAGTTGAATATTGCAATAAGGTAGTACTATTAGAGTAAACATTGTCATTAGAGGAACTCAATGTTAAATGAGTTGTGTGAGGGCATATATGTTGTTTATATATTTTTTCAGTTATTTTTTTAAAAATATTTGACGAGTCACCAACTCATCAACACAAATTACCAGCAACTTAATGAGGACCATAATATATTTAATTGATGAGTAATATTGTAGTACTAATTTATAATTGATTGATACATAATACTTCCTCCATTCCAAAATATAAAACAATGATAATTATTTTTTTGAAGTCAATACATGAATTTTCTTTATTTTTAGTTAAAAAAATGATAAATATTGTAAAATATTTAAAATTATACTCATTGTAAAATTTATAATTGGAAAATAATATATATGACGATATTTATTTATGTTTTAGATCTAAGTTGCATATCTTTTAATATTTACAGGGTTACTAATTGATCATGTGTTATTACTTTTTTGAATGTTTCATGCTATAATCTCAGTTTCTATCTAGTTTTCAACTGATATTGGATGGAGATTTTGTTTCTTTTGGATACAGTACTAGTACTGATTCCTGGTTTATGTCTCGGGTGCCTAGAAATGACCTTATATACATGCCGTCGTGCATGTGGCTAATCTATATTACAGGGGAGACTCTGGCCAAATTTTTTTATTGGTCGGGTAGTTGCAAACATTTATACTATTAACGAGCCTATTGGTGATCCAGTAGAGCCTATTAAGGGGATGTTGGAGCTGATGGGCTGGGCTTGGGTCCGCGAGTCCACACGAGGCCACGCCAAGCTTAGCCAAGCCTCACGGGGTCAAGCCAAGCTTGGTTGTTAATTAGGGTTCTGTTGTAACAATCCAGATTTTTATTATAATATTTAAATATTTATTGAATTATATAAATATTTAATTGATGTGTTTATTGTTGAATAAGTATTTGTTTAATTGATTTGATGTGATTTGATTATTTATTTGTTTAATAAATAATTAATGAGTTAAGGAAAGTAATTATTTTGAAATAGTAATCTAATTTAATTTAATAATTAAGTTAGAGAATGTATAATGATTAAATAAATTATTATATTATGCAATGAATTGTTATTAGAATTAATTAAATTAAGTATGAAAACTTAATTAATTAGAAGTGTGACAAATAACTATATTATAAGTGGTTGTTAAAATAAATTAAAGTAGTTTTAATTTATTTTGCCAAACAAGACTTATTGGTATTAAGTGTTTAACTTTTAAATGGTTTTTACCAAACAAAGCCCTACGGCTTTTGAATTTTGAAATTTAAATTATTAATAAATAAAATATATATATTTATAAGTTATACGTTTTATAACCGATGTCAATTATTAGGCTTATTATGGCCATAACCGTTCTTGTGTTTATCACTGAATTATCAGTTGGAATTTGGGTTTACGTCTTATTGTTAAACTTGAGTCTAAGAAAAGAGTTGTCTGCTAAAAGAAGGGTGCAGAGATTTTGAGAGAGTCTGAGAAAGAGAAGCAACAAGAGCTGAGCTCTATAAGCTATTATAAGACCTTAACACGAATTTCTTAATAACAAAAGGGCACATGAAGTGCAGATAGCTGTAAGCTGTTAAACTGTTATTGGTAAACAACGATCAAGGCAAGTCTTTCGGTTCCTATTTTCTATGTGGACTTGATTAACTGTTTTAAATTGCATGATATATTATGCATGTTGAATCATGAAATGTTAAAGTCAATATATGACTGCATTGTTTTGGCTAAGTAATGATGATTGAGTAAGGAACTCAATCTTTATATTTGCTATGTGAATTAAAAGCATGTATGCCATGTTACTTTAATGAGATGTATGTCGAGCATGTTATTATGTGCTATGTGATGCATGAAAACTGTTAGACTTTGCTGGACTGTCGAGCTCACTCTTGCAAATAACCACTTTTGCAGGTCAAGATTTTAAGGTAAAGATACGTGCTATGTGAGTTATAGAGATCTATATTCACGAAGATTACTTATATTTTATGAGAAATGTATTTTATATTTTGAACGTAACATGTTGTTGAATTGTAAGTTGAGCTATCCAATGTATATGGATATTTAGTTATGATGTAAGACTTTGTATAGTCATTTTGTTGTAACGATTCATGATATAAGATTGAATCAAAGAAATGTAATGTAATGGTTGTGATTCAGGGCAAGAAAGAAGGAAATGTATAAAAGTTTTAAATATTCCGCAATTTTATTAAGTTTAACATCGAATAATGATGTATTATTTAGAGGTTGAATGTATGGTTAACGACCGAAGTCGGAATTTAAATTGTATAGATTTTGGGGTCGTTACAGTTGGTATCAAAGCTGTAGGTTATAAACTTTAGGTAGGAGTACCGTAGGCTATAACCTTAGAGAAGAGAGGTGAAGATAAAGAATGAATAAACTCAAATAGAGTTTGAACAATAAGAGATTTAAACTTGCGTAAAAGGATTCAAAGAAGAATCTCGCAGAGTTATCAGGAATATGAATGTGGGGTTACCCAACCCTAATAATAAGGATGTAAGGTGATAATAAATAGACAATGTCTATAAAAAGAGAATGATAAAGAAGTTATGAATAGAGAGTTATGTCTAAGCGTGGTACAATTGTACTCTTTAATAGTTGATGTATGGTATCTGGGCTAAACGATTCCTTCATGGAGCGGAGGTATATACGAACTAGCAACTCGGAACCTAGTTTGTTGGTTGTTTGTGGGAAACCACTCAGCGTACCATATTGAAACTGTTAGAGACTCGATGTGTACCAAGTGTAGAAATGGACACGTATGATGAGAGTTTAGAACTTGAATGAAATTTTGAGCGATGTAAATGAAGTTAGAAATTCTTAGAGGAAGAATTGTTATATAAACAAGAAGATTCAAAGAAGAATCTTGAAGAGATATAAAGATAAGAAATAGGAGTTTCCTAACTCTAATAACCAAGATAACGAATAATGTCGTAAATGATGAAAAAGAGAAAGAATGAGGATCGTAAAACAAAACGATCACGAGTTAACAAAAGAATTTTAAGAAAGATGATTATAGAATAAGGTCACGACGTGATTTGTTTAAGTTATAAAAGAAAGATGGTCTGTAATGTTTGAATGATTGTAGCTTAATGCTATGAAGATGGTGTACTATAAAATAGTACGAGATAACTCATGAGGAGTTATAGATGATGTGATATGAGGAATTCGTATCGAGCAAAGAGCAAGTTAAAAGAAAGATAGAGTTAGGTGGGATTTCAATTGAGAACTCATGTGATGGCTGAGTTGTACAAACCTTTGTATGGGCGAGGATTTTGTGCTTGCACTCAGTTTATCACATTGATAATCATTGGAATGTTTGTGTCGCGCTATTTGCTATATGCCTGTTGAGTAGGTGATTCTTTTCTCATGTGTATAATAGATAGGTAGAGTATAGTTAGAGAATATTATAAGGTTAAGTGCGAGTTCTTAAAACTCATACTTATGGTAGGTTCGTGACTCATAATTATATGGTATGATTTTGAACCCCTCAGCGAATGGACGCCTATGGTCTGACTAGGATAAGTTCTTAAACTCATATGATTGTGGCAAGTTCCTGAACTCATAACGTGTGGTAAGTTTGATGAACTAGGGTATAATTAATTGTGAATGAAGTATTGAGGATGATAGGAATAGATAGACCTATTAAGCAATGGATCATTATAGAAAGTGGAGTTGATGGTGGAAGCACAGGTATTCTAAATCTACTACCTATGCTAGACTTTCGAAATTTATTGACTTCGTACTGATGTTTACACTTTTATTTTTTGAAAAAACATTGGATCAAATGATGGAACCAATGAGTTTTAACAACAAATACTATTATTCATATGTCTATGCTAATTACTTCGGCTAGACAAAAATGATTTGCAATATATCAAAATGTATTTTATATCATTAATGCATCATGTAACCTGGTGCAAAGATGATAAAAACGATGGAGTCATCAATGCAGTATTACCTAGTGTTGGATGTGATCTAAGGATCGTCAGCCCACTATGGTATGATGTAGTATGATAAAGTCACCAAATGACGGAATCCTCAACGGACTGTAAATACAGTGCGGTATCATGACGTCATAAAAAGATTTTTGAGATTTCTTTAAGATATGAGAATACATATGTATGTATATATATGTATATTTCGGTTAATGTTCGAGTTATTGTAGAGGTTTATGCTATTTGATTCAGCTAGACAAATATTGAAAGATGTTCATGAAATTCAAGAGTTTCTTGAGAGGTTATGCCAAACCAAATTGTTTTGGTGCGGATTCAGATGTTGAAAAGCTGAGATGAATAACCCTTTTATAGGGGATTACGCGGAGGCGTTGAGATGTTTGTGCACAATACATTGTACGAAGGGCTGATCACCCTAAGTACGAGGAGTCCTTATAGTCTTATGACTGTTAAAGTTTAAGTTGAAAGATTACTTATAACTATAGACATATGTATAACGTTTAAATATTTGTGCACAACACATCGTACGAAGGGCTTAACACCCTAAGTACGGGGGTCCTTATAGTCTTATGACTGTTAAAGTTGAAGTTGAAAGATTACTTGCAACTGTGGACATAGTTCGTGGTCTTGTGACCCTCAGCATGATTTGGAATCTTTTATATTCCTGAGTTATTCATACTACTTCCCAATTATTGAATAATTGTGGAAGATTCTTGTTATTCTGCAAGATGGAAGTGAAAAAGGAAAATATTCCTTAGAAAGAAGTAAGTCGTAGAATACGACACTGAATGAAGAATGTGTTGATTAAATGAGAAAGGATATTTTGAAGTGAGAAGTAAATGAGTTATCAAAGAATAATGTGAAACTTTTAATAGAAAAGTTTAATAATTGTAGAAAGATATTTGTGGAAAGAAAGTGGTTATAGAAGCCAATGAATGAATGTAGTAGTGACGTAAAAAATCTACTTTGATAGATTGAATGAATAAAAATTAATAAATAAAATTTCGAGGACGAAATTCTTAGAAGAAATGGTGAATGTAATATCCCGAGTGTTTATGATAGCGATTCCCGAGTGTTTATGATAACGATCCTTAGAAAAGGAAATGAATGGGTTAAAAGATATATAATACTCAAAATATAATTGAGTTCAAAAGAAAGTTATGAAATGAAACTTAGAATTTGTTAGGTAATGAATGTAGTAGGAAATATAAAATCTATATTTAGATAAAATGATGAAAGATTTCTCTGAGTTATTTGTGTAATTTGTGTCTTCGATTCTGGGGACAGAATCTTTGTAAGTAGGGAAGATACAACGAATGAGTGGTTTGAGTTGTGATTCTGAAGACAGAATACTTGTAAGGAGGAAATGATGTAACAATCCAGATTTTTATTATAATATTTAAATATTTATTGAATTATATAAATATTTAATTGATGTGTTTATTGTTGAATAAGTATTTGTTTAATTGATTTGATGTGATTTGATTATTTATTTGTTTAATAAATAATTAATGAGTTAAGGAAAGTAATTATTTTAAAATAGTAATCTAATTTAATTTAATAATTAAGTTAGAGAATGTATAATGATTAAATAAATTATTATATTATGCAATGAATTGTTATTAGAATTAATTAAATTAAGTATGAAAACTTAATTAATTAGAAGTATGACAAATAACTATATTATAAGTGGTTGTTAAAATAAATTAAAGTAGTTTTAATTTATTTTGCCAAACAAGACTTATTGGTATTAAGTGTTTAACTTTTAAATGGTTTTTACCAAACAAAGCCCTACGGCTTTTGGATTTTAAAATTTAAATTATTAATAAATAAAATATATATATTTATAAGTTATACGTTTTATAACCGATGTCAATTATTAGGCTTATTATGGCCATAACCGTTCTTGTGTTTATCACTGAATTATCAGTTGGATTTTGGGTTTACGTCTTATTGTTAAACTTGAGTCTAAGAAAAGAGTTGTCTGCTAAAAGAAGGGTGCAGAGATTTTGAGAGAGTCTGAGAAAGAGAAGCAACAAGAGCTGAGCTCTATAAGCTATTATAAGACCTTAACACGAATTTCTTAATAACAAAAGGGCACATGAAGTGCAGATAGCTGTAAGCTGTTAAACTGTTATTGGTAAACAACGATCAAGGCAAGTCTTTCGGTTCCTATTTTCTATGTGGACTTGATTAACTGTTTTAAATTGCATGATATATTATGCATGTTGAATCATGAAATGTTAAAGTCAATATATGACTGCATTGTTTTGGCTAAGTAATGATGATTGAGTAAGGAACTCAATCTTTATATTTGCTATGTGAATTAAAAGCATGTATGCCATGTTACTTTAATGAGATGTATGTCGAGCATGTTATTATGTGCTATGTGATGCATGAAAACTGTTAGACTTTGCTGGGCTGTCGAGCTCACTCTTGCAAATAACCACTTTTGCAGGTCAAGATTTTAAGGTAAAGATACGTGCTATGTGAGTTATAGAAATCTATATTCACGAAGATTACTTATATTTTATGAGAAATGTATTTTATATTTTGAACGTAACATGTTGAATTGTAAGTTGAGCTATCCAATGTATATGGATATTTAGTTATGATGTAAGACTTTGTATAGTCATTTTGTTGTAACGATTCATGATATAAGATTGAATCAAAGAGATGTAATGTAATGGTTGCGATTCAGGGCAAGAAAGAAGGAAATGTATAAAAGTTTTAAATATTCCGCAATTTTATTAAGTTTAACATCGAATAATGATGTATTATTTAGAGGTTGAATGTATGGTTAACGACCGAAGTCGGGATTTAAATTGTATAGATTTTAGGGTCGTTACATCTGTTAAGCCAAAATAGACAGTGCTAGGGAACTGCTAGTGCAACAGAGAAGGTAACTAGACATACTTGGTCAATAAATAGATTGTTTTGGCTATAACAGAAAAACAAGGGTATTTAACACTTATGTATACAAGAATAAAGCTACAAAATGTTATAAAAGCTATAAATTGCTCAACCAAGTTGTGACTATCCCAAAATATAAAAGATTATAGAAAGGGACTGTGAGGGGTATAATCTTAAAACATCTTAGGCGCCTTAGCACACTAGTTGATATGAATGAATCTCCAAGATACTCAAAAGTTGTATAAATGAGTTAGCAAACTTTGATATAAAGCTAGCATGAATGAAATACCTTACGTATTCACTTACGATAAACTTGCCTCCTTGGATGTGTATGAAACAGCCATACTTGTTTCTTTCACTCGTGGTTCCTGGTCCTAAGAGTCTTGGAAAGAACTTAGATGTTTACTTGAGACCTCTTATAGACGAGTTGAAGGTATTGTGGGAGGATGGAGTACAGACTTGGGATGTTGCAACGAAAATAAATTTCAACCTTAGGGCAGCGGTTATGTGGACTATAAGTGACTTCCCAGCTTATGGTATGTTAGCTGGATGGAGTACACACGGGAAGTTGGCTTGTCCGTATTGTATGGAGCATACAAAGTCGTTTAATCTATCAAAAGGTTGAAAGCCTTGTTGGTTTGACTGTCATCGTCTGTTCTTACCGGTAGATCACCCATTTTGAAGAACTAGAGAACACTTCAGGAAAGGGAAAGTAGACAATGATATGCCTGCACCGCGATTTTCGGGAACGGAGATGCGAGATCGTGTGATAAGATTGCCGGTTATCCCATTTGGTAAGGTTGATGCCACAAATATAATCAATGGGTTTGGCGAATCTCATAACTGGGTTCGGAGAAGCATCTTTTGGGAACTGCCTTATTGGTCTACAAATTTGATTCGTCATAATCTAGATGTGATGCATATTGAGAAGAATGTGTTTGACAATGTGTTTAACACTGTGATGAATGTTACGGGGAAGATAAAAGATAACGATAAGGCACGTTTGGACATGAAAGATATTTGTAAGCGTCCCGGATTAGAACTTTACGAATCTCCTAATGGTAAGATTGTCAAACCGCATGCAAGGTACACATTGTCCAAAAAGCAAGTTGAAGATGTGTGCACATGGGTTAAGTCTCTGAAACTACCAGATGGATATGCATCAAACATTGCAAGGTGTGTTACGGGTGGGAAATTGCAAGGGATGAAGAGTCATGACTGTCATGTGTTCATGGAGAGGCTCATGCCTATAGCATTTCGGGATCTGCTTGATAAACCAATATGGGATGCTTTGACGGATCTTAGTCGTTTCTTCAAAGACTTATGTTCAAAATCATTAAATGAGAAGGACATGTCTGTACTTGAGAAGAACATCATAGAGATCACGTGTAAACTGGAAAAAATATTCCCACCTGGTTTTTTTGACTCCATGGAGCATTTGCACATCCATCTTCCCTATGAAGCTCGTGTTGGGGGTCCAGTTCAATATAGATGGATGTACCCTTTCGAAAGGGTGATGGGAAACCTTAAGAGAAAGGTTAAGAATAGAGCTTATGTCGAGGGGTCGATATGCGAGGCATACAGTTTCGATGAGATATCTACGTTTGTCTCAGACTATTTTCCGGACGAAGTCTTGACAAAGGCCAATCGAGTATCGAGACATGATGATGGGGGAAATGTTGAACTAAATGGTCGACTATCTGTATTTGGTCTATCGGGCCGCGCTTATGGAAAAGGGAAGCGCATATTCCTCTCTGAGCAAGAATTACATGCTGCACATACTTACATTCTTCTCAATTGCGAGGAGATTGACGAATTTGTGAGGTACACATGTAAACTTGATAATTTATCTTTTAAGTTGACAATTTATTCCAATATGTTAATGTTTATAATATGGTATAGATTGTACGATGACGAGTTAAAAGTGAAGCATCCCGGCATAACTGATAAAGATATTCAAATCAATCGGGATAAAAACTTTGCACTTTGGCTAAAGGACAAAGTATATATATATATATATATATATATATATATATATATACTCCATGTTAACTATGACTTCATTTAATAAGATGGAGTTTTTGTAGGCTTTGACTAAGGGATCAACGATTCCGGCTAATGTACAAGTCCTAGCTATGGGACCAGACAGGGACCAAGTCACCCGCAATGGTTACAAAATAAATGGTTGTGAATTTCACACAAAGGCATATGGGCACGGTAAAAGAACAACGAACTCTGGAGTGTGTGTCCAAGGAGATTGTTACAATGAGCTTGGTCGTGCCTTTTATGGGGAGTTGGAGGAAATCGTAGAGTTGTCGTACAAGGGCACGTACGGGGGTCATATTCACTTGTTCAAGTGTCATTGGTTTGATTCAGAAAAAGGGATACGTGTTGACAGACATGGAATCGTCGATATTGACCTCCATAGGTCTGCGTACTCCAACGAACCGTTTGTATTACCAACTCAAACAATACAAGTATACTACACTCCTAGTCCAGTTAGGAAAAGGGATAGACTGCCTACAGATTAGCAAGTTGTAATTCATACTCCCGCGCGTAGTCGTGTCCAAGTAATAGACGGAGATTTCTACCAAGAGGAAATGCTTCAGAGACCTCCTATAATAAATATAGAGGACAACAATGATATAATCCAGTTAGAGGGTGGAGATGAACCTGATGAATTGGATCCCGAGACAGTTATTGTGTAAGATGACAGTGATATTGAGAAAGAGTTATTGACTGACACTGACACAGAATCAGAAGAAGATGGTTATGAATCTCCAATGCTTGTACAAAATGATTCTGACTCATCAGACAACGATTTTCATTAAAATGTATGTTTAGTTTTAATTGTACAAAATGTATGTTTATGTTCATGTTCATGTTTAGTTCATAATTATGTACCTTTCATTTATGTTCTCTATATAGGAATGTTCTCTATATCCTTAACTATATCATACAATTAATTGTCATTCATAATTTCATACTAACATCCTAATTTTTTTTATTTATAGATGTCTTCTGAACCTGTTGCACGAAAGCGCGGGTTGGGTCGGGGCCCTAATCATGTGCCGAAGGCCCCGGCTAATGCGGATGATCGCATTCTTATACAGATCCGTCCTCCTCCACAAAGCACGTAAGTTAAACATCGTGTATATATAAGGGTTTAATATTTCCATTGTTATAAATATATTTTAATGTAAATTATTGTATATTGTAGTGATTTTTAAGATAGTAAAATTGTGAAGTGCATTTCACAATTATGCTTACAGAACTGGCCTACGCCAGTGATTACATGGGCGAGCACACCTCTCGCCCATAAGGATGCAGTTTGGGCTGAATTTCAGGTATATTTATTTAATCACTCTGATAGTTAATACATAGTTAATCAACTAATAGTTTAGTAATGTTGGATTATGGTAATATAATAGTTTTAATATTATTATTGTTGTTTTATTTGCAGAAGCGGTATAGATGGGACGACGCACATGCATCAGTTATTCAGGCACTGTTCTGGCAGAAGTGCGCCGTCCGGACTAAAGATAATCTAAACAAAGAACGACAGAAAGCCCTGCACAATGTTGAGATTGACCATCCAGGACAGGGTGAGCAGTATATGCATGAGCATTGCCCCTGGTGGTGCGCACATCCCATATGGGTGCAGATGTGTGAGCAGTGGAGAGCTGAGAGCTGGGTCAAGAGACGTAAGACTGCCGCCTCGAACAGATCCTCAGGTGTATCTGAAGGCAAAAAGGCAAAAGGCACGTACAAGGGCGGCAGTATATCTCAGCTGCAACATATTGCTGCTAGGGTACGTATGTATAACAAGCTTATTGGCTTAGTTATTTGTCTTTATGTTTACAGTCATGTTTTGTAGCTAAAATATCATATGTTTACATATTAATATGAGAACATGAACTGTAGGAGTCTGAGTCTCAAGGTCAACCTATCAATTGGTTGGATGTGTATGTGGCCACCCGTGATGGTTTGCCTGATGTTGTTCAGATAGCGGTAATAAGTTAACTTTAAACATATTATAGTCATATTTTTTAGCATTTCATATTTATTTTTAACTATTTATTTGTTGACCTTCTGACAGGACACTTATAAGGGCTTAATGAACGAGCGCTATCCTGAAGGCACCCCGCGTCCGGCGATTGATCAAGAATTGTGGGAGAGGGCGTCCGTCGTGAAGAAAAATTATGTTAAAGGCCAAGGACAAAGACGACGCCCGACCATCAGTGGCACAGGCAGCTATGCTATCCAGTCTACACAGTCATCAGGTCATCCAGCCTATCATACTCCTGCTGACTGTGTGAGAGCGATCTGTCAAAATCGTGATCTTCTTCTTATACTGGGCGGGCATCTGCATTCTCTGAATCCTGATGACTTGGCGAAGGCAGTGGCGGAAGCAGCAGCATCACAGCATCAGGGTAGCGACCAGGTACTTTTAATGTTTCATTACGTACATTGTCTATTATTTAGCTTTCCCCAAGTCATAGCAGTATCAACACATGTAACATATATGTTTTATTCTTTTGTTAATTACAGGGTACTAATTTGAATGATCCATGAAGAGCTAGACCAGTCATGCATGTTAGATTTGTAAAGCCTTGTTAGACTTGTTTTTTAGATTTTTAAAGCCTTGTAATCTTTTAAACTACTTATCTTTGGACTGTATTGGTTTACGATTCTATTTTATGGATGTTTACGATTGTATTGTGTTGTGTTGATTTAGATTCATTCTTTGGACTGCATGTATGGATGGATGTTTATCATATAGTAGTTATCATGGATGGATGGATGCTTATATATACTGCTGTGTATTGGGATAAAAAGCAGGTACAAAGCAGGTTATTTTTGGGAAATCAATAAAACAGGAAAAATATTTAAAAACAAAACAACAAAGTCAGCGACCGCACGCGGTCGCTGATACAGTATTAGCGACCGAGTAAGGTGTTTCTACTTCAGCGACCGCATGCGGTCGCTATTATCGGTCGCTGACACGTGTGCCACATCACGTCTGACACATAACTCAGCATGAGTCAGAATAGCGACAGCTGAGGTCGCTGATTGCGGTCGCTAAAAATGCGGTCGCTATTCTTGGTCGCTGATGTCATTTTAGCGACAAGATTTTCTGCGACTACTATTAGCGACTGCATCCGGTCGCTGATACCCATCTGCGACTATATGCGGTCGCAGATGTGCGGTCGCTGATAAGCCTTTTTGTTGTAGTGTTAATAATTCATAATAAATATCTCTTTTATCAGAAAAATTTGAATCTTATGTCCATTCCATAGGAAATTTAATTTTCTACAACTTTGTAAGTTTAAGTTTTTCTAAATTCCAAGCAGAAATTTATCGAAATCCATATACGGACGATTTTACAGGCTATAATCAAATTTCAGTCAAAAATGGAACCCACCAACATGTTTAACATGTTTTTAGCATTTATTGTAACAAAAATACCCTTCCTCCTCCTTTATTCTTATATCACACATTCATTGTAAAAAAAATATCACCATTATTATATTATTATAATATAATAATATATTTAAATGAATTATTTTATCAGAAAAGATAAAATATTAATTTTCAACAATTGTCACTTTTAAAAAAATTCCTCAATTTATATCCACATAAAATAAATATTTTCTTTATCATATAAATCAATAATTAATTATTCACAAATAATATTACAGAATCACAATACTGACAACCAGGTCGTTCCCAAGAAAGAGGGGGTTTCCAATAAAAATTTCTCCTTACTGACGCACAATTAGGTGACCAAACCTCTCTTTAGACAAAACTTTCTAGACATTGTCAATAATATTATCTAATAATATTATTAAAATAATATAAATTATTGATCTAATAATGGGAAATACTGTGCAGTGATAATTATTGAAACAACAATAATATAAAATATCAGCGTAGCAATTATTGAATCAATAAAATAAAATATTGAATAGTAATTACTGTAACAATTATTGAGTAGTGCCTTCTTATGTAAGAATCAATAATTGGTGTAATACCGTGTGCTATTGTGCCACACCGCGTATTACTATGTTTTAACCACCGGGTATTCCAACAATGTTAACGGTAACAACTACGCCGTTATTTATAAAAAACTCATACTTGTCGTTTTCTTCATCCAATCGCTTTCCGTTATGGGACCCACACAAGGCTGCGTCGTCGTACGAATATTCTCCGACAGTAAGAATATTCCACGACCAAACGAATATTCTCTGACAATAAGAATATTTTATAACCACTTGCTTATTTAAAATATTTACGCATTTTACCCATAACTTACCACATTAATCAAATCAACCCTTACTATTTCAAAATAATAAATAGAGGAAATTCAATTTTATTTATAAAAAGTTGGGGTCTTACAAACTCCTCTCCTTATGAAATTTCGTCCTCGAAATTGACGTACGTACCTGGTGTTTCGAAAAGGTAAGGATACCTCGCTTTCATTTCCGTTTCCAACTCCCAGGTCATTTCCTCAATAGCATGGTTCCTCCACAAAACTTTGCTTGTGGTATGACCTTTGTGCGTAGGACATGCTCCTTCCTATCTAAGATCTTGACAGGTACCTCCTCGTACGTTAAATCTTCGGCTATTTCGTCTGGTTCTAACTCAATAATGTGGTTTGGGTCTTTCACATATTTACGAAGCACAGATATGTGAAAAATATTATGAACACGAGACATGTTTGGAGGTAACACGAGTCTATAGGCCACATTTTCTACTCGGTCAAGAATCTGAAATGGACCAATAAATCGTGGATTGAGCTTTCCTCTCTTCCCAAATCTTGTAACTCCCTTCCATGGAGCAACTCGCAACAATACATGATCCCCAATACTAAATTCCACGTCCTTTCGATGAAGATCCGCATAACTCTTTTGTCGATCCTGTGTCGTTTGTATACGTTGTCGAATCATTTGGATCTTTTTTTCAGTCATACGTACCAACTCTGGTCCCAACAATGTTGCTTCACCCACCTCATCCCAACATACTGGAGAGCGACACTTTCGTCCATACAATACTTTGAATGGAGCCACACCTATACTTTCCTGATAACTGTTGTTATAGGAGAATTCGACCAATGGTAAATACTTATCCCAACTCCCTTTGAAGTCTAGAACACAGAGTCTTAATAGATCTTCAAGAGTTTGAATAGTCCTCTCTGATTGTCTATCCGTTTGAGGATAGTATGCCGAACTGAATCGTAAATCCGTGCCCATAGCTTTCTATAAGCTAACCCAAAATCGTGAATTGAATCTTGGGTCACGATCCGAAACTATGGATACTGGCATGCCATACAACCTCACAATCTCATTCACGTACATACGAGCAAGACGTTCAAGGGAATAAGTCTCCCGTATCGGCAAGAAATGTGCAGACTTAGTTAATCTATCAACAATAACACTTCCATTTTGGAATCTCAAGTCATTGCAATGGACCCTTTGGCACTTGATGCTCTGCCTTTACACGTTGACAAGTTAAACAGCTCGAGATAAACTTCACGATCTCTCTCTTCATATTGTTCCACCAAAATGTATGTCGAAGATCACGATACATTTTGGTACTTCCAGGATGGAATGCAAACGGTGTATTATGTGCTTCTATCATGATCTTGTTCTTCAAATCAGAATCGTTAGGAATACAAAGTCTGGAGTTGACTCGAAGTATTCCTTCTTCATCGATTCTGGCTTCTGGGATAACACCTTCTTGTACTTTCTTCTTTATACGCATCAGCTCCGGGTCTGTGGCTTGAGTAACTTTAACTTTATCGATTAAAGTTGGTTCTATGCGTATACTTGACATCATCGTATGGGTCCCCGGAGTCTTGAATTCTATATTCATCTTTTGTAAATCACACAAAATGGGCCATTGTGTTGACAACATCGCACTTGTTCTCGCATATGATCTTCTACTCAATGTGTCAACTACCACATTTGCTTTTCTAGGATGATATTGAATGCTATGGTCGTAATCTTTCAATAGCTCGAGTCAACGTCGTTGCTGCATATTGAGTTCTTTTTGGGTGAAAAAATATTTGTGGCTTTTATGATCCGAATATATCTCCACTTTCTCCCCATATAAATAGTGCCTCCAGATTTTTAACACGAAAATGACTGCTGCCAACTCTAGATCATGAGTAGGATAATTTCTCTCATATTCTTTGAGTTGTCGCGAGGCATAGGCTATGACCTTCTCATGTTACATGAGAACACATCCTAACCCTTTGCCCGAAGCATCGCTGTAGATAACAAATCCATCCGAACCAGATGGTATTGTCAGAACAGGTACCGAAATGAGTCTCTTCTTAAGCTCTTGAAAACTCTTCTCATATTTCTAGCCCAATACGAATTTTGTATCTTTCCGAGTCAGTTGAGTTAACGGAGTAGCGATTTGAGAAAATCCTTCTACGAATCTTCAATAATAACCAGCTAAACCCAGAAAGCTACGTATTTCGGTCATGACTTCGATTGCTCCCAACTTTGTATTGCTTCAATCTTTGCCGGGTCAACAGATATTCCATGTTTTGACACCACGTGCCCAAGGAATGCTACTTCCTCAAGATAGAACTCACATTTCTTCAGCTTGGCATATAGCTTGTTTTCACAAAGCATTTGAAGTACCAACTTTAAATGGTGCTCATAATCTTCACGACTTTTGGAGTAGATAAGGATGTCATCAATAAAAATAATAACGAACTGATCCAAATATTCCTTGAATACACGGTTCATCATATCCATGAAAGCCGCAGGAGTATTAGTCAATCCAAAAGACATGACTAGAAATTCATAATGCTTATACCGAGTTCTAAAAGCAGTCTTCGGAATATCCTCACTTTTAATCTTCAGCTGATGATATCCAGAACGAAGATCGATCTTTGAAAAGAATTGTGCTCCTTGCAACTGGTCAAACAGGCCATTAATACGAGGTAGCTGATACCTATTCTTGATGGTGACATGGTTCAATTCCCGGTAGTCAATATAAAGTCGCATACTCTCGTCTTTCTTCTTTACGAATAAAACAGGAGCACCCCAAGGAGATGTACTAGGACGAATGAAACTGATGTCCAACAACTCCTATAGTTGGACCTTTAACTCCTGAAGTTCAATAGGGGTCATTCGATATGGGGTTTTAGAAATGAGCTTCGTACCAGGTTCAAGATCAATAAAGAATTCAACTTCACGTTCTGGGGGTAGACCGGAAAGTTCTTCAAGAAATACGTCAGGAAATTCACTAATAACAGAAATATTATTCAAATCTGACGTATTTTTGTTCAAGTCCATGACATGGGTTAAGAAAGCTTGACATCCATTTTTTAATAAACGAATGGCTTTATGGCTTGATATGACACTGATTGACTTTAATAGTTTGGTTGCTTGAATTCGCATAACAGGTTGGTTAGGAATATGAAAACTAACAACCTTACGAAAATAATCAATTTTGGTATGATTAGTAGTTAACAAATCAATCCCTAAAATCACATCAAAAGCAAGTATCTTTAAAGAGATAAGATCAACAGGTAATGTGATGGTGCCAACTTGGATCTAACAAGATTTATAAACAGTGGATGTAATGAAAGTTTCTCCTAACGGAGTCTCCACAGATAAGTTAAAGTCTAATTTCTCCGGAGTCAAGTTTAAACGTTGAGCAAAAGCAGGAGAGATAAATGAATGGATAGAGCCGGTATCTAGTAAGGTATAAACTTTGCAAGAATTTATGATTAGCTTACCCGTGATCACCTCGTTCAGGTTCCTCGCATTTTGGCCAGTCACTACAAACGCTCTTCCAGGAACCGCTGACTTTGCCTTGTCTGGGACAGCCTTTTGAGTCACCATCCCCGCTGGACTTGGTTTCTCTACAGTACAATCTCGAGCGATATGTCCTTCATTTCCACAATTATAACATACCTTGAACTGTTGTGGATAGTTTGGATTAATGTGTCCCTCTTTTCCATATTTATAGCATACGACCAGTGGTCGTTCTCCTCCCTTAGAAACAGTTGATACTGGTGCTGACGTCTTCACATTGTCATTGTTGAATCTCCTCTTTTTGAAATTTCTACTTGACTTGCCTCTCTTATTATCATGGCTACGATTACCACCAGAGTGGTTACCTCTTTTGTCTGTATTTTTTCCTCCCTGTTGGTTATCATTGCTCCGATGACAGCTGTCACTGATATGACCCTGGTTGTGGTCCCTCGGTTGAACATACTCATTATCTCGCTCTAATAATTGAGCCCTGTTAACAACATCTGAATATAGAAAAAATTTATGAGAAATGAGATATTGACGTATGTCGGGTTTTAAACCTCTCAGAAACATCCGCGTCATACGTTTCTCATTCTCCACCAAATGAGGTGCAAACCTGGATAACTCCACGAACTTAGCCTCATACTGGGGCACAGTCATGTTGTTATGTTCCAGTCTGATAAACTCTACCTCCTTTATATGACGGATACTTTCAGGAAAGTACTTGTCATTGAACAGTTTCTGAAATGCTTCCCAAGACATATTGAGTGCGGCTGGCTGGGTACGCTTCACAGATTCCCACCAGTAATCTGCTTCATTACGGAACATAAAGGTGGCGAATGGAACCTTCTGTTCCTCCGTGCATCCCAAGACATCAAATACCTTGGTAATTTGCTTGACCCATGTTTTTGCCTTAATCGGGTCCGGCTTTTCCCAGAATTCTGGTGGTCCCAACTCTTTGAACTGCTTGGCTGTGACAAACAGCACGTTGCTATCATTTCCACCTGTATTTTGTACACGAGTCTCACTCGTCTGATTTTTCATGAACTGCAAAAAGCTTCTAAACATCCCATCGTTCATCGTCTGCTCAATGGTGTTGTTTACAGGAGGAACATTGTCTTCCTGTTGCACGTTCTCCTGATTGGTGAGTAAAGGTGTCTCCACGGTCTCATTTACTCCACTGTTAATATTCTGGGTTGCCATTCTCAAATACTGCCACAAAACAAGAGTTAATTAAAGAAATTAACATATCACATAATATCATTATATTCTGACCAACCAACAAATAATCTTAGGTAGACACACTAGCGAATGATTTACTCGTCTCTCCCCTCCTAGTTCTATTCCCCGATCTCCGCCAGAGACCATATCCCTAAGCTCTGATACCAACTGTGACACCCCCAAAACAGCTATACATCACCCATTCTGAGTTACCAAAACTTGGTACAGAAATAACTACAACTTTATTAATACAATTATCGTTCAAAATACGACAACACATAAACTGTGAGTTTAAATACAAATATTGTCTTCTAGACAATATCCACACTCAAATAAGTCTCCGTTACAATTATCGATACATTATTTTATAAAAATGGTGAGGACTACTAAAACAACTTTCTAGAACCATCATTCCATACCCCGACTAGTACTCGCTACATTCTCGCCTCCTTAGAAGAAAAATGGAAAAAAAAGGAAAAGGGTGAGCTCAACTAGCCTAATAAAGAATATTATGACTAAGATAATATAGAACAAATTATCGTTAGTCCTCAACAAGAAAAAATCTAATAGAATATAATAGACAACAAATTTTAGATCAACAACTGCAGCGAAAACAGCAATCCATTAGAAGAGTCAAGTAGAGAATGAATTCTACTATCTTCTAAGATTTAAAAGTCCATTATCAATATTTTATCCCTGCAACATCAATCAATGTAAATCTTGAATCAAATATTCATCTTTGCACTACAGGCTAAAGATATTCATTATTTTCACCAGTTGGTCATGTTCATCTAAACACTTGTTCATCTTTGCACTACGGGCCAAAGATATTAATCAGTTAATCATTCATTTAGGACTGAGGATGATGAAAAATATTTTAAAAAAACGAATTCAATGAGACAAAAGAACAAATATTAGGGATTAGTACTTCGGTTTATCCATGTTCAAAAATACTCCATAATAAACCATTGTGGAGCAAAATTCAATAATAAAGATCAAAACATGGATACAATCAAAGATAGTAACAAAAATAGACATCTGAGACAAAGAAGAGAAAATTTTATTTTTCGATGAATAGTGTCGTATACGTGAATAGTAACTCCGACACAAAAAGGTAGAAATTTCACAATAAAATTCATATCAATATTTCGACATAATGATATTAGAAGAAATAATATCATTTATAAAAAATAACATCCCTTACCTCAAAAAAAATAGTACTTCTGATTGGAATATCAGATATAACGTTAAAAGGAACTTGCATCGTATAGCAACACTCAAAGTACCAAAATACTTACAAAAATACGCTCGATAATATAGAGAGAGAAAACTTTAGTTTCTGGTGTGATTTTCAATTCTAACCTAAGCTCCCTATTTATAGAAAAATACTTAGAACACCAAAGCAGAAAATTAAATAAAATATTAATATATATTTTTTTAAATTCCTACGCACACCTCTTTTGATCAAAACATCAATCACCAAGTTAGGCCCACCTCACCAGAATAAAAAAAAACGTTTTCTTATTAAAAATATTTATAACTCCAAAAATCAATTATTTCGAAACTTCAATAATTCATAATAAATAGCTCTTTTATCAGAAAAATTCGAATCTTATGTCCATTTTCAATTCTCTACAACTTTGTAAGTTTAAGTTTTTCCAAATTCCAAGCAGAAATTAACCAAAATTCATATACGGACGATTTTACAGGCTATAATCATATTTCAGTCAAAAATAGAGCCCACCGACATGTTTAACATATTTTTAGCATTTATTGTAATAAAAATATTCTTCCTCCTCCTTTATTCATAAATCACACATTCATTGTAAAAAAAATATCACCATTATTATATTATTATAATATAATAATATATTTAAATGAATTATTTTATCAGAAAAGATAAAATATTAATTTTCAAAAATTGTCACTTTTAAAAAAAAATTCCTCCATTTATATCCACATAAAATAAATATTTTTCTTATCATATAAATCAATAATTAATTATTCACAAATAATATTACAGAATCAATAATTGGTGTAATACCGTGTGCTACTGTGTCACATCACATATTACTGTGTTTTAACTACCGGGTATTCCAACAGTGTTAACGGTAATAACTACGTCGTTATTTATAAAAAAAGTATACTTGTCGTTTTCTTCATCCAATCGCTTTTTATTATGGGGCCCACACAAGGCTGTGCCGTCGTACGAATATTCTCCGACAGTAAGAATATTCCACGACCAAATGAGTGTTCCCCGACAACAAGAATATTTTATAACCACTTGCTTATTTAAGATATTTGTGCATTTTTCCCATAACTTACCACATTAATCAAATCAACCCTTACTATTTCAAAATAATAAATAGAAAAAAAATAATTTTATTTATAAAAAATTGGGGTCTTACATATGCTGCTGCACCTGTAAGAGCTGTATGGTGAGCAAAGTAGGACTGCTAGATATGAAATGTCTAAGGAGCTCTTTTGATCTCGGATGACCAAGGGTACTACTGTTGAGACTCATGTCTTAAAGATGATCAATATGATTGAATGTCTTGGACAACTTGGGTTCGTCATGGATGGGGAGTTGAATCAAGATTTAGTCTTCCAGTCACTCCCAGACACCATTTCATTATTTATTATGAATTTTCACATGAAAAAGTTGGACGTCAGCTTGTCTGAGTTACTTAACATGTTGAAAACTGCTGAAGGTCACTTTTCATCCAAGAAGGACCATGTCTTAATAATGGATGATTCTTTCAAAAAAAAGGAAGAGGCCCAAGGTATCTTCTGAAAAGAAGAAATCCAAGAAGGCTAAGAGTAAGGCAAAAGTGAAGGATCAAAAGAAACCGGATCTAGCTAGCAAAGGAATTTGCTTCCATTGCAACAAGTCGGGTCATTGGAAGAGGAATTGCAAGGATTATCTTGTGGAGCAAAAGCAAAAGAAGCTTGGAGAAGCTTCAAATCCTAATCAAGGTTTGTTTATAATTGAAATTAATTTTTTTGAAAGTCAATCTTCTACTTGGGTAGTGGATACCGGCTGTGGTTCTCGCATATGTAATAATATGAAGGGATTGGTCAGAAGTAGAAAGTTGAGCAAGGATGAGGTCGTTCTATGAGTGGGAAATGGAGCAAAGATTGCTGCATTAGCTGTAGAAACTTATTGTTTAGCACTGCCTATGGGCAAGTCCATTAGTTTAAATAATTATTATTTTGTTATGTCACTTATTAGAAACATTATTTCAATATCTGTATTGGATATGGATGGTTTTGACATTATAATAAAGAACAATATTTGTTCTATTTATAATAATAATGTTTTATATGGTGTTAGTAATTTACGAAATGGACTTTACATCCTTGACTTGCATGAAAATATACTTCAAATTGAACAAACTAAGAAAAGAAAAAGAGATGATGTTAATTATACCTATATGTGGCACTGTAGACTTGATCATATTAATGAAACAAGATTATCCAAGTTACATTAAGATGGGCTCCTAGAGCTATCAGATTATAAATCATATCTAACTTGTGAATCTTGTCTCATGGAAAAAAATGACTAAATCTCCTTTAAGTGGAAAGGAGAAAGAGTTACAGAGTTGTTAGCGTTGGTTCACAAAGATGTATGTAGACCTATGACAACGAATGCACGAGGAGGGTATTATTATTTTATTACATTCACTAATGATCACTCAAGATTTGGATATGTGTATTTAATAAAATACAAATCTGAATTATTTAAAAAGTTCAAAGAGTTCAGAAGTGAAGTAGAGAAGCAAACTGGCAAGAGTATTAAGATTCTTTGATCAGATTGAGGAGGTGAATACTTAAGCAGTGAGTTTCTCAATTGTCTCAAAGAAAATAGTATAATCTCACAATGGACTCCACCACGAACACCACAGTTGAATGGTGTATCTGAAAGGAGAAATCGAACACTGTTGGACATGGTTCGTTCCATAATGAGTTTCACCGATCTTTCGGTGTCATTTTGGGGATATGCCCTAGAAGCGGCTACGTATCTGCTAAATAAGGTTCCCTTAAAATCTGTCCGTAAGACTCCATATGAGATGTGGACAGGGAGGAAACCTAGTCTTAAGCATGTTAAGATTTGAGGATGTCCAACTTATGTGAGTAGGTTTCAGAATAATAAGCTTGGGACAAGATCTGATAAGTGTACATTTGTGGGATATCCTAAAAAAAGTTTACGATATTATTTCTACAATCCTACAGAACAAAAGGTGTTTGTTGCCAAACATGCTGCCTTCTTAGAAAAGGAGTTTATCCTTGAAGGGGCCAGTTGGAGGAAAATAGATCTTGAAGAAATTCAAGAACCACAAACCACTACAGATCAAATGGATGAACATGTCCAAGTAGAGATACCTTCAGTATCACACCCTATTCGTAAATATGGAAGAGTACCGAAGATACCTGATAGGTATGGATTTGTCATAGAGGATGACGATGAGGGACGCATCATAGATGATGATGATTCATTGAATTACGAACATGCTATGAGTAGTAAAGACTCAGAGAAGTGGCAAGAAGCCATGAAATCCGAGATGGACTCCATGTATGAAAACCAAGTATGGACTTTGGTTTCACCACCTGAAGGCATTAAGTTTATTGGGTGTAAATGGGTCTTTAAAAGAAATACTGGAGCAGACGGCAAGGTAGAGGCATATAAAGCCTGACTAGTTGCAAAAGGTTTCAAACAAAGACAAGGAGTTGACTATGACAAAACCTTCTCACCAGTAGCGATGCTCAAGTCCATTCAGATTTTGCTTGCGAGTGCAGCTTATCATGACTATAAAATCTGGAAGATGGACGTGAAAACGGCCTTCCTCAGTGGAAAACTTGAGGAGAATGTGTATATGACACAGCTAGAGGGATTGGTACATATGTTGCTTGCTCATTGAATGAGGATGATTGATCTCATGATCATTTATGTGGAGACACTAAAGCAAGTATATAGGTGCTTATTGGAGAATAAGTTCATTGAACATGACTCGCTAAGGAATACCTAATGGAAATTTACTTGCCTGTCAATAGGAATTTCTGTAGTGATAGTAGTACAAATGATCCTTAGACTTGAGATCATCATAATATCTTGTATATGATGATTTACACTTTGACTTATTCCTTAAGTCCTTTAGGGTATATCAAAGGGTATGCTTGGGTGTAATAAGTTATATATAGAAATAATGAATGATCAATAAAAAAAGCTACCACTTCTAGTAAAAGAAGAGATATGTCCTATGTGATTCGATAAATAACAACCCAGGAATCCTTGGCTAAGGTGGAATGAAATTAGAAAGTAGTTTCTAATTTTCATTCATTAGGAGTTGTGCATTTAAGAATCAAAATACATATAATTAAATAAAATAAGATTTGACAGTAATTTCATGTCTTATATTTAATTGGGACATTGTACGGTGGAATGATTGAATTGTACGGTAACTATTTATTCAAATGTTCTTTTATGATTAATGTTGAAATCTAAATTATCTGAAAAGTCGTTGATCTTTAGAGAGACTTATCCTTATTGTATAATAAATATTATTTATTTAAATAAATTAATAGTTTAATTTATTTATTTAAATAAGATTAGAATTTTTCTAATTGATTTATTCACAACCGGTTTAATATGGAGAACCTAAAGGGTCACACCATAAAAGGAATAATTATTATTTAAGAAGTTAATGGCATAATCGTAATAATATGTTAAGTTTATTTAATTTAATCTATGATGATAGAGTAAATTAAATAACTTAATATTTATTATTTAATATTTTAGAAATATTAAATATAAATTAATAAGAGGAGTCTTATTAATATTATTACAATTATTATTATTTTAATTTCTAAAGGAGTTTGAGAATTAATTTAATATTAGTACTCTCATTTATTCCTAATAAGATTAGGAGGTAAAATAATTAAAAGATTTTAATTAATTATTCCTAATAAGATTAGGGAGCCTAATTAATTAAAAGAGTTTAATTAATTAAGTAATACTCTATTTTAATTATATTAAAATAGGTTAACTGATATCTTTATAAGATGAGTCTTATATTAGATATTTGTGAGAGAACAATATACGTGATTCCAATAGTTGGGAGAGTATGCCTTTTTTTATACAGATAGAAACTAGGGTTTGAGCCAATACCCCGTTTTCTTGATTCTTCTTTTTCCTTGGTGGATCACCTCTAGAGGTCAAACGCTTGGGTGGCTGACGTTGATCAAAGGAAAGAACCAAACCCGCGTAGTCAAGGGGAGCACGAAGGATTAGGAGTTGAACTTGTACCTGAGGAAGCTCGGATCTTCAAGGGTATGATACTAATTCTCCTACTCCTTTTATTAACTGATAATCTAAGCACAAGAACGATCTCGGTTTATGGTTTGCAAGAAAAATTTTAAAATCCGTTTTTACATTGCTTCCGCCTAATTATGTGATTTGATTGCATGTTGTTATTTCTAGCAAACCTAACACTAAATCAACATTGAGAAAAGTTTTCTTAACGTCCATTTGATATAATTCCAAATCCAAATGAATAACAATCGCTAGGATGAGGCGAATTGAGGCAAACCTCACAACCGGTGAGAAGGTTTCTTCGTAATCAATTCCATATTGCTGGGTATAGCCCTTGACTATAAGACGAGCTTTGTACCTTTCAATGGAACTATCCTGTGGCACCCCCAAATTCGGGTTCTCTAACCTCAGATTCAATGCTCATGATCCATCATCATCATAAGCATTCTATACACTATTGCAGAATAATAAACATACATTGTTCATTAAAATAAAGACTTACAACATAGTCCCAAGGTCTTTTTAACCTTAACTTAAACATACCCTTAATATTATAAAAGGTTTACATCAGTAAGTACATCCGATAATATAATAATTAAACATTCTTCATACTCCAGAACCCTTGCCTTTGCCTTTATCTTTCTTACTTGAACCTTCGGGCTTAACTGAAATAAACGTCATGATATAGAAAGGGCAAGTGCAGACACTTAAAATTTTATTTTTCTGTTACTAACTATGCAGAAGGGCAAAAGTGTCTTTTTCAAACTCCAGAGATAACCTTGGAGGACAATAACATCAAATCTAACCACTGAGACATTCCTGTTGAACATCAAATCAACCTTGGAGATCAACAATAAGGAAAAAAAAAGTTGGCAGCAATCAAACCGTGGAGACAACCCCGAAGGACAGCCAAAAGCCCCGTCAACCTTGGAGACAACCCCCGACAGGGCAAAAAGGTTATTTTGACAAGTCAACATCAACAACCCCAATACAGCTGCAAATAGGGTCACAAAGAGCCATTGCAGCACTTCTGAACGCAAACTACGTAAAACAGCTCAACGGACTGCCTGCGAAGACTCGAAGATGCCATTTCGGTTATGGACCCATCTTCTCGGATTTGGAAAAGGTCAAGTCCTATGTCCTTACGTAGCTCTCGAAAAGAAATTTCTGGAATGGTATAGCACATCTCCATCGGATTCCCGGATTGCAAGTTATAAGCGTTTCAGTGAACCGCTCCTCAGTCAAATTGCACGACCGATATAGCCATTCAGATAATTTTTTCCCTAAGCAAATACACATTGAATCGATTCGGCATTCAGTGTTAATTAAACACCCTTAAGAGAGAGAATAAGTATTCCATACTTACCCCTAACTTCTCTCTTTGCCTTTTCTCATTCTCTCATGATAAATTTGATGGCACGCAGACTTCTTTCTACACGTGGTGCGATTGTGGTGAATGATACATAGGACTATAGGAGTATTGCTTTTTTACTTTTCATTTTTCATAAAATTTATTCAAGTAAAATGTAAAAGTGATCACTGTACTGTAGGGGTATTTGGATATTACGTCCCTTTTTTTTAGTCAATGCTAAACAAACCATTTTGGATTGTGAATCATATCGTACCATGTGGTGTTGACTCATGTCAATTTAATACCTTTGGGCTAAAAATATTAATTCTCCCAAGATTTGAACTTAATACCTCATACTTCAAACACTAACTTAATACCTTGGGCTAAAAATATTTATTCTCCCAAGATTTGAACTTAATACCTCATACTTCAAACACTAACAAAACATTGATTACCAACTAAGTTAAGAATTAATATTATTTTTTAAAAAATTATTACTAACACTAATAATATTAGTACAACTTTATTAGTAATATTATTAATAAGTAATTACTTATTAGTTATTAGTAATATTATTAATAAGTTGTCAATAATTATTTATTAGTTATAATTAATAATTCTCTTTAACATGATGTTGCTTATTTGGATAAATACTTATAATATATTATCTTAATAACATTACTTATTAGATATTAGTATATATTAATGGTATTAGTAAACTTAATATTCTAATAGCATTACTGTTATAGTTTACATTAATGTTAAAAAAATGAACCTTATTTTATTTTATTTTTTTTAACGAAAATAATAATTAAAGTAATGCATGCTAATAAGAATAATTTATGATAATAACAATAATACAATAGTTATAATTAATAAATAATTTAATCTTGTGACCGTATATTTTGTAAATTAACATAATAAGTACTTTATTTATTGAATATATTTTAATGATTTTTTAGATTTCATCTTTTGCAATAAGTAACGAAGTTAGAGAAGTAGAATTAATAGAATAACAAATAAATAAACAAATAATAAAAACTCTAATATGACTCTTATTCACAATTTTGACTCTTCTCACGTGTTCCTACATGAGAAACTAGACAAAGAGAAAGAATTAAAAATTGAATTTATCTTTCCGTTTGTCAAAATTATCTTATTTTATCATTAGCATTAATGAATATTGATAACAATAATATTATAAGTATATTGATATTATTAATAACATTAATATATCCTAATATCTAATAAGTAATATTATTAAGATAATATATTTTATATTTAACTAAGAAGCAAAATCATGTTAAAGAGAATTAATAACAACTTATTGATAATATTACTAATAACTAATAAGTTGTATTAATACTATTATTGTTAGTAATAATTTTCTAAAAGATAACATTAATATTATTAACTTAGTTGATAATCAAATGTTTGTTAGTTTTAGGAGTATTAGGTTTTAGTTTTAAATCTTGAGAGAGTATATTTTTTTGTATCTCAAATGTGTTAAATTGACATGTCAACGTGTTACGTGTCATGTGTACAAGTCAACGCTACATGACGCAATAGGGTTCACAATCCAAATTTTAAGATAGTAAAATATTCGTTTTGCTTTGACCAAATACCCCTATAGTACAGGGGTTTGACCAAATACCCCTATAGTACAGGGGTCACTTTTGTATTTTACTCCCTACAAGATAATATTTTCAAATCATCCTAGGTTATAAACTATTATTTTTTATATTTATATATATTACATGCATATGATTTATATATTTTGTGTATAACATTTATTTATACACATAACCATAATATATATAATATGGAGATTTATATAAACAAATTAAATGATAATTTAAAGAATGACGAATGATGTACTTTTATTAATAAATAAATGTCCAACGTAAATAAATATTAAATAAATGAGTAAGTCTACGCCGACCGGCGTTTTTAGTGAATGCTTTTGACTACAAAATAATTAATGTGATTTATTAGAACTGAAATCACTGTATTTTAGTTCTAATAAATCACATTAATTATTTTGTAGTCAAAAGCAAAAAAAAAAAAAAAAAAAAAAAAAAAATACTAAAAACGCCGGTCGGCGTAGAATTTTCATAAATAAATAGAAGCAAAAATTCAATAGACTTGGCCACTCATATTACTCCTATATTAAATACTAATTCCAAGGCCAACTAAATTCAAACCAACTTCTTTCAGACCCAAAAGATGGACCATCACGTTGAACAAAAAGTCAGAAACTTCTAGTCATGCGTTGCGTCATTTCCTTGCTCTCCAATTCCATGCAAACACCTATATAAATCACATTTCTGCCTCTCAAAATTTATCGTAACAAACTCCAATTCTAAAGTTCCAACTTTCCTAATACCTCCTCAATATTCATTCTTAAGGGTTTTTTTAGGCATGTCGACAATTAGTGCTAGTTTTGCTGAGGTTTACGTGATGAAAAAGGTTTACAAGGAGAAGATGGAAAATGCGAAGGACGAGAAAGAAGCTTATCATAAAGGGAAGTTTGAATCTGGTGGTGGCCATGGATGCTTTCCGGCGATGTTTAAGAGAAGGATCCATTCCGACAGCGTTCAGAATTCGGACTCTTCTGAGAAAGTCCGGAAGTGAAATTCGAATAAACATGTTCATTTTGGTCATCAGAAAATGAAAGTTGTAATTTTCATAGTGCTTGTATATATGGTTTACAAGAATATATCTATACTTATTAAATTTATTATACTTTTAGACTTCTTGTGTATATTACTCTTTACAGGGAAGATCATAATACGTATCCCAATATGAAACTTTTCACTTTTGTAAGCATAGTAACTACCCAGAAACTCTTATATCATCTTAAATAATCAACATATCTAAAATACCATGTTAAATAAACAATTAATCTAAAATTTTAAAACGTTAGAAAAATTGCTCTATATATATATATATATATATATATATATATATATATATATATATATATATCGTGCTAACATGTCTTATAAAAAGAATTTTATTGCAAAAAAAATAAAAAAAAGAAGAAAATATTCTGAAAAAAATAATATTTCTTTAATGAATTGTAATTTCATTTATTTGGTTATGATGTGATAAATTCAACTGTATAAAATTATGATTTTGTTTCTCATCGTAGTCAACCATATAAAATATTGAGATATTTTCACATATTCTTCGACAATGTGAGGGGACCAACATGCGTACAAGAGAATAGCCGGTCGTATTTTGTTGAAGTTGTTATCGAGTCTTCAGAGTTTGTTTCTGTTATTTGCTTAGTAGTTTGAATAATTCATATTCTTTAGGGATAAGTTATTTGTTTTAATTTATTCAGAGTCACTTACCACGTTAATAGATTTGTAAAACGTGGACTACAGATTTTTCTCTCTTTTGTTATTGTAAGGCAAAATATATAGCCAGTCAAGTTGGGTAATTAAAATAAGATAACATTCTCCAATTTCTATTGCATTTATTAAGCAAACAAAGTTCTTAACATATTTGACCTATTTAAGAATTAATTTTTTACAATAATTAAGTATATTCTAATAGTTTAATATTAAAAGAGCATTACTGACAACAAGTCTGTTGTCTAAATATTTCATTAATTTATTTGTCTAAATTCCCTCAAAGTACTTATCCGAAAATTGGAAAATATGAAAATACTTAGAATTGTCACCTATTAAGAACTATGCATCACTCGAGCTACTTTCCGTTGGGGTTTAAAAATATCATACATAAATTTAACAATCTAAAAAGAAAATCAAGAAAAAAAAAATTGAAAATAAAAAGAACAGAGGTAATGATAGGGGACTCAATTTTTTTTCACGAATGTGTATCAAATTAAATGACGTGTTAGTGAATAAGAAGATTTTATGACAAAACAAACCTAAATAGATGTACTACTATATGAATAAGTATAAAATCACAAGAACATATATATATATATATATATATATATATATATATATATATATATATATGAACTATATGTATATTCACAATCGTGTAGTACATAGTCGTTTATGACGACGGTTTTTTTGGGCTATGACGACAGTAACCGTTGCCATAGTCCAAAAAAACCGTCGTCATAGACGATTGTATACTACACAGTTGTGTATATAAATATATATATGTGTATATATATATATATATATATATATATATATATATGTTTGTGTGCGTTGTTTCTTTAAAAAAAACCGTGTGGACCTATAAAAAGACAATGCCATCACTAGCATAGAAGCTACAAAGAGATCTCTCAGTTTCTTCCCAAGAAGAAATTAATCAAGTCAGTGCTAGCTTGGTCACCAAGCCAAACACTGTTCTAAGTCAAGTTTTTGGTTGCCTAACTATTGTTGTCCCCACTTCCTTTTATAATTTCCAACATGCTTGAAGTTTGCAGAAAATCCAAAATGCATGTAATGCTAATTAAATAGTGACAGTTGCTTGCTCCCCAAGTCCTAAAGCCATGGACAAGAGCTATAAATTATCATCCGCCTAATTAGGCCACGTATAAAATAAAATAAAATAGAATAACCCAATAAATTTTGTTCTTTGTTCTCTTTGCCATACCTATGGCATCAGTAGGACATAGTCTTGCTGAAGTTTATGTTATGAGGAAGCAGCATAAAGAAAAGGTGGAAAAAGAAAGAGCTATGAATGAAGTTGTCGATGAAGAAGCAAAAATAATTTCTAGGAAGGGCTGTTTCTCTTGCATATTCATGAAGATGCATTCTAGTGATACGTCTGCACAGGTACCATCAGCTGGAAAAGGAGACACGAAGGGTAATATAATTAGTAATTGCAAGTAATTATCAAAAGTATGTCGGATTTTTTTTCAAATTCGTCTATTGTTATGGGCGCCATGCAGTGGCTGACTTAATTGAAAACAGAATCGAATCATGGTTTTGCGTGTTTGGGTCGGTAACGCAATAGCTCCTTCCGTCCCTAATTATTTAACGTTTTAAAGTTTTTCATTGGTTCTTAATTATTTGACGTTTGTTTAAATTTAAGAGAATTAATGACAATTTTTTTAAAATTACCCCTCATTACTCTGTCTAATTTTTTATACTTTTAATTCTTTCTCTCTCCTTATCCCAATAAAACTCCCCTTATCCCAACAAAACTCTTCTGTATATTATGAGGGAGAGAAAATGTAGATAATTTCTAAGGAATTGGATACGTTTTTTATGGAGATGGATGGAGAGAGAGAGACCAATGAGTAAATGAGACATGAGAGTTTTTTTAGGAGATAATTATGGAAAAATGTGTGAGAGAGAGTGAATAACTATAATGAATGATGATTTAAGGGTATTATAGACAATTGAGTATTATATTTAATGTTTTCTAATTATTATCTTAATTTTCTATCCATCTTTAAAACGTCAAATAATTAGGAACGGAGGAAGTACTTTTGAAAGAGTTTCAGGCCTATAACATACTCCCTCACCCCCTCCGTCCCATAATATATGACGTTTTAAATGATTTTATTTGTCCTAAATTATTTGACGTTTTAAAAAATCTAGGAGAATTAATTACAATATTTCAAAAATTATCCTTTTGGGAAAATGTTACAGATGAGTGAGAGTATGAGATAAGTATGGTAATAAATGAAAATTTAAGGGTATTATAGATAATTGATACTCCCTCCGTCCCAAGATAAAAGTCCTTAATGCTATTTTGGGTAGTCCCATGTTAAATGTCCACTTTCTTTTAATAACCAAACTTTTACACATTTTTTCCTATTATGCCAATAGCATTAAATATCTCATACTTTTCTTATTCTAATTCTCTCTCCATATTTAATGACATTATTATAGACAATTTTGTCATTTTATCTCTCTTCTTAATATGCGTGAAAAGTCTACCAGGACTTTTATCCTGAGACGGAGGGAGTACTATATTTAATACTTTTCAATCATTTCTTTAATTCTTGTGCACAACTCTAAAACGTTATATATTATGGGACGGAGGGAGTAAATGTCTTTTTAGAAAAAAAAAATTGTTCTAATTTATTTGTCATTTATAACTTTCTAGTCGATCTTCTAGAAGAATAAATTATTTATTTTCTTATATTACCCTTAACTTCTCTTTTTCTCTCAATAAAATGTTTCCAACTTTCCATAAAGGGTAGTGCTAAATTTAATATAAATTTTAATTCTTAAATGACTGTATTAAATAAATTTCTTAATTTATGTACATGAATTTAAAAAAATAATTATTATGAAACCGAGAGAATATATCAAATTGAAGTTAGCGAAGAGTTCTACAATACTGATCATGCATTTTTTTTTAGGGTCCAAAAATTAATCTGCTTAAAGCTGGCACATGGATACTTGAGAATATTTATTAATTCTAATCCTTCGTTATTTACTTTACCTAAATATGGTTGGAATGTGGATAAACATTATAAATACTCCTTCCATCCCACATAATATATGATATATTAAAATTATGTACAAAAAATAAGAAAAAGATTGTATAATATTAAATATAATATTAATTATCTATAATACTATTTGTCATATATTCATCTCATTTTCTCTCTTTCATTTGTAAATTTTTTTCATGAGCGGTACTTTTGGGAAAATTATAATTAATTTTCTTAAATCATATAAAATATCAAATAATTTGAAAAAAAATAAAATCATCTAAAAAATCATATATTATGGGACGGATGGAATACTAATCTAACATACCATGTTAAATTATCAATTCAACTAAAAATTTAGCAGAGTAATGTTAAATGTCTTAAATATTTGGTCTCAATTAAATGGGTCTCAAATGACATAACAATACATATTATAATGATAATTTAGAGCATAACCAATCACATGAAATATACCAAACTAATGTTATGATAACACATTATTTAAGATATTTTTTTAAATAAAAAATTTAAGACATCTAACATCACCCAAAAAATTAAATTAATAGACAGAGAACACAACATTGTATATCATGATGCTATAACATGTCTGATAAAAAGAATCTTATTTGTGAAAAAAATAAAATACAAAAATAAAAATACAAGTTATTTACGTAATTTCTTTATTAAGTAAAATATAAAAATGACCACAGTAAGCATTGACAACTTCAAAAATTTGTTTCCGTCAAAATTTGAACTCAAAACTTCAACCTCATAAATTTAAGTGACTACAAAATTAAACTACATGATATAATTACAAATAAGACAACATACACTTCTTTATACAAGCTTCTCCATTATAAATTGAGTACGTCCAATTAACATTTTTATTGCAATTAAAAAACAATGGTTAATATTAATTGGATATTTTAAGTAAACATTTTCAATTTTATTTGGCCGAAAATAGCACTTTATTTTTATAATAATTATGATGTTTTAATAAAGGTGCGTCAAATAATATTCTCCGACCTGATGAATAAAAAGTGTAAACTAAACTAGTAAATAAGTTAAAAATTGCATTATAATACTGCAATTTAATATACAAAATTTTGAAGCAATTGAATTAAGACAAATAATATGAGAAATTCTTTTTTTTCTATAGGCCTCTAGCTAGATATCACCTTTACTCTTTAGAAATTCTTTATGTCAATGGAAATACATACTATATGTATAATTCATAATGAATAAATAAATTAGATAAATATAGATTTGGTTGATGCGTCCATTGTTTTAGTATGTTAAGAAAGATCAAAATATCAAAATATATAGTTCATTATAGTATTCAATAAATGCAATTAATTTTTTTTTAAAAAACAATCTTATGATTATATATCAAAATAAACTTAAAACTCCCCCTATAAATCAATACGTACCAGACAAAACTTATTTACCAACTTATTTTTTTTTTTGGTTAAATGGAAAATCTTGTATAAATAAAATTTATGTTATTTTATTTACAACTACATCATGTAGCTTAGTTGGACAATTGGTTAAAATTACGTGATTGAGATTTTGAATTCGAATCTCAACGGAAGTGTAGATTTTGAGATTTTAGTCTTAGTTTGGTTTGTTTACATGTCATCATATATTGTCACGCCCAGCTGTCACATAAAAGTGTAAAGGGTTTGTTTTGCATTGACCAACAAAAAGGGATACAATATATATCCAAATATACTAAGAAGTGAATTTTAGTCTTAGTTTGACTTGTTTACATGTCATCATTGCCACAGAAGATAGTCAATGCCCAACAGTCACATAAAGATTTGTTATCCAAATATTTATATAGTAGAGGGTTTGTTTTGAATTGACCAACAAAAAGGGACACAATATTCAAATATACTAGGAATACAGTGGTCACTTTTATATTTTACTCAAATTTATTCTCTTTGTTCCATGGTATAATATTAATTAATTTTTGGAAATTAATTTGAAATATTTTTATACTTAAGATTAATATAATTTATTTGAGTTTTGAATAAATCTTATAACTAGTAGTATTTTAAAATATTTATAATAACAATTAATGTAAGACCCCAACTTTTATGAATTAAGATTAATTTTTTTTCTCGAAATATATTTTTGAATATTATGAAGTGAATTTGATATAATGTTATAGTTGTGGGTAATATTTATAAATAATTACAAAGTAACCATGTTGTTATAAAATATTCGATTGGTCGAGGAATATTCGTTTTAACAAGGAATATTCGTATGACGGCACAATCATTGGTGGACCCCACAGAGAAATTATTGTCAAAATATTCGGTGGTAAAAGTACAGTAATACGCGTGCATGATTGCATAGTAGCACACGGTATTGATTATTGATGCTTACGTGAGAAGTCACTCAGTTTTGTTCAATTATTGCCATAGTAATTAATTGACGCATAGTATCTCACGTTATTTGATTCAATTATTGTCAATATTTTATATATTATTAAATCAATAATTGAGATGACAAGTTATTTATATTATTATTTGTATTATTGACAATGTCTAAAAAATTCTATCGAGAAAAGATGTTTGGTCATCTAATTGCGCGCCAATAGGAAAAATCCTTATATATCGAAAAGTCCCCTCTTTCTTGGGAATGATCTGGTTGTTAATATTGTAAGTTATATTATTGATGAATAAATGTTGTTAAAAATATTGAGAGGATTTTATAAAATATTTGTTGTAAGTTTGGCGTATTATTTGAACCCCCACTTACCCATTTTTTAAAATAATCGGTAGAAAGTTATTTAGTATACATAATAAGTGGTGGAGCCCACGAGTTATATATATAATGGGGTGGGGCCCACATGTTTATGACTTTTAGGGGAAGATTTCTAAAAATTGTCACGGATGGAGTAATTATTATAAATTTATTATATAATAAGTTTTATTTTTTTATGAAAAATAGAATATATTATATTTTATTATGCATAGTGTTTGCATAGTGTCTGCATAGTATTTGCATAGTAAGAAATAAAAATTTTCAGACGAATTCGATATACGCTCGTGAACCATACTGTGCAGTCTGTGATTCTAAAATTTAAATAGTATCCTTTCCATTCTCCTATAAATAGGATGCTTAGTTAGAATTAAAATCCACACCAGAATCAGAGAATTCTTCTTCTATAATATTGAGCGTATTTCTTTCGAGTTTTAAGAAGCTTTGAGCGTAGAAAACAGTTCAAGTTTTCTTCAAGAATATCCCCGCTATACCAGTTGGAATACTCTCCTTTTTAAGGTAAAGGGTATTATTTATTTCATATTCGCTTACGATATTATTTTTCGTATTCGTAAGAAATTTTATTTCGTTTAATATTCGTAAGAAATATTATCTTCGTTCAATATTCGTAAGGAATATTATCTTCGTTCAATATTCGTAAGGAATATTATTTTCGCTCAACAGTTGTAAGGGATATTATTTTTGTTTAATATTCGTAAAAAATAATATTTTCTTCCATACCCTGTAGTATATAAGTAATATTATTTCGTTTCAGATTTCGAATTCTACACTCATTTTGTTAAAATATTGCTTTTATACTCCTTGAAATTAGTAGAATATCCTTGAAATTTGCGTTTCATCTAGTATCGTTTCACAAGAATATTTTTATGAATATTCTTGCTCATTTTTATGCTTTTCATGCCGGAGTACTATTTATGGGTACTATTCATTTATACGGCACTATTTATACGTACGGTACTATTTATAAGTACGGGTACTATTCACGAAGTACTATTCACAGGGTATTATTCACTCGGGTACTATTCACCCGTGGTATTATTCATGATAAAAATTGATTTTTTTTATGTCCAAATTACTTTTGATACAATATTATTCTTGTATTTTATTCCACAAAGCAGTTATCATGTTGACAATTTAGATATTTTTAAACTCTGAATAAATTTAAAGTCTTTAATATTATCCTTGATATCGTTTGATTGAATTCTTATATCATTGTTATTATCCTCATGCTTATATTATAATGAAAGTCATCTTTGACCCGTAGTGCATCGATGAACTATTGATTGGTATGATTATGACCAAGAATTATTCGGTATAATCATGACCTGTAATGTTACAAGTGATGTGGATTATTTATTGAGCTTAGTCTCAGCGACAGATGTTGGTATGATCATAACCATGCGTTCTCTTCGGCCAAGGGTGCAAAGATGAATTGTCGTTTGGCATGATCATGACCATTGGTGAAAACACGAATATCCTTGGCCTGTAGTGCATGGATAATTCGTGGTCATGATACTAATGAATATCCTTGGTCCGTAGTGCAGGGATAATTCGATGATGTGAATTATTTATTAAGTTGAGTCTCAACGATAAAATTGATGATAAACTTTTTAAATCCTATATCATGCTCTACATGACTCTTCTAATGGATTGCTTGTTCCGCTACAGCTAAACTTGATGTTTATTATATTTTATCAATTTAACACTATTGAAGGCTAACGATAATTTATTCTGCATTATCTTAGTTATAATATTTCTTACTGGGTTAGTTGAGCTCACCCTTTTTCTTTCATTGTTCTCTTCAGGAAATGAGAACGTAGCCGGGACTAGTCGAGGAACGGAGTGATGGTCCGAGATGGTAGCTATAGTAGTCCTCATTATTCTATAAAATAGTGTGATAATAAATGTAATGAGGACTCCATTTGAGTTTGAATACTGTCTAGAAGACAATATTCGTGTAAAAACTCTCAGCTACGTTTTGTCGTATTGTATAAATAAAATTTATATTTGAATTCTGTACCATGTATTTGGCGACTCAAGATGGGTGATGTATACCTATTTTGGGGGCGACACAATTAAAATTAAATTAATGAATCTAATGTTCATAATTGTATTTTTAGAATAAAGAATGGGGAACATGTGAGCATTCACAATAGTTTTTTTATCTCTATCCCTACTCTGCAGTGTCATTGGGTCATTATGCAGGACATGTATTCAATTTTTTCACTATATACCCAACAGATTCCTTATATTGATTACTTAAATAATGAAATTTTAAATTTTAAAGTTCCAACCGTCAAAACATGTTTTGACCGTTGTAACTATTTGACCTTTGTATTGGCTTCATGCGTTAAATCTTATGATAGATGTAATATACTACAACATCTTGTTTTTAATTATAAAATCGCTATTAATTTATTAATCTTTTTTGAAGTAAGTATGCGATATTTTTAAATTTAAAAGTAATATAAATTTAATCAATACATATTGTAACTTATTTAAATAAATACTATTACTTATAAAATTTATTATTTTTACAATTCTTATCAAAATTATTAAGTTTGAGAATGCATCAAATTGACATATAAAAGTTAATAATAATTTTATAATTTATAAAAGAGAGTATAATTTATCAATTGCATTCCACTGTAAAATAATTTTTATTTTATTTTAAATTTTAATTAATTTATAGAGTGAGTATTAAATAGATTGTAGCTGCAAATGTACACAAGATTAATATTAACTTTTCAAAAGTTAATTTGTAATATTTTTAAATTTAAAATTATTATGATTCATTTGAATTTTGCAAAATAATAAATTTTATAATTAATAGTACTTTTATAATATTTATAATTATATGGACATAAATTATATAAATTTATATAAATTTTAAATTTGAATACGTTTGAAATTAATTTTTAAAAAATAAGTCAATATTAATTTTATAATTTGAAAGCGAAGTAGTAAAAAAGTCATGTGACAATAATATCAAGATGTGTATAATTCATGAGTTGTCCACTTAAATGAAGGTGTGAAATGTCATTTTGCATATATAGAGAACTGTCTTTTGACTTCCGCACCCTACGGAGTAAAATTCTATATAGAGATTAAATAAAGAGTTAAATAAAGATAATGAAATTGTTGGATAATGATTTATTGATATATTGTTCAAAATTAGAGATAGAGAGTTTATTAGAAAAACTATTGTGAATGCTCTTAAAGTGTGCAAAACTAAATAGGGTAGGGAGTCTATTAGTTTAAAACTCTACCATTAATTAATTTATTTTTCTATACTAATTAGTGTACAAAATTAATTTTTTTAATCCCAATTCAATTAATTATTTAATACTTTATCAATTTTCAGAAACTCCATGTGGGCCTAGAAATTAGACATGAAAATTGCACATTAGTGTATTTGAATTTTATTTATTTGTACTTTGACCCCCAATGATGAGTAAAAATATAAATAAGTAAATTTAAATACACTCATACCCAATTTTTATGTCCACCTAGAAGAGCTCATCAATTTTTTCTTCCACATTTTACTTGAGCTTTGCACAAGGATGGTGAACTAGTTCCTTAGAAGTCCAAACTTTTATGGCAAAACTAATAAAATACTCACTGTAGTTGGTATGTTTTAATGATTACACAATTGAACTTTTAATTTTTTAAATTAACCCACTAAACTAATTATTATTTTGAAATTGGGTCATTCCGTTAAAAAAATAAACGAACATTAATTTTTTATCTATAAAACTAATGAATTATCCACTGTAGTTAACGTGTTTTACTGATTACACCATTGAACTTTTAATTTTTCAAATTACCCCGTTAAACTAATTAAAAAATAATTATTTTAACTATTTTAAAAAATAATTATTATTTTCAGTAAAAAATATTAGAAACTTTATTTTTTTCCATCAAATGAGTAAAGTTTCATAAAATATAGATTTAAAAAAAAATTAAAGTTTTATGAAACCTTACTGATTTAAAAAAAAATCTATTTTTTTTCTTTTGAAAATAAAGTTTATTTTTTTGAATCTTTATTTTATAAAATTTTACTCATTTTTTTAAAATATGAAAATTTTTTCAATTTTTTTCTTGAAAATAATATTAATTTATAAAAATTATTAATTTCTTTTTTGAAAAAATTGAATCAATTTTTTTATTTATCTTTTACTGTTTTTTATTTTAATTTCTATTTTAATTTTTTGTTTTTAAATTTCTAATATTAAGAATGGGTCATTTTGTTAAAAAATTAAGTAGATATTAATTTAATTTAAAATAACATTAATTTTTTGAATATATATTTTATTAAACTTTACTCATTTTATGAAAAAAAAGTTTTTAATATTTTTTACTTCAAATAATATTTATTTTTAAAAATATTTTAAAAAATCATTTTTAATTAGTTTGATGAGGTAATTTAAAAAATTAAAAGTTTAATGGTGTAATCAGTAAAATGTGCCAACTACAGTGGGTAATTTATTAGTTTTGTAGATAAAAATTAAAGTCCGTTAATTTTTTTTAACGGAATGACCCAATTTCAAAATAATAATTAGTTTAGTGAAATAATTTGAAAAATTAAAAGTTCAATGGTATAATCAGTAAAATCTGCCAACTATAGTGGATATTTCATTAGTTTTGCCAAACTTTTATCATATATATCTGCTACAAGTGCATCATTTGTTCAAATTTGATACAGAACTGTAATTTAACATTCTAAAATTAAATATGCAATTTCACGTTTTGAGGTCAATTTATAATATACAATTTAATTTTTATTATAAATAAATATAATTACTGTATATGGCTGAAAAAGGTACTAATAATTACAATATTTATTACTTGTATAGTGTAAATGGAATTTTATCAATTTTAATATTAAAATTTTGTAAATCAAAAATCAAGATATATTTTTAATTTTAAAATAGAGTAGTAAAAGAATCAAAATATATTTATTTTTAAGGTGATCAAATCATATATAAGCACATTAAATTTTTAATACCTTCCTATATTTCAAAAATGAAATTTGTAATATCAGAAGAACAGAAAGAAAGCTGATTGAATTGAAATTTAAACAGACTATCCAAAATATCTGGATTAGAATTTCGTCCATTACATTTATCAGTTTTTAAATCTGTAGGAAATACGGGTTAGTGTGAGAAATATACTCCATCTGTTCTTAAAAGATTGTCGTTTAAGGTTAATGCACACAGATTAAGGAATATAATTAATACCTAGCGAAAATATTATACTACCCTTATTAATTGTCTCAACTAATTATTTTTTTCCCAATGTTTCTTATTCAATTCAACCAATTACTTCTTATTCAACCAATTATTACTTAGATTATAGCATTGAATTGAATAACAATCATTGGGAAGAAAAGAAAATTTTAAATATGAGAAAGTTTTAAATAAGGGTAAAGTAGGAAAAAAAATAGCTAATGTGTATTGATAAACTCAAAATGACAATCTTTTTGGAACAAAAATTACTTCCTAAAATAATAATTTTTTAGGAACGGAGGGAGTATTATATTAAATCATAGAGTTTATGAGGAATAAAAAAGTAATAAAATAAAAGAAACCTAATGTTTTAATTAATTAGTTTCACAACACGTCAATAAATAAATAACTTTGTTAAAAAAATCAATTTATAAAATTTCAACTGAGATCACTAGGTTATTAATTAAGAGTTGGCCTCTGGTATATGTACTATGTGACAACCCCAAAATAGGTCCATTCCATCCAACCCACTCTGAGTCGTCAAATACATGGTACAGAAAATAACTACAACTTTATTACAACAATTGTCGTGCAAAATACAACAACACATATGCCGTGAGTTTAGATACAAATATATACCAAATGTGACTCATGTCCCAACCGTGGACAGCACCTCACAATGACACCTTACATAAATGTATAGTCAAAAGTTGTTTTAAAATTAGAATCTTTGGGAAGTGCTCAAGGAAACCTTCGTACATGGGAGGCTATGCTTTTAGGTTGTGATAGATATCATATGGCCACAGAATTATCCTTGGTTGACCCAATATACCCCAAAGAAAAATGAGAAATTTACTATCATATTCTTCCCAATGGTGAGTCTTCTCTTGACATATCATTATCTCTACTGTCTCTAATTGAAAATTATACTTCAAACAAACACCAAGATTATATAGGTAGTGCTCGTAAAGATACTCAGCAAGTGGATGAGCACAATCCTGTCTTATGATGACACGAGGTTATATGTCATTAGACATCTTGTATGATAGTGGCAAAAAACACCCTTCCAACGTTGGGTTCGCTTCACCCTAGATGATTCACCAAATATAACTCCTAAATGATGACCACCGTTCTATTCCCCTGTTACCCCCGCTCGATCCAGCTACACTCTTATTACCTGAAAGGAATTGTGAACAGAAGGGTGAGCACAACTAGCCCAATAAAGAATATCATGACTAAAGATAAATAAATTATCAATAGTCTTCATCAGTAATAAATCAGAGATTTAGAACATATGGTAGATGATAAAAAATTTCAACCATAGTTGCAGCGGAACGTGCAATCCATTAGAAGAGTCAAATAGACCATAAAGTCTATTATCTTCTCTATGTTAAAAATCCACCAACAATGTTTTATCCCTGTAACATCACTCAACAATTCCTGTCCACAATCACGTGTATAACTCATAATCGTAATTATAGTTCTAAATTCCTTTTCTCATCCAGGAAAAAGATAATTTTCATCACCTAAAACATCAAAGATCATGGTTATACCAAATCACAGTTCATGTTCATAATCATACTAATAAATTCATCTTTGCACTACGACCCAAAGATATTCAACAACAGTTCATCTTTGCACTACAGGCCAAAGATATTCATTAACAGACCATCTTTGCACTACAGGCCAAAGATATTTAACAACAGTTCATCTTTGTACTACAGGCCAAAGATATTCATCAATAATTCATCTTTACACTACGACCAAAGATATTCATCAATAATTCATCTTTGCACTACAGGCCAAATACGTTCATCAACAGTTCATATTTGCACTACAGGCCAAATATATTCATATCTCAAAGAAATATATAATCATTTCAGAATTTATATAAACAATAATTATAACCATGTTGATCATTTCATCTTTGCACTTAAGCTAAAGATATTCACTTATAAATTCAATGGTCATGATCATACCAGTCACCAATTCAACTTTGCACAACTGGCCAAAGAGAACCCTAGTCATGATCATACCAATAATCTACCCATCTTTACACTCAAGTGAAAGAGAATATCATCATTAGGGTTATAAAAATGTTATATATGATAATAAAAATAATATGATCAACATATTGTTTTAATCTCAAGAGTAATATTCATAAATCAACTATAATTTGGTCAGAAAAAGAAACCAATTTTGTCGTAAATAGTACCCGTGAATAGTAACTCGTGAATAGTAACTTGTGAATAGTAACTCATGAATAGTAACTCATAAATAGTAACTCGTGAATAGTAATCCCGACTCAAAAAGGTAGAAATTCTACAATAAAATTCATACCAATATTTCGGTATAATGATATTGAAAGAATAATATTTCTTAAGCTTATAAACAATTTATTTTAATTGTTTACAATTTACTAAATAATGCATTTAATCATCCTAAAATGCCAAACTCATAAGATTTCATCACCAATAACCAAAAACCCTCATCAAAAATCTGCATATACCTCATATAAGATTCTCAAGCCATAAAATCATATTTTTCAATTTTCTTACTTCACATAACATATTTAATTCATTTACTCATAACTAGTCCATTTTCATTAAAAATACCAAATCAGTTCTAAAATATTTTTTTTCGGGATTTAGCAGAATATAGTCCTATATTGAACATATATTTTTCTCAGAATTTTTAAAATTCATTTACTATTTTTTATATAGCCAAAACCGCCGAATATTTAGATATTTATCAAAATTTTTATTTTTATCCAAAAATTCCGAAATTTATAGAGTATACTTCTATCATATACATGTACTCTCAATAAAAATTTATCAATTTTGGAGTTAACCACAAGGAGTTATAAGCGATTACTTTTAAAATAGTCTTTTCCCGTAAAGTTCATAACTCTTAATCTATACATCCAAAAATCACCATTTTTGGACACAATCAATAAAACTCATCAAAAATATCATTTCAAATTTTTCAGAATTTTCTGAAGGTCAGAAGAATTACGAACTGAAAAACATATTAACCCTTAAAATTCCTTACTATCACCTACCTCAAAAGAGCAGTACTTCTGATCGGTATAAGGCTGAAGGAAACGTGCACTGATGAATAGAAACTCACAAAGTATCTAAATACTCACAAAATACACACAATAATCTAGAGAGAGGAAGAGAGAAAACTTATTTTTTGGTGTGATTTTCAATTCTAACTTAGCCCTCTATTTATAGGAAAATATTCCCACCCACCACATTTGAATAAAAATTTTAGAACATTTCTTCACCAACCAAGAGTGGGGCCCACCAATTCTAGAATTTTCCACCAAAATGATAAACTCCGAAAATTCAACAATTTCTGAACCAGTCATCTCGTAAAATTAATAACAAATAATTCGTTCATTTTTAACGGTTCAAAATTTGTGGACATATACTCAACTTATATATGTATAACATATCCAAAAATTACCACGATCCAACAGTCGGATTAAAAATTATAACCCCCGCAAAATATCTCAAAAACTCTAATTTGATTTTTAATACCTCCGTTCCGACAAAAATACAGATAAAACACCTCAACATTAACTCCTTCATTTTTAACCACAAAAATATATCCCTCATTTATATCCACATAAAATAAATATTTCCTTATCATATGAATCAATAATTAATTATTCACAAATAATATTACAGAATCACATTTATGACAACCAGGCCGTTCTCAGGAAAGAGGGGGCTTTTCAATAAGAATTTCTCCTTACTGGCGTGCAATTAGGTGACCAAACCTCTCCTTAGACAGAACTTTCTAGACATTACCAATAATGTTATCTAATAATATTATTCAAATAATCTGAATTATTGATCTGATAATGGGAAATACTGTGCAGTAACAATTATTAAAATAACAATAATGTAAAATATCAACGCAACAATTATTGAATAAATAAAATAAAATATTGAATAGTAACTACTGTAACAATTATTGAGTAGTGCCTTCTTACGTAAGAATCAATAATTTAAAAATACTGTGCAATCAGTGTGCTACTGTGTAACAACGCGTATTACTGTATTTTAACCACCGGGTATTCTAACAGTGTTAACGGTAACAACTACGTCGTTAATTATAAAAACTCAATTTTTGTCGTTATCTTCATCCGACAATTATTCGTTATGGAGCCCACAAATAGCTGCGCCGTCGTACGAATATTCCCCGACAGAAAGAATATTCCACGACCAAATGAATATTCCCCGACAACAATAATTATTTTATAACCACTTACTTATTTTGAAAAAAATTCATATATCACCTTTAACTTTAGCTTTTTATAAATTTAACCATTTACTGAATCGTAATTATAAAAAAAATTGAATACTTTTATTTCATAAAATTTGGGGTCTTACAATCTCTCCTCCTTATGAAATTTCGTCCTCAAAATTTGCGTACCTGGTATTTCGAAGAGTTGAGAATACCTTGCTTTCATTTCAGATTCCATCTTTCCTATTATCATGATTTCTCCATTGCTCATCTCTTGTATTTCAGATATCATTTTAGAATACAGCTTCAAAAACAAAGGTTAATTTAACAAATTAACATATCACATCATATCCCGATAGTATGACTGACCAACAAATAAGCTTAGGTATGACACACTAGCGAAGGATTTACTCGTCTCTCCCCTTCTAGTTGTATTCTCTGATCTCCACCAGAGATCATATCCCTAAGCTCTGATACCACCTGTGACAATCCCAAAATAGGTCTATTCCATCCAACCCACTCCGAGTCGTCAAGTACATGGTACAGAAAATAACTACAACTTATTACAATAATTGTCGTGCAAAATACAACAACACATATGCCGTGAGTTTGGATACAAATATATACCAAATGTGACTCATGTCCCAACCGTGTACAGCACCTCACAATGACACCTTACATAAAGGTATAGTCAAAAATTATTTTAGAAATTAGAATCTTTGAGAAGTGCTCAAGGAAACCTTCGTACATGGGAGGCCATGCTTCTAGGTTGTGATAGATATCATATGGCCATAGAATTATCCTTGGTTGACCCAATATACCCCAAAGAAAAATGAGAAATTTACTATCATATTCTTCCCATTCCAATGGTAAGTCTTCTCTTGACATATCATTATCTCCACTGTCTCTAATTGAAAATTATACTTCAAACAAACACCAAGATTATATAGGTAGTGCTCGTAAAGATACTCAGCAAGTGGATGAGCACAATCTTGTCATATGATGACACGAGGTTGTATGTCATTAGACATCTTGTATGATAGTGGCAAAAAACACCCTTCCAACGTTGGGTTCGCTTCACCCTAGATGATTCACCAAATATAACTCCTAAATGATGACCACCGTTCTATTCCCCTGTTACCCCCGCTCGACCCAGCTACACTCTTATTACCTGAAAGGAATTGTGAACAGAAGGGTGAGCACAACTAGCCCAATAAAGAATATCATGACTAAAGATAAATAAATTATCAATAGTCTTCATCAGTAATAAATCAGAGATTTAGAACATATGGTAGATGATAAAAAATTTCAACCATAGTTGCAGCGGAACGTGCAATCCATTAGAAGAGTCAAATAGACCATAAAGTCTATTATCTTCTCCATGTTAAAAATCCACCAACAATGTTTTATCCCTGTAACATCACTTAACAATTCCTGTCCACAATCACGTGTATAACTCATAATCGTAATTATAGTTCTAAATTTATTTTCTCATCCAGGAAAAAGATAATTTTCATCACCTAAAACATCAAAGATCATGGTTATACCAAATCACAGTTCATGTTCATAATCATACTAATAAATTCATCTTTGCACTACGGCCCAAAGATATTCAACAACAGTTCATCTTTGCACTACAGGCCAAAGATATTCATCAACAGACCATCTTTGCACTACAGGCCAAAGATATTCAACAACAGTTCATCTTTGCACTACAGGCCAAAGATATTCATCAATAATTTATCTTTGCACTACGGCCAAAGATATTCATCAACAATTCATCTTTGCACTACATGCCAAAGATATTCCTCAACAGTTCATATTTACACTACAGGCCAAATATATTCATCAGCAGTTCATATTTGCACTACAGGCCAAATATATTCATATCTCAAAGAAATATATAATCATTTCAGAATTTATATAAATAATAATTATAACCATGTTAATCATTTCACCTTTGCACTTAAGCTAAAGATATTCACTTATAAATTTAATGGTCATGATCATACCAGTCACCAATTCAACTTTGCACAACTGGCCAAAGAGAACCCTAATCATGATCATACCAATAATCTACCCATCTTTACACTCAAGTGAAAGAGAATATCATCATTAGAGTTATAAAAATGTTATATATGATAATAAAAATAATATGATCAACATATAGTTTTAATCTCAAGAGTAATATTCATAAATTAACTATAATTTGGTTAGAAAAAGAAACCAATTTTGTCGTGAATAGTACCCATGAATAGTAACTCGTGAATAGTAACTCATGAATAGTAACTCATGAATAATAACTCGTGAATAGTAACCACGACTCAAAAAGGTAGAAATTTCACAATAAAATCTATACCAATATTTCGGTATAATGATATTGAAAGAATAATATTTCTTAAGCTTATAAACAATTTATTTTAATTGTTTACAATTTACTAAATAATGCATTTAATCATCCTAAAATGCCAAACTCATAAGATTTCATCACCAATAACCAAAAACTCTCATCAAAAATCTGCATATACCTCATATAGGATTCTCAAGCCATAAAATCATATTTTCCAATTTTTTTACTTCACATAACATATTTAATTCATTTACTCATAACTAGTTCATTTTTATGAAAAATACCAAATCAGTTCCAAAAATATTTTTTTTTAGGATTTAGCAGAATATAGTCCTATATTGAACATATATTTTTTTTCAGAATTTTTAAAATTCATTTACTATTTTTCATATGGCCAAAATCGTCGAATATTTAGATATTTATCAAAAATTGTATTTTTATCCAAAAATTCCGAAATTTATAGAGTGTACTTCTATCATATACATGTACTCTCAATAAATTTTTTACCAATTTTGGAGTTAACCACAAGGAGTTATAAGCGATTACTTTTAAAATAGTCTTTTCCCGTAAAATTCATAACTCTTAATGTATACATCCAAAAATCACCATTTTTGGACACAATTAATAAAGCTCATCAAAATATTATTTCAAATTTTTCCAAAATTTTCTGAAGGTCAGAAGAATTATGAACTGAAAAACATATTAACCCTTAAAATCCCTTACTATCCCTTACCTCAAAAGAGCACTACTTCTGATCGGTATAAGGTTGAAGGAAACGTGCACTGATGAATAGAAACTCACAAAGTATCTAAATATTCACAAAATATACTCAATAATCTAGAGAGAGGAAGAGAGAAAACTTATGTTTCTGGTGTGATTTTCAATTCTAACTTAGCCCTCTATTTAAAGGAAAAGGTTAGCACGCCGAAGCAGACTTAACCTGCAACCTGATGGCTTTACCTACTACTATTCCCACCCACCATATTTGAATAAAAATCTCAGCACATTTTTTCACCAACCAAGAGTGGGGCCCACCAATTCTAGAATTTTCTACCAAAATGATAAACTCCGAAAATTCAACAATTTCTGAACCAGTCATCTCGTAAAATTCATAACAAATCATTCGTTCATTTTTAACGGTTCAAAATTTGTGGACATATACTCAACTTATATATGTATAACATATCCAAAAATTACCACGATCCAACAGTCGGATTAAAAATTATAACCCCCGCAAAATATCTCAAAAACCCTAATTTGATTTTCAATACCTCCGTTCCGACAAAAATACAGATAAAACACCTCAACATTAACTCCTTCATTTTTAACCACAAAAATATATCCCTCATTTATATCCACATAAAATAAATATTTCCTTATCATATGAATCAATAATTAATTATTCACAAATAATATTACAGAATCACATTTATGACAACCAGGCCGTTCCCAGGAAAGAGGGGGCTTTCCAATAAGGATTTCTCCTTACTGGCGCGCAATTAGGTGACCAAACCTCTCCTTAGACAGAAATTTCTAGACATTGCCAATAATGTTATCTAATAATATTATTCAAATAATCTGAATTATTGATCTGATAATGGGAAATACTGTGCAGTAACAATTATTGAAATAACAATAATGTAAAATATCAACGCAGCAATTATTGAATAAATAAAATAAAATATTGAACAGTAACTACTGTAACAATTATTGAGTAGTGCCTTCTTACGTAAGAATCAATAATTCAAAAATACTGTGCAATTAGTGTGCTACTGTGTAACAATGCGTATTACTGTATTTTAACCACCGGGTATTCCAACAGTGTTAACGGTAACAACTACATCGTTAATTATAAAAACTCAATTTTTGTCGTTATCTTCATCCGACAGTTATTCGTTATGGAGCCCACAAATAGCTGCGCCGTCGTACGAATATTCCCCGACAGAAAGAATATTCCACGACCAAACGAATATTCCCCGACAACAATGATTATTTTATAACCACTTGCTTATTTTGAAAAAAATTCATATATCACCTTTAACTTTAACTTTTTATAAATTTAACCATTTACTGAATCGTAATTATAAGAAAAATTGAATACTTTTATTTCATAAAATTCGGGGTCTTACATACTACGTTTATGTAATATGTTTTATGATTTTAGAGGTTAAATATGCAATCAATTAAGTAGTATAAATTATATATATTTAATTGTATAATGCGAAAATGAAGGAATTATTTATGAGAAACTTAATTATTTTAATTCAAAATTATAAAGCATGAATTTGAGACAACTCACATTTAATTTACAATTATCAAAATAAAGGTAACTTGTAAAAGCAATTAATAATGGTGAGAAGTGAAGGGTAAAAATGTGGGTTTAAAATTATGACCTAATGAACGAACGAATTAGGTTGTCATTCGAAAAATTCAAAAATCAAGACAACTCAAGACTATCCGAGCTGATTCACCTAACAATTTAAGACAGGACTATTTAAGTTGGACCCACATCAATACTTATATATAAAGGCATCACAACCTATCTTTTACACACCCAATTTTAATCAATTGAAATCAATTTAATTTTTAACACAATTAACTTGGCTTCCAAACACACCCAATTCTAATCAATTGAAATCAATTTGATTTTTAACAGAGTTAACTCAATTAATTTCTTAATTTCCAACAGAGTTAACTCAATTAATTTCAAATCAACACACCCAATTTTAATCAATTGAAATCCATAGTTTCAGATTAAATTGAAATCAATTAATTTATAATTTTAAATCAATCAATTAACACACCCAATTTTAATCAATTGAAATCCATAGCTCCATTAATACATAACAGAAACCCATTACTTGATATTAATTTCACCGAGTTGTCTCTTCCTCTTCTCCTCTTCCTCTTCCTCCTCACTTCAGTTTCTTCCCCTTCCCCTTCCCCGCGAAATCAATTCCCCTTACTTTTTATTTTGTTTCACCCCTCTTCCTCTTCCACTTCCACTTCCAGAGAGTTCCACTTCTCCCTCTCCTTCTTCCACTTATATACATATATATATATATATATATATATATATATATATATATATATATATATATATATATATATATATTCGTATATTTATGTGGATAAGGCTTTATATTCTGTTAAATTTTACTCTTTTGTTATAGATCTGACATCGCTTTGTCCTTCTCTTTCCTGAACCACACTCGATTTTGGTTTTGTGGGCTCAAAATTGCTCGATTGATCCGATTTATTCGATTTCGAGAACATATCAGGTAATTGATGATTATTTCTTTTGTTTTATTGAAATTTTTTGATGTAATTTGTAGGATTTTTCGATCCGATTTATTCGATTTCTAGAACAAATCAGGTAATTGTTGATTATTTCTTTTGTTTTATTGATTTTTTTTGAGGTTTTCCTCTTTTTTTTTTGAATGAAATTTAGTTTTAGTTTTTGAAGAAATTTAACTTTTTTGTTGGTGAATTCTGAAATTACAAATAATACTTAATCTGAATTCATCCCTACAATGAATGGGGAAAATGAAATCAAAACAAAAAAGAGGAAAGACAGTGAAGTACATATATGATGAATATATAATGGTGAAAAATCTTTCTCATTCCAATTTTAGAAAATTATACAATCGAAAAATAAACTAGCCTACGCATTGCACAGGCTATCAACTAGTATTCTTAAATTATACATGACAAATCAATAGTCACTAAATTACATTATTAAACAAATTAATTTCTAAAATTTTAACTGAGATGACTCAGTTATTTAAGAGTTTTAGATGAGTGGACTCACTACATGATTTGGTGATCTTCGCTTTATAGATAAGAATAAATTCTCCAATTTCTCTAATACATATTTAATGACACAAATATTGATTTGAACGACACTTTCAACGACATAATTATTTGTAACGAAATTTATTGTGTTGCTATAAACGTTAGTGAAGGAAAAATATGATCCATGTAGAGACATATTTACACAAAAACACGTAAATTAAATGCGTACCTTTGAAGTGTGATATAACATTTTGGTGCGGAAAAACTTTCTGAAATGGATTGTCCTATATGTGCAACACAACGGCGTCTCCAAACTACTATACGAGAATGAAGCTCAAATTCACGATTGGTAACAGTTAGGTTTTTCTTTGTATTGGGAGAGGCTATTGATATTAGGGTTTTTGGGCCAACTGATTAATACTGATTAATCGTGATGTATCGAGGGAGAGGAGACATGAGTCTTATAGGCAGAAGTAGGTGAACCACTTCCCTACAATCTGTCTAACTCTCCAACTCTCAGTTACGTATAAGAATTTATTCAATCACATAAGGTGACTAATAAACCAAATGGGTCAGACCATGGGCGCCCCATCTAGATACCCAAAATTTAATATCTCCCACTCGCCCATGGCGGGGACGACATAATCTTCATATTTGCCAAAACCAACTAAAACCAAAACATGTAAACCTCTAACTGCCAAACCGTGCGACTGCTGAGTTCACCTACAATGCGGGAGCTCTATATCAAACCCGTTAGGGCCAACATAGAGACATTTACCCTTCTAAAGAAAAACAATGCGGGAGCTCTCACGCCAAACTCAATTAGTTCACGTAGAGGCTACAACCTATAAACTCAGAGTACCCCAAACATATTTGAATTTTCACTAAGTTAAGTATCTCTAATCCCTCAAAGAGCCTTACTTAACCACCTTTGGGCCCAAGTCCATTTCGTATCTCACTTATTACTATATCGCTATTAAAGCGCTATAGTTGTCGACAATAAGTACAGAACGAGATGAAATCAAATTGTCTTCCCTTCGCCCCAATACTACTCAGAAATGAATAATCAATTACTTTCCCAGAATCGGTCCTTATAGTCTCATCAATCTTGACCTTAGGAATCTAAACCAAAGTAGCAACATCAATCCGTGTCTTTACAGTATAGTCAAAGATCACAAAGACCATTTAATGTTGGAACAAAAAACTTGTTCTACAGGACTCACACAGTGAGGAAGCATGGATTCATACTCTCACCTCGACATGAAACCCTCTCACAACATACTATTCTGTAGTCATGTTGTGCGGACCTTAGTATAGTCACTCCTAGAGTGCTTAACTCGAACATTTTAAATTGCTCGCTTATCAAAATGCCACATTTAAAATTTTGCGTCTGGTTATCATGTCACGACAGCCAAATCTCATCTACATGAGCATATGTCCTATGGTCGTGCTGTACGGATCTTAGTCCATTCGCTTCATAAGTTTGACGCCCCCAAAATAGGTATACACAACCCATTCTAGTCACCAAATATATGGTACATAATTCAAATACAAACTTAATTTATATAATACGACAGAATGTAGCTGAGAGTTTTAACACAAATATTGTCATGTAGACAATATCCAAACTCAAATGAAGTCCTCATTACAATTATTATCACACTATTTCACAGAATAGTGAGGACTACTATATCAACCATCTGGACCGTCACTCCATTCCCCGACTAGTCCTATCTATAATCTCATTTCCTGAAGAGAACAATGAAAGCAAAGGGTGAGCTTAACTAGCCCAGTAAAGAATATTATGACTAAGATAATGCAGAATAAATTATCGTTAGCCTTCAACAGTGTAAAACTGATAGAATACAATAGACAACAAGTTTAACTACCGCGGAACAAAAAATCCATTAGAAGAGTCAAGTAGAGCATGATATCTACTATCTTCTATGATTTAAAAATTTATCATCAATATTTTATTGCTATAACACAACTCAATAAATAATCCACATCACTGAATTATCCATGCACTACGGGCCAAGGATATTCATTAGTATCACATCCACATCATCGAATTATCCATGCACTACAGGACAAGGATATTCGTTAGTATCACATCCACATCATCGAATTATCCATGCACTACGGGTCAATGATATTCGTTAGTATCACCAATGGTCATGATCATGCCAACAACTGTCCATCAATGCACTACGGGTCAATGAGGACTTTTACCACATCATTTGTAACATTATAGGTCATGATTATACCGATACAAAATTCATGGTCATAATCATACCAATCAACAATCCATCTATGCACTACGGGCCAAAGATGACTTTCATTGCAATATAAGTATGAGGATGATGACAATGATATAAGAATTCAATCAAACGAGATCAAGAATAAATATTAAAGATTTATAATTCATTTTATCCAGAGTTTAAGAATGTCCAAATTGTCAACATGATAACTGTTTTGTGGAGTAAAATTCAAGAATAATATTCATGTATCAAAAATAATTTGGATAAAAAAGAAATTAATTTTTGTCGTGAATAGTACCCCAGGTGAATAGTACTCGAGTGAATAGTACCATGTGAATAGTACTTTGTGAATAGTGTCGTACGTATGAATAATATCGTACATATGAATAGTGCCGTATGTATGAATAGTATCGTACGTATTAATAGTACTCCGGGATGAAAAGATTAAAATTTAACAAGAATGTTCAGAAAAATATTTCAATGGAATGATTCTAGATGAAACGCAAATTTCAAGGATATTTTACTAATTTCAAGGAGTATAGAAGCAATACTTATCAACATAAGTGTAGAATTAGGAATATGAAAAGAAATAATATTACTTACATACTATAGAGTATGGAAGAAAATATTATTTCTTACAAATATTGAACAAAAATAATATCCCTTACGAATATTGAACGAAAATAATATTCTTTACGAATATTGAACGAAGATAATATCCCTTACGAATATTGAACGAAAATAATAATCCTTACGAATATTGAACGAAATAATATTCCTTTCGAATACGAAAAATAACATCTCTTACGAATATGAATAAATAATACCCCTTACCTTAAAAGGAGAGTACTCCTGATTGGTATGGCGGGGATATTCTTGAAGAAAACTTGTACTGTTTTCTATACTCAAAGCTTCCTTAAACTCAAAAGAAATACGTTCAATATTATAGAAGAAGAATTCTCTGATTCTTGTGTGATTTTCATTTTTAAACTAAGCATCCTATTTATAGGAGAATGACATGATACTATTTGAATTAGAAAATCACGGACGCACAGTTGGAGTTCACGGGCGTCGAATCCTTCGACTGAGTTTTGAAAAATGTTGATTTACTATGCAACACTATGCAATAAAATATTCTAATAAAATGAAAACTTTAAATAAAATATAATATATTCTATTTATAATCTAATAAAGCAAAACTTATATATATATATATATATATATATATATATATATATATATATATATATATATATAACTTTCTTTCTACCGATGATTTTGAAAAATGAGTAAGTGGGGGTTCATGTAATAAGCCAAATTTAAAACAAATACTTCATAAATTTTTTTTTCTATTTATCTCAAGTCACTTGGCTTCACAAAACACATTTTTTGTAACATTTATTCATCATTAATATTATAACTTGCAATATTAACAACCAGATCATTCCCTAGAAAGAGGGGGCTTTCTGATAAGAACTTCTCCTTATTAGCGCGCAATTAGATGACCAAACCCTTTTTCTCGACAGAACTTTCTAGACATCGTCAATAATCCAAATAATAATATGAATAACTTTGTCGTCTCAATTATTGATTTAATAATATAAAATATTATGACAATAATTGAATCAATAATGTGAGATACTATGCAGCAATTACTATGACAATAATTGAACAAAACTGGGTGACTTCTCACGTAAGCATCAATAATCAAAGATATTGTACAATACCGTGTGCTACTGTGCAACCCTGTGTATTACTGTACTTTTATCACCGGGAATTTCAACAGTTAACGATAAAACTTTTGCCGTTATTTTTATAAAAAGATATTTCTGTCATTTTCCAACTCCGACAGTAATTTCGTTGTGGGTCTACCAATGATTGTGTCGTCGTACGGATATTCCCGACAAAAAGAATATTCCCCGACTAAACGAATATTTTATGACAACTTGCTTACTTTGTAAAATTTGTAAATATTACCCACAACTATAACATCATATCAAATCCACACCTTATTATTCAAAATAACATTTAGAGAAAGTTAAATCTTTATTCATAAAAAGTCGGGGTCTTACAATAAGCGCCTAACTCAAATTTCCAGATTGCTCGCTTTCCCAAATGCCAATCATGAAACTATGCATTCGGCTATCAGTATAGGTTAATATAGATGGTGGGGCATACTGTATTTGTTTAATCCAAGTTAACCTTATCTTGGCTCATGCCAAGGCGGCATCATATTCATTTTGCTCACCACTAAGTGCCAATTGATTGCTATCTAAATCATCAACAACTCGGTACTCAAAGTGCCAATAAATGAATTGTCTCAACCTTGCTCGCTTTTCAAAGCGCCAAGGATGATTGCTCGTGTGAGTGAGCTAATCAACTTGTTGACATAAATTTAGTGTGTGCATATCCAATATGCATAATAATTGTGTGAACTACTAATATTTATCATATGCGCTAAAAAACATAATCATAAGTGAGGACAAATGAATCTCGCATAAATGATAAATATCTCAAAACAATAATGAATATCTCAAGTATAAGCCAAATAATGTGTGATATCAAAAAAATTACATTAAACCCTATGAAGCCCTAACAAATTAACATGCCTACAAAATGAATCTTTAGGAATCGGCTTCGTCAAGGGATCAGCTACCATAATTCCAGTGGGCATGTACTTCAATATCACCTCGTTATTTGCAATGTTCTCTCTAATTAAGTTCATCCTCAAGTCAATGTGCTTCGTCTTGCCATGATACTTGGAGTCCTTGACGTAATCTAGGGCTGCCGTGCTATCACATAAAATAGTCATAGGATTCGAAGCATGAGAGACGAATCTAAGATCCTCGTAGAATCTCCTCAACTACATGGCTTCCTGAACAGCTGGCATATATGCTACAAACTCCGACTCCATCGTCGAAAGAGAAATACAAGTCTGTTTCTTGCTACACCAAGTGATAGCACCACTATGAAACAAGAATGCGTCTCCTGAGGTCGACTTGCGCATCCCTTGGTTACCTCCCCAACTGGCATCGGTGTAACCAATCAAATGCAGGTCTGGTCCTCCATAGCATAACATGTAGTCCAAAGTACCATTTAAATACTACAAGATCCTCTTGGTTGCCCTCCAATGAGCAATCCCAGGGTTTGATTGATAACGACCAAGATAACCATATGCTATATCAGGCTGAGTACACACAACTGCATACATTAGCTTTCCTATAGCATTAGCATACGAGTAATGAGACATTTTCTTAATTTCCTCGTGAGAAGTAGGGCATTGTTCGGGTCCAATGGCGCCACCTTTAACGATAGAAGTGTTTATGGGTTTGCAGTTGCTCATTTGGAATTGCTCAAGAACCTTCTTAAGGTAAGTCTCTTGAGACAAACCAAGAAGCTTCCTTGAGAGATCTCTATAAATCTTAACTCCAAGAACATAAGCTGCTTCCCCCATGTCCTTCATCTCAAAGTTAGAGGACAACCACTATTTGGTGGCGACAATCATCTCCTTATCGTTCTCAGCTAGTAGGATGTCATCGACATACATAGATAAGATAATGAATTTATCTTTGGATCGTTTGATATACACATAATGGTCTTCCTCGATCATTGTAAACCCATCACTAATGACGGCTCGATGGAATCTCAGATACCATTGCCTGGACGCCTGTTTCAAACCATAGATAGAATGTTTAAACTTGCATACTTTGCACATTTGTCCTTTTATTATAAAACCCTCTGGCTGATCTATGTATATTTTCTCAGCTAAATCTCCACTGAGAAAAGTTGTCTAAACGTCCATTTGATCTAACTCCAAATCCAAATGTGCAACAATCGCTAGGATGAGGCGAATTGAGACAAAGCTCACAACCGGTGAGAAGGTTTCCTTGTAATCAATTCCCTCTTTCTGGGTGTAGCCCTTGGCTACAAGACGAGATTTTTACCTTTCAATGGAACCATCCTGTGGCGCCCCCAAATTCGGGTTCTCTAAACTCAGATTCAGTGCTCATGATCTATCATCATCATAAGCATTCCATACACTATTGCGGAATAATAAACATACATTTTTCATTAAAATAAAGTCTTACAACATATTCCTAAGGTCGTTTTAACCTTAACTTAAACATACCCTTAATATTAGAAAAGGTTTACATCAACAAGTACATCTGATAATATAATAATTAAACATTCTTCATAAACTACTCCTGAATCTTGCCCTTGCCTTTGTCTTTCTTACTTGAACCTTCTAACTTAACTGAAATAAACGTCATGATATAGCAAGGGCAAGTGTAGACACTCAAAATTTTGTTTTTCTATTACTAACTATGCACGAGGGCAAAAACATCTTTTTCACACTCTAGAGATAACCCTGGAGGACCACAATATCAAATCTAAGAACGAAGATATCCCCTTGAAACATCAAATCAACCTTGGAGATCAACCGTAAGGAAAAGAAAAGTATGCAGCAATCAAACTCTGGAGACAACCCCGAAGGATAGCCAAAAGCCCCGTCAACCTTAAAGACAACCCCCGTGAGGGTAAAAAGGTTATTTTGACAAGTTAATGTCAACAACCCTAATACACCTGTAAATAGGGTCACAAAGAGCCATTGCATCATTTCTGAGTGTAAACAACGTAAAACAGCTCAACGGACTGCCTGCGAAGACCCGAAGATGCCATTTCGGTCATGGACCCATCTTCCCAAATTCTAAAAAGTTCAAGCATTATGTCCTTTCATAGCTATCGAAAAGAGCTTTCCGGAATAGTATAACCCATCTCTATCGAATTCTCAGATTGCAAGTTACAATCGTTTTAGTGAACCGCTCGTCAGTTAAATTGAACGAACTTCGAGGCAGCGAGGCCCACCAGGGCACTTCTACAGGTATACTTGTGAAATTCACAAGTCTACCTGCTAAATCCTGATCTTTAAATATCAGCCCCCCATCAACTTGTAGAAGAGAAGAGAAAGAGAAGGGTTCTAGAGAGAGAAATTCGACCTCTGCAGTGTAAAACAGCTCAAATCTTGTTTCTAAACCTGTAAATCTTCTATGTAAACTCTTTTATACATATATACTATAACATATCAAGTTTTAATTGGTGAAAATCGAGTTTAAAGGCGCCAAAATAGTTCGATAGCCCATCTCGTGCAAGGCTGTAAGATCTCTTCAGATCTGCTGCTTTTTCTTACCTTACGCTATATATAAATCCTATATATATACAGATCTACCTCTGTATAGCACATATTTATCTTTTAACCATTCATTTCTTGTAAATAGTCAATATTTAAGCTTTATTGACTAGATCTATACTGGATCTAGCCAGATTTAGCTTTTAACCAGTTCAAAAGTTGTGAAACTTGAACCTGGAACCTAGAATGGCTAAGATCTGTATAGATCTAGTTTTCTTTCTAATTTTTGTAAATATTTAGCAACCACGTGGACCTAGATCTATATCTATAGGATACTGGAAGTTTTGGCAATGCGCATACAAGGATTTGACTGATGAATCCTTTGTTTTGCGACGTTTAGAGTAAATATGTGTTTTATTGCATTATATTCGTTATGCAGGCTATTTATGTGATATTATGTGAGCCTAGGAGTTACATGATCTACGATCCCATTGATGGATCTAGATCTGGTTCCCGCAATGGACACTTTTCAGTTGTACAGCTAGCTTACAAATTTTTGTACTTGTAAATCCAGGGCCTTAAAACAGGGATACGGATTTAAGGCCCCGAAATAATGAAAACAGTGGTTGTGGTGTTCGGACTTACTTCGATGGCTTTCATGCCCATAAGAAGTTTGACACTTATAAATATATTTGTATATACTGTCAAAGATGCTTCGCATCTTGAATAAAATCAAATCAATCCGAATACGGAATAAAATGGAAGTATCAAAGGCCTCATTTCTTATGCGAGCATAAGGGTTTGAAAACATGTTTTCAAAACATCACTGCTATATTCTTTGCTTAAAATTAAACTTTTCATTAAATCAAACCCTTTCTATATAGGTGCAAAAGAGGCATAACACTACTTTCAAATAACTTACTTCGAGCACATTTATCTGCATCACACATACACACATACACACATTTCCCATGCTTAGAGAATTGAAAAGACGCGATAACTGTGTTTCATGGAAGTCGGGGGGGGGGTGCCTAACACCTTCCCCTCTCTTAAGTAAGCCCTCAAACTCTATGAATTTTGGTTTTCAAGACCAATTAAATGGAGTCACATATTGGGCATATTGTAAAACCTTTCAAAACTCGGTTGAGTTGGTGCAACCATTTTACTCATACCAATTGGCAACTCTGTCTAATTCGGCCCAATAAATTAAAATCAAATATTTTCAAAACGTCGACATTGTATGTCGATCTTTTCCTGAAAATCTCACCCTTCAAATCAAAATAAATTCACATAGAAAACATAAAGTGTAGAGAACCAAACTCCAGGAAGAGGAAATTTTCCCGACGTTGACAGGTGGCGACTCTGCTGGGGATGGTAGAGAGCTTAAGCCGCATTTCAATCTTTTTGATTCCCTTCTTTGTGCATGTATGTAAGACCCCAACTTTTATAAATAAAGATGAATTTTCTATAAATATCATTTTTGAATATTATGGAGTTAATTTGATATAATGTTATAGTTGTGGGTAATATTTATAAATTTTGCAAAGTACGCAAGTTGTTATATAATAATCGATTGGTCGGGATATATTCGTTTTAACAGGGAATATTCGTACAACGGCACAATCATTGGTGGACCCCACAACGGAATTATTGTCAAATTGAGAAAACGACAAAAATATTTTATTAAAAATAACGGCGGAAGTTTTACCATTGATACTGTTGAACTACTCAGTAGTAAAAGTACAGTAATACGTGTGGTTGCATAATAGCACACGGTATTAATTATTAATGCTTATGTGAGAAGTCACTCAGTTTGATTCAATTATTGTCAGTTAATAATATGAATTATTTAGCGATAATGAAGTTTTGTTTTATTCGTATTATTAACGTAATAAAATAGAAATTTGTTTTTATATAAAACAGAATACTTTATTAAAGTTATTCCATAAATAGAATATATTATATTTTATTTAAAAGATTTTTCTTTAAATATGGACCGTCAGATTAAAGTAATCAATCTGGACCGTTCATGGATTAGTTTCTATGCATTCTATTTTTCTATAAATAGCAACTCATTCCTTCATTATTTCTTACGAATTCACTGAACTCTAGAGAGAAAAACTATAGAGAGAGAGAAAAATAGTATTCTGCTACTTAACTACTTCCTTATTTCAGTTCTTCTTTAAAACGGTAAGGGGTGTTATTCTTTCTTATTCATGAAGAGAACTGTTGTTATTCCATTTCTTATTATTCTGTTGGAATAACCTGTATACGCGGTCTACCCTATACTTGGTGACATTCTTCAATTATTCTCTTGGAACATCCTGTCTGTGTGTTTTACACCAAACCTGGTTTCGTTTTTATTATTATTCTGTTGGAACATCCTGTCTCTGTGTTTTACACCGGACCTGGTTCCATTATTTATTATTCTGTCGGAATATCCTGTCTGTGCGTTTACGCCGGACCTGGTTCCATTATTTATTATTCTGTTGGAATAACCTGTCTGTGCGGTCTATCGCATGCCGGGTGATTTCTTTTGTTATTCCATTCTTTATTATACTCAGTTGGTTAAGTTTTAACTTCTATACTCCATGAAATTAGTGGAATATCCTTGATAATTGCGGTTCATCCAGTATCTTTTCATGAAAATATTCTTCTAAGCATTCTTGAATTTTACTCCACAAAGCAGTATCATGTTGACAATTTGGATGTTGTTAATTCTTGGATAAATTAATTCTTGAACTTGTTTTATTGAATTCTTATATCATTGTCATCATCCTCATGTTTATAAAATGTTGAAAGTCATCTGTGGCCTGTAGTGCATAGATGGACTTGGTATGATTATGACCAGAGATTATTCGGTATAATCATGACCGTAATGTTACAAATGATGTGGTAAAAGTCCTCATTGGCCCGTAGTGCATTGATGGACAGTTGTTGGCATGATCATGACCATTAATGAGTACACAAATATTCTTGGCCCGTAGTGCATGGATAATTGTGGTTGTGATACTAAAGAATATCCTTGACCGTAGTGCAGGGGTGATTCGATGATGTGGATTATTTTATTAAGCTGAGTCCCAGCGATAACAGTGTTGAAAAACCTTTTAAATCATAGAAGATAGTAGATTTTATTCTCTACTTGACTCTTTTAATGGATTGCTTGTTCCGCTGCAGTTAAACTTGATGTTCTGTATATTTTATCAGTTTAACACTGTTGAAGGCTAATGATAATTTATTTTGCATTATCTTAGTCATAATATTTCTTACTGGGCTAGTTGAGCTCACCCTTTCTTTCACTGTTCTCTTCAGAAAATGAGAATATAGCTGGGACGAGTCGGGGAACGGAGTGATGGACCAGATGATAGTATTAGTAGTCCTCACTATTCTATTAAATTGTGTGACAATAATTGTAATGAGGACTCCTTTTGAGTTTGTATAGTCTCTGGTAGACAATAATTGTATTCAAACTCACAATTATGTTTTGTCGTATTGTACACGACAGTTGTATTAGTAAGTTGTATTTGTATTCTGTACCATGTATCTGACGACCCAAGATGGGTGATGTATACCTAATTTTGGGGCGTCACAGTTAGTATCAGAGTTTAGGGATATGATCCCTGGCTAAGATGTGAGAATAGAACTAGGAGGGGAGAGACGGGAAATTCCTTCGCTAGTATGACCTACCTAAGTTTATATGCATGGTATTTAATTGGTTGGTCAAAATATAAGGATACTATATGACATATCAATTAACTTTTGTTTTGTGGCAGTATCTGAAAATGGCATCCGAGAATGTTGAGAATAGCAATGGAGCACAGACGACTGTTGATTCACCACATATCAATAATCAGGATAATGTGCATCAGGAAGGTGACAATCCTCATGCAAACAACAACACTGACCAGATGATGAATGATGGAATGTTCAGAAGCTTTATACAGTTCATGCAACAACAGGCGAGAGCGGCTCCTGTCCAAAATGTAGGTGGAAACACTGAAAACTCTCGGACGGTCACCGCTAAATAGTTCAAGGAGCTGAGACCACCGGAGTTTAAGGGAGAGCCAAAACCACTTATAGCGAAAACATGGATAAAGCAGATCACCAAGATATTTAATATCTTGGGATGCTTCGAGGAGCAAAAGGTTCCCTTTGCCACCTTTATGTTGCGAGGAGAGGCAGATTACTGGTGGGAATCGATTAAGCGTACTCAACCTGCCGCACTGAAGATGTCTTGGGAGAAGTTCCAAGAGCTGTTCAATGACAAATACTTTCCCGAAAGTGTTCGTCACATGAAGGAGGTGGAGTTCATCAAATTGGAGGAGAATAATATGACCGTGTCGCAGTATGAGGCTAAATTTGCTGAGTTGCCTCGGTTTGCGTCCCACTTAGTGGATAATGAAGAGCGAATGACGCGAATGTTTTTGCGAGGTTTGAAACCTGAGATACGTCAACATCTTATTTCTCATAAACTGTGTTTGTATTCAGATGTTGTGAATAAGGCTCAGTTAGTGGAGCGCGATAACGAGTCAACGCAACCAAAAGAGAGCAGTAGGCAAAATGATAATACCAGTGAGAGCAGTCATCGAAGCGGTGACAACAAGCGTGGAGGGAATCAACAGGCCAGAAATGGTAACCACTTCGATGGTAATCAGGGCCAAAACAATCAGAATGGTCATTTCAAGAAGAGGAAATTCAACAATGATAGAAAGACGTCAGCACCAGCACCCGTTGTTAAGGAAGGAGAACGACCACCTATTATATGTTTCAAATGCGGAGGGGAGGGGCACATCAGTCCAAACTGCGCGATGCCGTCTAAAGCATGTTATAATTGTGGAAGAGAAGGTCATTTAGCTCAATTTTGTCGTTTACCAAAAACAAGTTCAGCCAGGATGGAGACACCAAAGGCCGTCCCAGAAAAGTTAAAACTGGTAGTGCAAGGGAGAGCGTTTGTTGTGACCTCCCAGAAAGCAAGAAACCAGAATGAGGTCATCACGGGTAAGCTTATCATAAACTCTAACGAAGTCTATACTGTATTTGATACCGGTTCTACCCATTCTTTTATTTCTCCTACTTGCGCTCATCGATTAAATTTGACTCCGGAGAAATTAGACTTTGACTTATCTATTGAAACTCCATTGGGAGAAATCTTCATTACATCCACAGTTTATAAGTCTTGTTTGGTTCAAGTTGGTACCCACACATTACCTGTCGATCTTATTTCATTAAAAATACTTACATTTGACGTGATTCTAGGGATTGATTGGTTAACTATTCATCATGCAAAAATTGATTATTTTCGTAAGGTTGTTAGCTTTCATATTCCTAATCGACCTATTATGCGAATTCAAGCAACCAAACCATTAAAATCAATCACTGTCATCTCAAGCCATAAAGCTATTCGTTTATTGAAAAACGGATGTCAAGCTTTCTTAGCTCATGTCACAGATCTAAACAAAAATACATCAGTTTTGAATGATATTTCTATTGTTAATAAATTCCCTGACGTATTCCCTGAAGAACTTCCTGGCCTACCCCCATAGCGTGAAATTAAATTTTGTATCGACCTTGAACCCGGTACAAAACCCATTTCCAAAGCCCCATATCGAATGGCTCCTATTGAACTTCAGGAGTTAAAGATCCAACTGCAGGAATTGTTAGACATTGGCTTTATTCGTCCTAGTACTTCTCCTTGGGGTGCTCCTGTTCTATTCGTGAAGAAGAAAGATGGAAGTATGCGACTTTGTATTGATTATCGGGAGTTGAATCATGTCACCATCAAAAACAGGTACCCATTGCCACGTATTGATGACCTGTTTGACCAGTTGCAAGGAGCACAATTCTTTTTAAAGATCGATCTTCGTTCTGAATATCATCAGCTGAAGGTTAGAACTGAGGATATTCCAAAGACGACTTTCAGAACTCGGTACGGGCATTATGAATTCCTAGTCATGTCCTTTGGATTGACCAATGCTCCTGCTGCCTTCATGGATATGATGAACCGGGCATTCAAGGAATATTTGGATCACTTTGTGGTCGTCTTTATTGATGACATCCTTATTTATTCCAAAAGTCGTGAAGATTATGAGCAACACTTGAGGCTGGTACTCCAAAAGCTTCGTGAATACAAGCTTTATGCCAAGTTGAAGAAATGCGAGTTCTGGCTGGAGGAGGTAGCATACCTTGGGCACGTAGTATCAAGTCGTGGAATATCTGTTGACCCGGCAAAGATTGAAGCTATTCAAAGCTGGGAGAAACCTAAATCAGTAACCGAAGTACGTAGCTTTCTCGGTTTAGCTGGTTATTATCGGAGATTCGTGGAAGGATTTTCTCGAATCGCTACTCACTAACTCAGCTGACTCGAAAAGATACAAAGTTCGGTTAGAGCGAAGAATATGAGAAGAGTTTTCAAGAACTCAAGAGGAGACTCATTTCAGCACCTGTTCTAACAATACCATCTGGCTCGGAGGGATTTGTCATCTACAGTGATGTTTCGAGCAAAGGGTTGGGATGCGTTCTCATGCAACATGGAAAAGTCATAGCCTATGCATCAAGACAACTCAAGGAATATGAGAGAAATTATCCTACTCATGATCTAGAGTTGGCAGCTATTGTCTTTGCACTTAAAATTTGGAGGCATTACTTGTATGGGGAGAAGGTGGAGATCTTTACGGATCATAAAAGCCTCAAATATTTCTTCACTCAAAAGAAACTCAACATGCGACAACGACGTTGGCTTGAACTGTTGAAAGATTATGATCATACCATTCAATACCATCATGGAAAAGCGAACGTGGTAGCTGACGCATTGAGTAGAAGATTATATGCAAGTACGAGTGCGATATTGTCAACACAAAGGCCCATTTTGTGTGACTTGTAAAGGATGGAGATAGAGTTAAAGACTACAGGGACCCATGTGATGATGGCGAATATACGAGTAGAACCAACTTTAATCGATAAAGTTAAAGCTGCTCAAGCTACAGACCTGGAGCTGATGCGTATGAGGAAGAAAGTACAAGAAGGTGCTATGCCGGAAGCAAGAATCGATGAAGAAGGAATAATTCGAGTCAACTCCAGACTTTGTGTTCCTAACAACCCTGATTTAAAGTATGAAATCATGATAGAGGCGCACAACACACCGTTTGCAATCCATCCTGGAAGTACCAAAATGTATCATGATCTTCGTCATATATTTTGGTGGAGCAATATGAAGAGAGAGATAGCGCTGTTTATCTCAAGGTGTCTAACTTGTCAACGAGTCAAAGCGGAGCATCAAGTACCAAAAGGTCCATTGCAACCACTTGAAATTCTAGAATGGAAGTGGGAGCACATTACCATGGATTTCGTTACCAGTCTTCCTAAGGTTTCTCAAGGTATAGATGCGATTTGGGTCATTGTTGATAGATTGACCAAGTCTGCTCATTTCTTACCGATACGAGAAACTTATACACTTGAACGTCTTGCTCGTATGTACATAAACGAGATTGTAAGACTGCATGGTATGCCAGTATCCATAGTTTCTGATTGAGACCCAAGATTCACTTCACGATTTTGGGTTAGTTTACAAAAAGCTATGGGCACGGATTTACGATTTAGTTCGGGATATCATCCTCAGACGGACGGACAATCAGAGAGGACTATTCAAACTCTTGAAGATCTATTAAGACTTTGTGTCCTTGATTTCAAGGGAAGTTGGGACAAGTTCTTACCATTGGTGGAGTTTTCCTACAACAACAGTTATCAAGCAAGTATTGGCATGGCTCCATTTGAAGCATTGTATGGAAGAAAATATCGTTCTCCAGTATGCTGGGATGAGGTGGGTGAAGCAACGTTGTTAGGACCGGAGTTGGTACGTATGACTACAGAAAAGATTCAAACGATCCGACAACATATAAAAATTTCACAAGATCGACAAAAGAGTTATGCTGATCTTCATCGAAAGGACGTGGAATTTGATATAGGAGATCATGTGTTCTTACGTGTTGCTCCATAGAAAAGAGTTACGAGAATTGGAAAGAGAGGAAAGCTCAATCCTCGATTCATCGGTCCATTTTTAATCCTCGATCGAGTAGGAATTGTGACTTATAGACTCGCTTTACCGCCAAGTATGTCTCGTGTTCATAACGTTTTTCACATATCCATGTTACGTAAATATGTGGAAGACCCGAACCACATTATTGAGTTAGAACCGGACGAAATAGCGGAGAATTTGACGTATGAAGAAGTTCCTATTCAAATTTTGGATAAGAAGGAACATATTCTACACTCCAAGGTTATACCTCATGTCAAAGTTTTGTGGAGAAATCACGATGTTGAGAAAATGACTTGGGAGTTAGAATCTGAAATGAAGTCAATGTATCCTTACCTCATCGACATACCAGGTACGTACCCTAATTTCGAGGGCGAAATTTCATAAGAAGGGGAGGTTGTAAGACCCCAACTTTTATAAATAAAGATGAATTTTCTATAAATATCATTTTTGAATATTATGGAGTTGATTTGATATAATGTTATAGTTGTGGGTAATATTTATAAATTTTACAAAGTACGTAAGTTGTTATATAATATTCGATTGGTCGGGAAATATTCATTTTAACTGGGAATATTCGTACAATGGCACAATCATTGGTGGACCTCACAACGGAATTATTGTCGGATTGAGAAAACGACAAAAATATTTTATTAAAAATAACGGCGAAAGTTTTACCATTGATACTGTTGAACTACTCTGTAGTAAAAGTACAGTAATACGTGTGGTTGCATAATAGCACACGGTATTGATTATTAATGCTTATGTGAGAAGTCACTCAGTTTGATTCAATTATTGTCAGTTAATAATATGAATTATTTAGCGATAATGAAGTTTTGTATTATTTGTATTATTAACGTAATAAAACAGAAACATCTTTTTATATAAAACAGAATACTTTATTAAAGTTATTTCATAAATAGAATCTATTATATTTTATTTAAAAGATTTTTCTTTAAATATGGACCGTCAGATTAAAGTAATCAATCTGGACCGTTCATGGATTAGTTTCTATGCATTCCATTTTTCTATAAATAGCAGCTCATTCCTTCATTATTTCTTACAAATTCACTGAACTCTAGAGAGAAAAACTATAGAGAGAGAGAAGAAAAGTATTCTGCTACTTAACTACTTCCTTATTTCAGTTCTTCTTTAAAACGGTAAGGGGTGTTATTCTTTCTTATTCGTGAAGAGAACTGTTGTTATTCCATTTCTTATTATTCTGTTGGAATAACCTGTATACGCGGTCTACCCTATACTTGGTGACATTCTTCTATTATTCTGTTGGAACATCCTGTCTGTGTGTTTTACACCGGACCTGGTTCCATTATTTATTATTCTGTTTGAATATCCTGTTTGTGTGTTTACGCCGGACCTGGTTCCATTCTTTATTATACTTAGTTGGTTAAGTTTTAACTTCTATACTCCATGAAATTAGTGGAATATCCTTGATAATTGCGGTTCATCCAGTCTCTTTTCATGAAAATATTCTTCTAAGCATTCTTGAATTTTACTCCACAAAGCAGTATCATGTTAACAATTTGGACGTTGTTAATTCTTGGATAAATTAATTCTTGAACTTGTTTTATTGAATTCTTATATCATTGTCATCATCCTCATGTTTATAAAATATTGAAAGTCATCTGTGGCCTGTAGTGCATAGATGGACTTGGTATGATTATGACCAGGGATTATTCGGTATAATCATGACCGTAATGTTACAAATAATGTGGTAAAAGTCCTCATTGGCCCGTAGTGCATTGATGGACAGTTGTTGGCATGATCATGACCATTAATGAGTACACAAATATTCTTGGCCCGTAGTGCATGGATAATTGTGGTCGTGATACCAAAGAATATCCTTGGCCGTAGTGCAGGGGTGATTCGATGATGTGGATTATTTTATTAAGCTGAGTCCCAGCAATAACATTGTTGAAAAACCTTTTAAATCATAGAAGATAGTAGATTTTATTCTCTACTTGACTCTTTTAATAGATTGCTTGTTCCACTGCAGTTAAACTTGATATTCGTTATATTTTATCAGTTTAACACTGTTGAAGGCTAATGATAATTTATTCTGCATTATCTTAGTCATAATATTTCTTACTGGGCTAGTTGAGCTCACCCTTTCTTTCACTGTTCTCTTCAGGAAATGAGAATATAGCTGGGACGAGTCGGAGAACGGAGTGATGGACTAAATGATAGTATTAGTAGTCCTCACTATTCTATTAAATAGTGTGACAATAATTGTAATGAGGACTCCTTTTGAGTTTGTATAGTCTCTGGTAGACAATAATTGTATTCAAACTCACAGTTATATTTTATCGTATTGTACACGATAGTTGTATTAGTAAGTTGTATTTGTATTCTGTACCATGTATCTGACGACCCAAGATGGGTAATGTATACCTAATTTTGGGGCGTCACAATGCATGTGAAATGACGTCTTTACATTGAATAGATGTGAATGTCTCTTTACCACACTTTATATTAGTTGTGACGCCCCAAAATAGGTATACATCACCCATCTTGGGTCGCCAAATACATGGTACTAAATACAAATACAAACTTAATTATACAACATGAGCGGAGAGTTTTTACACGAATATTGTCTTCTAGACAATATCCAAACTCAAATGGAGTCCTCATTATATTTATTGTCACACTATTTTATAGAATAGTGAGGACTACTATAACACCATCTCGGACCATCACTCCGTTCCCCGACTAGTCCCAGCTACGTTCTCATTTCCTGAAGAGAATAATGAAAGTAAAAGGGTGAGCTCAACTCGCCCAGTAAGAAATATTATGACTAATATAATGCAGAATAAGTTATCGTTAGCCTTCAACAATGTTAAACTGATAGAATATAATAGAAAACAAGTTTAACTGTAGAACAAGCAATCCATTAGAATAGTCAAGTAGAGCATGATATTTACTATCTTTTATGATTTAAAAAGTTTTTCATCAACTTTATCGCTGAGATTTTTCATCAACTTTATCGCTGAGACTCAGTTTAATAAATAAACTACCTCATCGAATCATCCCTGCACTACGGGCCAATGATATTCATGTAATCATTAATGGTCATGATTATACCGAATAATCCCTGGTCATAATCATTCCAACAACTGTCCATCAATACACTACAGGCCAATAGGGACTTTTACCACATCATTTGTAACATTACGGGTCATGATTATACCGAATGATCCTTCGTCATAATCATACCAATCAACAGTTTATCTATGCACGTAAACCAAAGATGACTTTCATCACAATATAAGCATGAGGATGATGATAATGATATAATAATTCAATTAAAAGAAGTAAAGGATAAATTTTTAAAGATTTATAATTTAATTTATCCAGAATTCAATAATGTTCAAATTACCAACATGATACTGCTTTGTGAAGTAAAATTCAAGAATGATATTGTATCAAAAATAATTTGGACCAAAAAATATTAATTTTTGTCATGAACAGTACTCTGGGTGAATAGTACTCAGGTGAATAGTACCCCATGAATAGTACTTCAGGAATAGTATACCGTGAATAGTACTCGTGAATAGTATTTTGTGAATAGTACTTTATGAATAGTACCCATGAATAGTATTTTGTGCAGAAAATATTCTTGTAAAACGATACTAGATGAAGCGCAAATTTTAAGGATATTCTACTAATTTCACGGAGTATAGAAACAATTTTTTAACAAAATGAGGGTATAATCAGGAAAACGAGACGAAATAATATTACTCACATACTACAGAGTTTGGAAGAAAATATTATTCCAATGAATACTGAATAAAATAATATCCCTTACCTCAGAAGAAGACTGGATATTGGAATAGTGAAGTAGCAAACTTCTCTTCTTCTTTCTCTCTATAGCTTCTCTCTCTATATTCTCTCTTGTGAGTCTTAGTGAATTGGTGAGAATGAAATAAGAATGAGCTTCTATTTATAGGAAAATATAGTTTCGATAATTACAAGTTTTGGGGCTCGAAATATTACAGTATAAAACCTTCATCTTTTCTTTTATATTTTAATTTAGTCCTGCAAGTATTATCAAACTTGCACCACCTCCCCTAATAGTACATCATGTGAATTAATAGTATATTCATGTGAATCAATAGTTCTATACATGTGAAAAAAATAGTTACAGTATAATACCTTCATCTATACTTTCATTTTTAATTTAGTCGTGCAAGTATTATCAATCTTGCACCACCTCCCTTAATAGTACATGCATGTGAATCAATAGTACACACATGTGAACAAATAGTTATAAGCATGTGAATTAATAGCAATTAATTGCTCATTTATCCTATTAATTACCCAATTGGTTAATATAACCTCCAAACATCAATTATTATCGAAATAAATGTCGATTTCTACTAACACTAATAATCCCAACACAATGGAAATATCAATTTTATCTTTAATCAACACGAACTTAATCATCATTAATATTATAACTCACAAAATTTAACAACCAGATCATTCCCAGGAAATATGGGGCTTTCTGATAAGAATTTCTCCCTATTGGCGCGTAATTTGGTGACCAAATCTCTCCTCGATAGTACTTTTTAGACATTGTCAATATTATAAATAATAATATGAATAACTTTATCGTCTCAATTATTGATTTAATAATAATAAATATTATGCAGATGATACTGTGACAATAATTGAATCAATAATATGAGAGATATTATGCAGCAATTACTATTGCAATAATTGAGTATAATTGAGTGACTTCTCACGTAAGTATCAATAATCAATACCGTGTGCTACTATGCAACCACGCGTATTACTGTTCTTTTACCACGGGGTAGTTCAACAGTTTAACGGTAAAACTTTCGCCGTTATTTTTATAAAAAGATAATTTTGTCGTTTTCTAACTACGACAATACTTCCGTTGTGGGGTCCACCAATGATTGTGCCGTCGTACGAATATTTCCTATTAAAACGAATATTCTCCGACCAATCAAATATTTTATAACAATTTACTTACTTTGCAAAATTTATAAATGTTACTCACATCTATAATAATATAACAAAACCACACCATAATATTCAAAAATATATTTCGAGAAAAAATTAATCTTTATTCATTAAAGTTGGGGTCTTACAACCTCCCCTTCTTAAGAATTTTTTTTCTCAAAATTAGGGTACGTACTTGGTATGTCGAAGAGGTGAGGATACCTTGATTTCATTTCAGATTCTAACTCCCAGGTCATTTCCTTCGCATCGTGGTTTCTCCACAAAACTTTGACTTGAGGTATAACCTTAGAGCGTAGAATATGATCCTTCTTACCCAAGATTTTAATAGGTACCTCTTCATACGTTAAATCTTCCGCTATCTCATCCGGTTCTAAATTAATATTGTGGTTCGGGTCTTTCATATATTTACGTAACATAGATATGTGAAAAACGTTATAAACACTAGACATACTTGGCGGTAAGGCGAGTCTATAGGCCACAGTTCCTATTCGATCGAGGATTTTAAATGGGCCAATGAATCGAGGATTGATCTTTCCTCTCTTTCTAAATCTCGTAACTCCTTTCCATTGAACAACACATAACATCACATGATCTCCAATATTGAATTCCACGTCCTTTCGATGAAGATCAGTATAACTCTTTTGTCGATCTTGTGAGGTTTTTATACATTGTCAGATCGTTTGAATCTTTTTCATAGTCATATGTACCAACTCCGGTCCCAACAACGTTGCTTCACCCACCTCATCTCAGCATACTGGAGAACGACACTTTCTTCCATACACGCCTCGAATGGAACCATGCCAATACTTTCTTGATAACTGTTGTTGTAGGAAAACTCCACCAATGGTAAGAACTTGTCCCAACTTTCTTTGAAGTCAAGGACACAGAGTCTTAATAAATCTTCAAGAGTTTGAATAGTCCTCTCTGACTTCTCGTCCGTTTGAGGATGATATGCCGAACTAAATCGTAAATCCGTGCCCATAGCTTTTTACAAACTAACCCAAAATTGTAAAGTGAATCTTGAGTCTCGATCAGAAACTATGGATACTGGCATACCATACAGTCTTATAATCTCATTTATGTATATACGAGCAAGACGTTTAAGTGTATAAGTTTCTTGTATATGTAAGAAATGAGCAGACTTGATCAATCTATTAACAATGACCCAAATCATATCTATGCCTTGAGAAACCTTGGGAAGACCAGTAACAAAATCTATAGAATGTGCCCCCACTTCTATTCTAGAATTTCAAGTGGTTGCAATGAACCTTTTGGCACTTGATGCTCCGCCTTGACTCGTTGACAAGTTAGACATCTTAAGATAAACCCCGCTATCTCTCTCTTCATATTGCTCCACCAAAATGTATGTCAAAGATCACGATACATTTTGGTACTCCCGGGATGGATTGCAAACGGTGTGTTGTACGCCTGCATCATGATTTTGTACTTCAAGTCAGAATCGTTAGGAACACAAAGTCTGGAGTTGACTCGAAGTATTCCTTCTTCATCGATTCTTGCTTCGGGAATAGCACCTTCTTGCACTTTCTTCTTCATACGCATCAGCTCCAGGTCTGTAGCTTGAGCAACTTAAATTTATCGATTAAAGTCGGTTCTACTCGTATATTTGCCATCATCACGTGGGTCTTTAGAGTCTTTAACTCTATCTCCATCCTTTGTAAGTTATACAAAATAGGCCTTTGCGTTGACAATATCGCATTCGTATCCGCATATGATCTTCTACTTAATGCGTCAGCTACTACGTTCGCTTTTCTAGGATGGTATTGAATGGTATGATCATAATCTTTCAATAGCTTAAGCCATCGTCGTTGCCGCATGTTGAGTTCCTTTTGAGTGAAGAAATATTTGAGGCTTTTATGATCCGTATAGATCTTCACCTTCTCTCTATACAGGTAATGCCTCTAAATCTTAAGAGTAAAAACGACAGCTGCCAACTCTAGATCATGAGTAGGATAATTCCTTTCATATTCTTTGAGTTGTCGTAAGGCATAGGCTATGACTTTCCAATGTTGCATGAAAACACATCCTAACCCTTTGCCTGAAGCATCACTATAGATGACAAATCCCTCCGAGCCAGATGGTATTGTTAGCACAGGTGCTGAAATGAGTCTCCTCTTGAGTTCTTGAAACTCTTCTCACATTCCTCGCTCCAATCGAATTTTATATCTTTCCGAGTTAACTGAGTTAATGGAGTAGCGATTCGAGAAAATCCTTCTACGAATCTCCGATAATAACCAGCTAAGCCGAGAAAGCTACGTACTTCGGTCACTGACTTAGGTTGCTCCCAGCTTTGAATTGCTTCAATCTTTGTCGGGTCAACAGATATTCCATGATTTGATATCACGTGCCCAAGGAATGCTACTTCCTCAAGCCAGAACTTGTATTTTTTTAACTTGGCATATAGCTTGTTTTCACGAAGCTTTTGGAGTATCAGCCTCAAGTGTTGCTTATGATCTTCACGATTTTTGGAGTAAATGAGGATGTCATCAATAAAGACGACCACGAAGTGATCTAAATATTCCTTGAATCCTTGGGTCATCATATCCATGAAGGCAGCAGGAGCATTAGTCAATCCAAAAGACATGACTAGAAATTCGTAATGCTCGTACCGAGTTCTGAAAGCAGTCTTTGGAATGTCATCAGTTTTAATCTTCAATTGATGATATCCGAAACGAAGATCGATCTTTAAAAAGAATTTGGCACCTTGTAACTGGTCAAAAAGGTCATCAATACAAGGTAACGGGTACCTATTTTTGATGGTGACATGATTCAACTCCCGATAATCAATACAAAATAGCATACTTCTATCTTTCGTCTTCACGAATAGAACATGAGTACCCCAAGGAGACGTACTAGGACGAATGAAACCGATGTCTAACAATTCCTGTAGTTGAGTTTTTAATTCCTGAAGTTCAATAGGAGCCATTCGATATGGGGCTTTGAAAATGGGTTTTGTACCGGATTCAAGGTCGATACAAAATTTAATTTCACGCTCTAGGGGTAGGCCAGGAAGTTCTTCAAGGAACACGTCAAGAAATTTATTAACAATAGAAATATCACTGAAATCTGACGTATTTTTATTTAAATTCGTGACATGGGCTAAGAAAGCTTAACATTTATTTTTCAATAAACGAATAGCTTTATGGCTTGATATGAAAGTGATTGACTTTAGTGGTTTGGTTGCTTGAATTCGCATAATAGGTTGGTTAGGAATATGAAAGCTAACAACCTTACGAAAATAATCGATTTTAGCGTGATGAGTAGTTAACCAATCAATCCCTAAAACACATTAAATGCAAGTATTTTCAATGAGATAAGATCGACAGGTAACGTGCGGTTACCGATTTGAATTAAATAAGACATATAAACAATGGATGTAATGAAAATTTCTCCCAATGGAGTTTCAACAGATAGGTCAAAGTCTAATTTCTCTAGAGTTAAATTTAAACATTGAGCGCAAGTAGGAGAAATAAAAGAATAGGTAGAACTGGTATCAAATAAGGTATAGACTTTACTAGAGTTTATGATTAGCTTACCCGTGATCACCTCGTTCGGATTCCTCGCTTTTTGAGAGGTTACGATAAATGCTCTCCCTTGAACTACCGATTTTGTCTTGTCTGGGATGACCTTTGATGCCTCCATCCTAGCTGGACTTGACTTCGGTGAACGATAAAATCTGGCTAGGTGACCTTCTCTTCCATAATTGTAACATGCTTTGGACTGCTGCGTACAGTTTGGACTGAAGTGTCCTTCCTCTCCGCATTTGTAACATACGACCGGCGGACGTTCTCCTTCCTTAACAATAGGTGCTGGTGCTGACGTCTTTCTATCATTATTGAATTTCCTCTTCCTGAAATTTCCACTTCTATTATCTTGGCCATGATTACCACTGAAGTGGTTACTATTTCTGGCATGTTGATTCCCTCCACGTTTGTTGTCACCGCTTCGATGACTGCTACCAATGGTATTATCGATTTGTCGGCTACTCTCTCTTTGTAAGACCCCAAATTTTATGAAATAAAATTATTCAATTTTTCTTATAATTATTATTCGGTAAATGGTTAAATTGATAAAAGTTTAAAGTTATGGGTGAAATATGCAAATTTTATAAAATACGCAAGTGACTATAAAATATTCATTGTTGTCGGGAAATATTCATTTGGTCGTGAAATATTCTTTTTGTCAGGAATATTCGTACGACGGCGCAGTCATTTGTGGGTCCCATAACAGAATAACTGTTGGATGAAGATAACGACAAAATTGAGTTTTTATAAATAACGGCGTAATTGTTACCGTTAACACTGTTGGAATACCCATTGGTTAAAATACAGTAATACGCGTGTTTGCACAGTAGCACACGGTTTTACACAGTATTTTTGAATTATTGATCCTTACGTAAGAAGGCACTACTCAATAATTGTTACAGTAATTACTGTTCAATATTTTATTTTATTGATTCAATAATTGCTGCGTTGATATTTTATATTATTGTTGCTCAATAATTGTCACTGCACATCATCTCCATTATCAGATCAATAATTCATATTATTTAGAATAATATTATTAGACAGCATTATTGATAATGTCTAGAAAGTTCTGTTTAAGAAGAGGTTTGGTCATCTAATTGCGCGCCAGTAAGGAGAAATCCTTATCGGAAAGCCTCCTCTTTCCTGGGAACTGCCTGGTTGTCATAATTGTGATTCTGTAATATTATTTATGAATAATTAATTATTGATTTAATGATAAGAAAATATTTATTTTATGTGGATATAAATGATAGATTTATTTATGTGGTTATAAATGAAGGAATTAATGATGAGGTGTTTTATCAGTATTTTATCGAAATGAAGAACAAAATATGGGATTTTCAGAAAAATTAGTTTATTACTTGATTTTGTAAAATCCATAACTCTTTGTGTATAGTGAGTTAGGAGATGAGCCATTTATCAAAAGAAAGCCCTGGAAATAAGTTAACCGTAGAATTTGGAATCACCCAAAAATTCTTTGTGGATATTTCATGGTGAATTTTCGAATGAAACTGGTCCGAAGGATTTATAATCCGATAATCAGTGTTCTTGAGATATATTGCGTGAGTTATAATTTTTGATCCGACTGTTAGATCGTGGTAATTTTTGGATATGCTATACATATATAAGTTGAGTATATGCTCACAAATTTTGAACAATTAAAAATGAACGAATGATTTGTTATGAATTTTAAGAGGTGACTGATTCGGAAATTAGGTTTATAAATAATTTTGGTGGAAAATTCTAGAATTGGTGGGCCACACTCTTGGTTGGTGAAGAAATGTGCTGAGATTTTTATTCAAATGTGGTGGGTGGGAATAGTAGCAGGTAAAGCCATCAGGTTGCAGGTTAAGTCTGCTTCTGCGTGCTAGCATTTTCCTATAAACAGAGGGCTAAGTTAGAATTGAAAATCACACCAGAAACATAAGTTTTCTCTCTTTCTCTCTCTATATTATGAAGCATATTTTGTGAGTATTTAGATACTTTGAGAGTTGCTATTCAGTGCAAGTTTCCTTCGGTTTTGCATTCCAGTCAGAAATACTGCACTTTTGAGGTAAGGGATTGTAAGGAATATTATTTTCTTCTTAAATGATATTATTTTCTTCAATATCATTATGCTGAAATATTGATATGAGTTTTTATCAAATTTGGAACTTTTTGTGTCGGGATTACTATTCACGTATACGTTACTATTCACGTATACGGCACTATTCACGAATACGGCACTATTCACCGAAAAATAAAATTTTCTCTTTTTGTTCAAGATGTCTATTATGATTACTATTCTTGATTGTATCCATGTTTTGATCTTTATTTTTGAATTCTGCTTCACAATTGATTATTATGAAGTATTATTGATCTTAGATAAACTGTTATACGAATCCCTAATATTTATCCTTCCGTCTCACTAGATTCGTTCTCTTTAAGATATTTTTCATCATCCTCAGTCCTAAATGATGATATTACTGAATATCTTTGGCCTGTAGCGCAAAGATGTATGATTGCTTGATGAATATCTTTGGCCTGTAGTGCAAAGATGAACAGGTGTTGAGATGAACATGACTGACAGGTGATACAAATGAATATCTTTGGCCTGTAGTGCAAAGATGAATATTTGGATAAAGATGATTATTAATTGATGTTACAGGGATAAAATATTGATGATGGACTTTTAAATCTTAGAAGATAGTAGAATTCTTTCTCTACTTGACTCTTCTAATGGTTTGCTGTTTCCGCTGCAGTTGTTGATCTAAAACTTGTTGTCGATTATATTCTATCAGATTTTTCCCTGTTGAAGACTAATGATAATTTGTTGTATATTATCTTAGTCATAATATTCTTTACTGGACTAGTTGAGCTCACCCTTTTCCTTTTTTTTCATATTTCTTCTCAGGAGGTGAGAATATAGCAAGATCTAGTCAGGGTATAGAGTGATGGTTCTAAAAAGATGTTTTAGCAGTCCTCACTATTTCTATAAAATAGTGTTTGAATAATTGTATTGAGGACTTATTTGAGTATAGATATTGTCTAGAAGGCAATATTTGTATTTAAACTCACAGTATGTGTTGTCGTATTTTGCACGACAATTGTATTATTGAAGTTGTAGTTTGCTTTCTGTACCATGTATTTGGCGACTCAGAATGGGTGTTGTATACCTATTTTGGGGGCGTCACACTCTTGCTTGGTTTGACTCATTATCGCACTCTAATAACTGATCCCTATTTACAACATCTGAAAACAAACACAGTTTGTGAAAAATTAGGTATTGACGTATCTTAGGTTTCAAACCTCTTAGAAACATTCGTGTCATTCTCTCCTCATTATCAACCAAATGGGACGCAAACCAGGACAACTCGGCAAACTTAGCTTCGTACTGTGACACAGTCATATTATTTTGCTCCAGCTTGATAAACTCTACCTCCTTCATATGACGAATTCTTTCGGAAAAGTACTTGTCATTGAACAGTTCTTGGAACTTCTCCCAAGACATCTTCAGTGCGGCAGGTTGAGTACACTTTACAGATTCCCACTAGTAATCTGCCTCTCCTCGTAACATGAAGGGAATATTTTGCTCCTCGGAGCATCCCAAGACATCAAATATCTTGGTGATCTTCTTTATCCATGTCTCCGCCTTAAGTGGTTTTGGCTCTCCCAAAAACTCTGGTGGTCCCGGCTCCTTGAACTGTTTAGGGGTGACCATCCGAGAGTTGCCAGTGTTTCCACCTGTATTTTGAACAGGAGTCATTCTCGCCTGATGTTGCATGAATTGCATAAAGCCTTTGAACATCCCATTGTTCATCTTTTGGTCAGTGTTGTTATTTTCCTAAGAATTATTGCCATCCTAATGCACATTATCCTGGGTATTGATCGTTGGTGACTCAACGGTCTCATGTGCTTCATTGCTTATCTCAACATTTTCGGATGCCATTTTTAAATACTGCCACAAAACAAGGATTAATTGACATGTCACATATTATCCCTATACTCTGACCAACCAAATAAATACCAAATAAACTTAGGTAGGTCATACTAGCGAAGGAATTTCCCGTCTATCCCCTTCTAGTTCTAGTCTCACATCTCAGCCATGGAACATATCCCTAAGCTTTGATACCAACTGTGACGCCCCCAAAATAGGTATACATCACCCATCTTGGGTCGCCAAATACATGGTACTAAATACAAATACAAACTTAATTATACAACATGAGCTGAGAGTTTTTACACGAATATTTTTTTCTAGACAATATCCAAACTCAAATGGAGTTCTCATTATATTTATTGTCACACTATTTTATAGAATAGTGAGGACTACTATAACACCATCTCGGACAATCACTCCATTCTCCGACTAATCCCAGCTACGTTCTCATTTCCTGAAGAGAACAATGAAAGCAAAAGGGTGTGCTCAACTAGCCCAGTAAGAAATATTATGACTAAGATAATGCAGAATAAGTTATCGTTAGTCTTCATCAATGTTAAACTAATAGAATATAATAGACAACAAGTTTAACTGTAGCGGAACAAGCAATCCATTAGAAGAGTCAAGTAGAGCATGATATCTACTATCTTCTATGATTTAAAAAGTTTTTCATCAACTTTATCATTGAGACTCAGCTTAATAAATAAACCACCTCATCGAATCATCCTTGCACTACAGGCGAAGGATATTCATGTAATCATCAATGGTCATGATTATACCGAATAATCCCTTGTCATAATCATACCAACAACTGTCCATCAATGCACTACAGGCCAATGAGGACTTTTACCACATTATTTGTAACATTACGGGTCATGATTACACCGAATGATCCCTGGTCATAATCATACCAATCAACAGTCCATTTATGCATGTAAGTCAAAGATGACTTTCATCACAATATACGCATGAGGATGATGACAATGATATAAGAATTCAATTAAAAGAAGTAAATGATAAATTTTTAAAGATTTATAATTTAATTTATCCAGAATTCAATAATGTTCAAATTACCAACATGATACTGCTTGTGGAGTAAAATTCAAGAATGATATTGTATCAAAAATAATTTGGACCGAAAAAAAATTAATTTTTATCATGAATAGTACTCTGGGTGAATAGTATCCAGATGAATAGTACTTCGGAAATAGTATCCCGTGAATAGTACTTTATGAATAGTACTCATGATTAGTACTTTGTGAATAGTACCGTATAAATAAATATTACTCATGGACAGTACTCCGACATGAAAAGCTGAAAATTTAACAAAAATGTGTAGAAAATATCCTTATGAAATGATACTAGATGAAGTAGAAATTTCAAAGATATTTTTCTAATTTCATGGAGTATAGAAGCAATACTTTAACAAAATGAGGGTATAATCAGGAATACGAGACGAAATAATATTACTCACATACTACAGAGTATGGAAGAAAATATTATTCGTATGAATACTGAACAAAATAATATCCCTTACCTCAAAAGAAGACTGGATACTGGAATAATGAAGTAGCAGACTTCTCTTCTTCTTTCTCTCTATAGCTTCTCTCTCTATAACTGCTCTTGTGAGTCTTAGTGAATTGGTGAGAATGAAAGAATAATGAGCTTCTATTTATAGGAAAATATAGTTTCGATAATTGCTCGTTTTGGGGCTCGATATATTAAAGTATAAAATCTTCATCTTTTCCTTCATTTTTAATTTAGTCCTGCAAGTATTATCAAACTTGCACCACCTCCCCTAATAGTACATCATGTGAATCAATAGTACATTCATGTGAATCAATAGTTCTATACATGTAAAAATAATAGTTACAGTATAGCACCTTCATCTATACCTCCATTTTTAATTTAGTCATGCAAGTATTATCAATCTTGCACCACCTCCCCTAATAGTATATGCATGTGAATCAATAGTACACACATGTTAATACCAATTAATTGCTCATTTATCCGATTAATTACACAATTGGTCAATATAACCTCCAGACAATAATTATTATCGAAATAAAAGTTGATTTCCACTAACACTAATAATCCCAACACAATGGAACTATCAATTTCATCTTTAATCAATATGAACTTATTCATCATTAATATTATAACTCATAATATTTAACAACCAGATCATTCCCAGGAAAGAGGTGGCTTTCCGATAAGGATTTCTCCCTATTGGCGTGCAATTAGGTGACCAAATCTCTCATCGACAGAACTTTTTAGACATTGTCAATATTGCAAATAATAATATGAATAACTTTGTCGTCTCAATTATTGATTTAATAATATTAAATATTATGCAGATGATACTGTGACAATAATTGAATCAATAATATGAGAGATATTATGCAGCAATTACTGTACCAATAATTGAGTATAACTGAGTGACTTCTCACGTAAGCATCAATAATCAATACCGTGTGCTACTATGCAACCACGCGTATTACTGTTCTTTTACCACCGGGTAGTTCAACAGTTTAACGGTAAAACTTTCGCCGTTATTTTTATAAAAAGATAATTCTATCGTTTTCTAACTACGACAATATTTCCGTTGTGGGGTCTACCAATGATTTTGTCGTCGTACGAATATTCCCTATTAAAACGAATATTCCCCGACCAATCGAATATTTTATAACAACTTGCTTACTTTGCAAAATTTATAAATGTTACCCAAAACTATAATAATATAACAAAACCACACCATAATATTCAAAAATATATTTCGAGAAAAAATTAATCTTTATTCATAAAAGTTAGAGTCTTACGTTAGTGCTTCACACAATGTCATTATTTTGCATGCGGTGAGATGCGATGAATGTATGTTGTGTGATTCCTCCACCAGGAGACGAACCCGTCGGTTGCTCATTACTAGACTCAAGAGGAGACTAATCCCGCGAGGCTCAGGAAAGGCGCCACTCAGATCTGCTCCAATTGAAAGATCAAATTAACTTCCCATCTAGTAGAATGTGATGATATGGGAACCTTCATGCCGAAAAACCCGTGAGAGTAATCCTAAGATAAGTCAGCCTTTGATAAACCAAATCCGAAGGAAAGTTTCTTCATGCCTTTCCCTTTCAATTCAATTAAACATCAGTTAAATGTAAATATCATTTCCATTTCCTGTCAATTCCATTATTGTACAGATATCAAATCATGTCATGCTATCCTGTCATCAAAACAACTGACATTTGTTTTGTAGAAAAATATTAAAAACCATAAAAAACCAAGACAATGCATCAATACATGTTGTTAACTCTTATTAAGACTAAACTACCTACTTTTCTTGTTGTCAAGATTAATCCCATTACTAGATCGAACTCTAAGAAGGCACAAGGCCTATCCACTGACATGACTGAAAGTGCCCAACACGAATCAGGTTCCGTGTCTCGAAAGGAGTTTGAGGGTCTCAAGAATCAAATAGCAAAGTTGGCTATCCTCCTGAAAGAACAAAGTAAAAGCAATCAGAGCCAGAGAAAGCCCACTCAACCAGAGTCCTCCTCACAGGGTGGCAATTAAAGTGCTGACAAAAAGGGGAAGTACAAATACCTGAACCTCAATCTAGTGAGAGAATCACCAACAGAACCCCTAAAATCACTAACCTCAGGGATGATCGAGAAACTGGGGACATAAGAAAAAAAGTCCAACAATTGGAGGAAACAATCCGGTCAATCAAAGGGACTGGAAACTATGGAAGTATAACCTATTCAGATCTTTTCATATTCCCAGGGGCTCGATATCCTGACAAATTTCAAGTCCCAGAGTTTTGAAAAGTACAATAGAGCAGGCGATCCATATATGCACCTGAAAGTATACATTGGTGAGCTGGGGTCTTATACTGAAAATGAAAGCCTCAGAATTCAACTTTTCTAAAAGAGTCTCACTGGAGAGGCTAGAGCCTGTTATGCCTAACTGGATAATGCCAAAATCCACAACTGAGAAGAAAAGTTGCCCATGCCTTCCTAAATCAATACAACTTCCAGTCACAAATGGTGCCGGATCGATATCAGGTGACTAAAGTTAAGAAGCAGAATACTTAGTCTTTCCGAGAATACACTCAAAGATGGAGACATTTGGCAGCACAGTTCAGCCCGCCTATGACAGAAACTAAAATGGTAATGACTTTCATAGACATCCAAGAGGCACCTTACTATGAGAGGATCCTAGCATGAATAGGAAAGCCATTCTCAAAGATGATCAAACATGGCAAAACGAAAGAGATGGGCCTAAAAGTGGGCAATATTAAAGACATCACGGCCTTAGAAGCAATCGCCGAGCATATACAGTCTGGAAACTATGGAAGCACTCCCAAAAGGGTACCCGAGAAAGGCTATGAAGATGTATCCCTCGTTTTACAGTGGCAAGCTAGGAGACCACCCTACAGACCCCCCATTTGGAAGAAGTAAGGCAATTTGCCATTTTGATAACAAGGCGCATTCAACTAATACCAGGACAGAAAGAGAAAATTTGAAAGAACAGAAAATCGGGTTTTCACTCCACTAGGCGATTCCCTGGAAAATGTATTGGAGTTATTAATCAAGTAGAAGAAAATTACCTAATTGGTTCTACCTTTGGATCCAAAAAGCAAAAGATAAAATCTAAGCCAGAGATGTGCTTACCACTCAGGGTCTCCGGGACACAATACACAAGATTGTTGGTCCTTAAAGCATAAAATCCAAAATTTGATCGAAAGCGGCGATGTTGTGGTCCCACAACCTGACCATCCAAATGTCAACACTAACCTTCTGTTGTAGCATGATACGGAGGGAGTGAACATGATCAGGTCAGGAAGCGCTGAAATACATCCAAATCGTAAGTACATACAAAGGATGAAGGAATACCCCCAAATGAACAGAACAAATGTCCTAGAGTAGGAAAATTTAGAGGACTATATGACAGTAAGTCAAAAATTGGAGACGATCCAACATCAAGTAACTCTATTGACTAATCTGATAGTGCACCAACATCAGGTTACAAGGCAAATTTTCACTTAACTATCAGAAAGCCAAGAGAAAAAAGAGGTTAGCCAGGATGTAAGCCTATCTCCCTCCAAGATCAGCCAGCTATATGAAGAAGATCAAACCAGGCTGAAAGGGCAAGAAAGTTGGAATTATAAAATTATGAGAAGATCTCACCAGAGGAAAAATCACCCGGACGAATGCGAATTCCCAAAGAAGAAATATCAAACAACATTCCAAACACTGGAAAACCCTCAAAATCCTACAGAACTGAGAGTTGGGGAGAGTAGGCAGAGAAGGGTATTCACGCCTTTGGGGGACTCATTGGAAAATGTATTAGCACTGTTGGTTACGCAGAAAAAGATCACTAAGCTTGCTCCACCTGCAAATCCCAAAGGAAGGCATTATGATCTTAACAAGAGGTGTGCTTATCATTCCGGAGCACCTGGACATGCGACCGAGGAATGTTGGCATTTGCAACACAAAATCCAGGATCTCATTAAAAATGGAGAGATGGAGATAGAAATTCCCATGACCAAAAATGACAAAAGGGAAATAAAGAGTTTAAGATTCCCACTCGAGACAGACAATTCAAAGGAAATAACGATTATTAACACCAATCCTGACGGAACACAAGGTGAACCGATCATAATGATAGGAGTGACAGAGGAAACAAGACAACCCCCCTAAGGAAATTCCTCTGCAACTGTCAAACATTCTGTTGCCAAAAGTTAGCAACCACATTCCTGATTTTACCCTACCGGATGATGAGGAGAAAATACTGATCCTTCCCAGTGTGGAAAAATCCAAAAAGGAAAGTTCCTTTTAAGAAATACAATAACAGTTCGAGAGAGATTTCATAGTTAAATCCTCTCAAGCCTATGAGAAAGGTGAAGGAACAAATGAAGAAAAAGGTAGTGAAGTTGTCAGGGAAGCCAACCCATCGAGGAATCTAGAGTTCATCCCTTTTTACGACGAGTCCAATTTGAGCCTCCTTAAAGGATATGTTGATTCAGAAGACAATCAAGTTATGGCCATGATTGAAGATATTCAGAACCAGGAGGTAACCTCTATTATGAGCCTCGAAGGTAATATAACCGATAAAAACTGGACTATCTGGCCTCAGTTAGCCAAGAAGACGTAGATCCAAATGATAAAGTTGTGAGTCTCAGGAGAGGTTGGGACAGTATCACTTTTTTAGCGTTATGCCTTTTAATTTCCATACATGTAAATATTGAAAAAAAATCAAAAAATCAAAAAATCAAACCAGTCAGGTCTTGTCCCAGCCTGAACTACGAAAGACTTGATCTCCCTCCCTCAAAGGGAGTACTTAGGCAGCCATCTATGGTGCGGTCAAACCAAACAAAAAATGTAAAAACCCCTCAAACCAAGCTCAAACCCAAATAAACACTTTTCATAACTACGAAAGACATGATCCCCCCATCAATGGGAGTACGTAGACAGCCATTTATGGTGCGGTCTAACCCTTAAAAGAAACATCCAAACCCAAACATCAATCCCAAGACATGAAAGTCTACCCCTAAGAAAAACCTTTAAAGTCAGCGACCCATGTTGAGAAGACCCAACGACACCTCAATATCATTCCATCAAATCTGGCACAAGTCCTGAAAAGGAAGAGACAATGATATATCACGACAAGTAGTCACGTGGATGAAATGGCAATCAACATTAAGATACAACTCGTTAGCAACTCATCACTCCTGAAGTGCGAGAAGACTTGATCTCTTTGGACCTCCAGCAATACATGGGCAACCATCGTGGCAAAGTCTATCTCATACCTGACGACCTGTTCCCCCAGATTAAGACCAGAAATCAAACCTTGCAGATCAAATCAAACTCGGGTGAAGTCATCACCAACCAAACTAAGATCTCAATTTAGTGGAGTCCGAAGGTCTCTTGACATCAATACTCAAAGTTAAAATAATAACACAGTGATATATCAAACATGATCATCAGCAAGGAACTTTAAAGAGCCAACACCCTCAATCACAAGTCTTCATCAAATAAGAAGAAAATCATCAAAACCAATTGCGCCAACAAGTCAGAAATAATGATTAAGGGCATCTAAGCATCAAAGCCCTAATCCACTACCTGTTCACCATATGGGTCCAGAGGTAAAACACCTGCGATCTCGGCATCTTATCAACCCATCTGTCAAAGCAACTACCCAAGACAAACAGTAAGACTAGGGCAATTTTAGAATTAATGACAAGCCGAAATTGGGACCCTTACATCAAACAAGACTGAGGAAATTTCAAAAATAACGATAACTTAACACTGGACCATTTATAATTCATCCTAAGAAGGAAAATGCACCAGTCAGCACCATCAGCATGCTCCGTCATCATCACAGCTTTTGTCATGATATTTCCATGGCGATCTGGTAAAATCATTGGGTCTCTTTTCTAATTATACTTTTCTTAGAATACAGTGACCCATATGTGAGGTACGACTCTTTCATCTCTTTATGTGCTTTCAATCTCCATTTATATGCACTAGAGATGATATACATGTTAAGTATTCTTAGAAAAAGGTTTTTGCTTAACTTATTATGAATTGGATTGATTCTGATAATCGTCCGTGGATCAAAAATCACGGGAAAGATTAGAGAATTAAGTTTATTCAAACTTTTTGATTGGGCATGACATCCTAGTTCAAAGCGCTTTTTGGAGTAGAATTGACCTTATATGCATGTCTGCACTTTGCGATTGTCCTGACTCTTAGTCATGGGCAATGAAACTATGGCGATAACAATAACAATTAATGAGAAGATAGATAGCCAACCTAATGTCTCGAATCGTGGCCTAGGTTACTCTAGTTATTAAGCCTGAAGGGTGTCTTTACACTTGGTGCCTTAAAGTCATCAGATTTGGGAGTCATTGGCCCAACTCTTGCTACATGGGTAACATAGAGCCTAAGAAAACGAGCATTATGAGGAATAAGAAGACGAGACCTAAGCAGATCCGAATTGTGGTCTAGGTTGCTTGAGTAATTAAGCCTGAAGGGTGTCTTCACAGCTAGTGCTCTAAAGCCATCTAGTTTGGGAGTCACCGGCCCAACACTCGCTATATGGGTAATTTAGACCCTAAGAATATGGATCTTGCACAAGCTCAGGTGAGGAGTAAATACAGTGACCACTTGATTTATCTCGAAGTGTGGCCTTTGTTACTCGAGCTAGTAAACCCAAAGGGGTGTCTTAACACCTAGTGCCCTAAAGTCATTAGGTTTAGGAGTCATTAGTCCAAAAATCGTTAAATGGGTAACTCTGAATAGCCTAAGAAAATGAGACAAGTTAAGCAAAAGAAAAAATAAATAAAATTTAGAATCTTAAAAGTCAAGTAAATGAAACCCCAGCTAAGAGTTGCGTCACTCCTAGTGTGTGTGTTATATGAAATCAATTCTATGAAGAATAACATCTAGAGCGAAGATGAAGTATCTTTGATAAAGGGAGATAATTCTTTTGAATCTGATCCTACCCATGAATAATGACCATGGATGTTTAACAATTTCCTTGCAATTTCATAACTCATTCAATTTTATGAACTTGAACTTCAAATGCCTCATTCATAAGATTATACTAGTCCTGATGGTCCAAGACGTCAAGATTTTGCACATTCTGTTATTCGTTTGATGTGAAGGATATTGCTCACTCTCGACTTGGTCAACAAAAAGAGTTTCTTATATTAATCCCCGGTAATAACGTGCGAAAGGACTGGGGCATTTTCCAATTCCAAAATATGGAAGGAGTATAAGGCGGGATCAAGTCTCTTATCAAAAGAAAGGGGAGAACTCCAAAAAGAAATCATGGCGACATAAGCTTGCCACTACAAAAGAAGGGACAAATTCCCAAGGGAACCCTTAACTCAAAACAGACGCCCGACGACAAAAGTTATGGCAAATGAAATCTACATCATCAAATATGTCAACATGTGCCAAGTCCTCACAAGTCGAGGCCTCTACACCGAAGTTCAAAGTGGGGAAGTGAAAGAATGGGTCGCACCCTACAGGGACGTTAGCGGTACCCAGGTCATCAGTCCAGTTGAGTCGCGAATAAAAAGCACAAGGAAATGTGGTACAAACGCCTAACAACTAAAAGAAACTCCAAATCATCTCAAAAAGGGTGAGGTATGTTTCTACATCTAGTCAACTCAATTAAGCATGTGCTTCAACCTAGGACAATTGATTCCTAAGGATAAATTTAGATCATCACATCATGCATGGTCTGCACATGTGCAAATGAGCTATATCAGCTCACATCTCAATTAAAAAGTTTAGCATGCATCCTCAGTAGAGTTAAATATGCATGCATAATAAATACCCATACTCGAGAAAATTTCGTCGTTGTAAACTACTTTTTGAGTAGGTATCGAGACGGTCCAGTGATCAACCATTGTCAACTACTAGCAGGGTAGGCACTGTTGTCAACTACCAGCAGGGTAGGCACCGTTGTTAACTACCAATAGGGTAGGCACCGTTGTAAACTACCAGCGTATACATTGGGAAGGTCCGGTGATTTCAGAACGTCATCCCTAGTAGAGATGTAGAAAACATCTCAATTTATTTTCATCAAATAAGCATCGACAATATCGACAAAAAGTAAACCGTTAGAGTCAACACTAGCATAGGCATCAACAATAACCGGTAATGGTAAAGCGATTTGTGATGTGAAAAGTGCGATTTGTGATGTGCGAAGTGCGATGTGCGAGTTGCGAAGTACGATTGGCAAAATACTGTGATTCCCCCAAAATAGGTATACACAACCCATTCTGAGTCGCCAAATACAAGGTACATAATTTAAATACAAACTTAATTTATACAATATGACAAACGTAAGATGAGAGTTTTAATACAAATATTATCTCGTAGACAATATCCAAACTCAAATGAAGTTCTCATTACATTTATTATCACACTATTTCACAGAATAGTGAGGACTACTATACCAACCATCTGGACTGTCACTCCATTCTCCGACTAGTCTCAGCTATATTCTCATTTTCTGAAGAGAACAATGAAATAAAAGGGTGAGCTCAACTAACCCAGTAAAGAATATTATGACTAAGATAATGCATAATAAATTATCGTTAGCCTTCAACAGTGTAAAACTGATATAATATAATATACAACAAGTTTTTATCAACAACTGCAGCGGAATAAGCAATCCATTAGAAGAGTCAAGTAGAACATTGATGCCTACTATCTTCTATAATTTAAAAGTTTATCATCAATATTTTATCTCTATAACACAACTCAATAAATAATCCACATCATCAAATTATCCATATACTACGGGCCAAGGATATTCGTTAGTATCACATCCACATCATCGAATTATACATGCACTACGGGCCAAGGATATTCGTTAATATCACATCCACATCAACGAATTATCCATGCACTACGGGCCAAGGATATTCATTAATATCACCAATGGTCATGATCATGCCAACAACTGTCTAACAATGCACTACGGGCCAATGAGGACTTTTACCACATTATTTGTAACATTACAGGTTATGATTATACCAATATATAATTTTTTATCATAATCATACCAATCAATAGTTCATCTATGCACTACGGGCCAAAAATGACTTTCATTACAATATAATCATGAGGATGATGACAATGATATAAGAATTCAATTTAGTGAGAGCAAGGATAAACTTTAAAGATTTATAATTCAATTTATCTAGAGTTTAAGAATGTCCAAATTTTTAACATGATAACTGCTTTGTGGAGTAAAATATAAGAATAATATTCATGTATCAAAAATAATTTAGACATAAAAAAATTAATTTTTATCATGAATAGTACCCCGGGTGAATAGTACTCGAGTGAATACTATTTCATGAATAGTGTCGTACATATGGATAGTACCGCACATATGAATAGTAACGTACGTATGGATAGTGCCATATGTATGAATAGTATCCATGAATAGTACTACAGCATGAAAAGATTAAAATTTAACAAGAATATTCAGAAAAATATTTCAGCGGAACGATACTAGATGAAATACAAATTTTAAGGATATTCTACTAATTTCAAGGAGTATAGAAGCACTACTTATCAACATAAGTGTATAATTAGGAATACGAAACGAAATAATATTACTTACATACTATAGAGTATGGAAGAAAATATTATTTTTTACGATTTTTAAAAGAAAATAATATCCCTTACGAATATTGAACAAAAATAATATTCCTTACGAATATTAAACGAAGATAATATCCCTTATGAATATTAAACGAAAATAATATTCCTTACAAATATTGAACGAAATAATATTCCTTTCGAATACGAAAAATAACATCTTTTACAAATATGAATAAATAATACCCCTTACCTTAAAAGGAGAGTACTTCTAACTGGTATCGCGGGGATATTCTTGAAGAAAACTTATACTGTTTTCTACACTAAAAGCTTCCTTAAACTCTAAAGAAATACGCTCAATATTGTAAAAGAAGAATTCTCTTATTCTGGTGTGATTTTCATTTCTGAACTGAGCATCCTATTCATAGGAGAATGGCAGGATACTATTTGAATTTAGAAAATTATGGACTGCACAATAGGGTGAATCACGGGCGAATTCACGGGCGTTCGACTGAAAAATTTAATTTTACTATACAGCACTATGCAAACAATAAAATATAATATATTCTATTTTATATAATATAATATACTTTATAAAAATCCCCTCTATTTATCTCAATTCACTTGGCTTTACTAAACACATTTTAACAACATTTATTCATCATTAATATTATAACTTGCAATTCTAACAACCAGATCATTCTCAAGAAATAGGGGGCTTTCCGATAAGGACTTCTCCTTATTGGCGCACAATTAGGTGACCAAACCCATTTCCTCGACAAAACTTTCTAGACATCATCAATAATGCAAATAATAATATGAATAACTTTGTCGTCTCAATTATTGATTTAATAATATAAAATATTGTGACAATAATTGAATCAATATTGTGAGATACTATGCAGCAATTACTGTGGCAATAATTAAACAAAACTGAGTGATTTCTCACGTAAGAATCAATAGTCAAAGATACTGTACAATACCGTGTGCTACTGTGCAACCATGCATATTACTGTACTTTTATCACTGGGTATTTTAACAATTAACGGTAAAACTTTTGTTGTTATTTTTATAAAATGTTATTTCTATCATTTTCTAACTCCGACAGTAATTCTATTGTGGGGTCCAGCAATGATTGTGCCGTCGTACGAATATTCCCGATAAAAAGAATATTCCCTGACCAAACGAATATTTTATGACAACTTGCTTACTTTATAAAATTTATAAATATTACCCACAACTATAACATTATATCAAATCCACACCTTATTATTCAAAAATAATATTTAGAGAAAATTAAATCTTATTCATAAAAAGTCGGGGTCTTTCAACCTCCCCCTCTTATAAAATTTCGTCCTCAAAATTGGTGTATGTACCTGGTATGTCGAAGAGGTGAGGATACCTTAATTTTATTTCAGATTCTAACTCCTAGGTCATTTACTCAACATTTTAGTTTCTCCACAAAACTTTGACTTGAGGTATAACCTTGGAGCATAGAATATGTTTCTTCTTATCCAAAATTTTAACAGGTACCTCTTCATAAGTTAAATCTTCTGCTATCTCGTCTGGTTTTAATTCAATAATGTGGTTCGGGTCTTCCACATATTTACATAACATAGATATGTGAATAACGTTATGAAAATGAGACATACTTGGTGGTAAGGCGAGTCTATGGTCCATAGTTCCTACTCGATCGAGGATTTCATATGGACCAATAAAATCGAGGGTTAAGATTTCCTCTCTTCATCGATTCTTGCTTCTAGAATAACGCCTTCTTGCACCTTCTTCTTCACATTCATCAGCTCTGAGTCTGTAGCTTCAGTGACTTTAACTTTATCGATTAAAGTCGGTTCTAATCATATATTCGCTATCGTCACGAAGGTTCTTGGAGTCTTTAACTCTATCTCCATATTTTGTAAGTCGTACGAAATGGGTCTTTGTGTTAACAACGTCGCACTCGTAACCGCATATGATCTTCTACTGAACACGTCAGCTACCACGTTCGCTTTTCCAGGATGGTATTGAATGATATGATCGTAATCTTTTAACAGCTCGAGCCAACGTCTTTGGCGCATGTTACGTTCGTTCTAGTTGAAGAAATATGTAAGACCCCAACTTTTATAAATAAAGATGAATTTTCTATAAATATCATTTTTGAATATTATGGAGTTAATTTGATATAATGTTATAGTTGTGGGTAATATTTATAAATTTTACAAAGTACGCAAGTTGTTATATAATATTCGATTGGTCGGGAAATATTCATTTTAACAGGGAATATTCGTACAACGACACAATCATTGGTGGACCCCACAACGGAATTATTGTCGAATTGAGAAAACGACAAAAATATTTTATTAAAAATAACGGCGGAAGTTTTACCATTGATACTGTTGAACTACTCGGTAGTAAATGTACAGTAATACGTGTGGTTGCATAGTAGCACACGATATTGATTATTAATGCTTATATGAGAAGTCACTTAGTTTGATTCAATTATTGTCAGTTAATAATATGAATTATTTAGCGATAATGAAGTTTTGTTTTATTCGTATTATTAACGTAATAAAACAGAAACATCTTTTTATATAAAACAGAATACTTTATTAAAGTTATTCCATAAATAGAATATATTATATTTTATTTAAAAGATTTTTCTTTAATTATGGACCGTCAGATTAAAGTAATCAATCTGGACCGTTCATGGATTAGTTACTATGCATTCCATTTTTCTATAAATAGCAGCTCATTCCTTCATTATTTCTTACGAATTCACTGAACTCTAGAGAGAGAAACTATAGAAAGAGAGAAGAAAAGTATTCTGCTACTTAACTACTTCCTTATTTCAGTTCTTCTTTAAAACGGTAATGGGTGTTATTCTTTCTTATTCATGAAGAGAATTGTTGTTATTCCATTTCTTATTATTCTGTTGGAATAACCTGTATACGCGGTCTACCCTATACTTGGTGACATTCTTCTATTATTCTGTTGGAACATCCTGTCTGTATGTTTTACACCAGACCTGGTTCCGTTTTTATTATTATTATGTTGGAACATCCTGTCTGTGTGTTTTACACTAGACCTGGTTCCGTTTTTATTATTATTCTGTTGGAACATCCTGTCTGTGTGTTTTACACCGAACCTGGTTCCATTATTTATTATTCTGTCGAAATATCATGTCTGTGCGTTTACGCCGGACTTGGTTCCATTATTTATTATTCTGTCGAAATATCCCGTCTGTGCGTTTACGCCGGACCTGGTTCCATTATTTATTATTCTGTTGGAATAACCTGTCTGTGCGGTCTATCGCATGCCGGGTGATTTCTTTTGTTATTCCATTCTTTATTATACTAAGTTGGTTAAGTTTTAACTTCTATACTCCATGAAATTAGTGGAATATCCTTGATAATTGCGGTTCATCCAGTATCTTTTCATAAAAATATTCTTCTAAGCATTCTTGAATTTTACTCCACAAAGCAGTATCATGTTGACAATTTGGATGTTATTAATTCTTGGATAAATTAATTATTGAACTTGTTTTATTGAATTCTTATATCATTGTCATCATCCTCATGTTTATAAAATGTTGAAAGTCATCTGTGGCCTGTAGTGCATAGATGGACTTGGTATGATTATGACCGGGGATTATTCGGTATAATCATGACCGTAATGTTACAAATGATGTGGTAAAAGTCCTCATTGGCCCGTAATGCATTGATGAACAGTTGTTGGCATGATCATGACCATTAATGAGTACACAAATATTCTTGGCCCGTAGTGCATGGATAATTGTGGTCGTGATACTAAAGAATATTCTTGGCCGTAGTGCAGGGGTGATTCGATGATGTGGATTATTTTATTAAGCTGAGTCCCAGCGATAACAGTGTTAAAAAACCTTTTAAATCATAGAAGATAGTAGATTTTATTCTCTACTTGACTCTTTTAATGGATTGCTTGTTCCGCTGCAGTTAAACTTGATGTTAGTTAAATTTTATCAGTTTAACACTGTTGAAGGCTAATGATAATTTATTCTGCATTATCTTAGTCATAATATTTTATATTGGGCTAGTTGAGCTCACCCTTTCTTTCACTGTTCTCTTCAGGAAATGAGAATATAGCTGGGACGAGTCGGGGAACGGAGTGATGGACCAGATGATAGTATTAGTAGTCCTCACTATTCTATTAAATAGTGTTACAATAATTGTAATGAGGACTCCTTTTGAGTTTGTATAGTCTCTAGTAGACAATAATTGTATCCAAACTCACAGTTATGTTTTGTCGTATTGTACACGACAGTTGTATTAGTAAGTTGTATTTGTATTCTGTACCATGTATCTGACGACCCAAGATGGTTGATGTATACCTAATTTTGGGGCGTCACAGTTGGTATCAGAGCTTAGGGATATGATCCCTAGCTAAGATGTGAGAATAGAACTAGGAGGGGAGAGACGGTAAATTCCTTCGCTAGTATGACCTACCTAAGTTTATTTGCATGGTATTTAATTGGTCGGTCAGAATATAAGGATACTATATGACATATCAATTAACTTTTATTTTGTGGCAGTATCTGAAAATGGCATCCCAGAATGTTGAGAATAGCAATGGAGCACAGGCGACTGTTGATTCACCACATATCAATAATCAGGATAATGTGCATCAGGAAGGTGACAATCCTCATGCAAACAACAACACTGACCCGATGATGAATGATAGAATGTTCAGAAGCTTTATGCAGTTCATGCAACAGCAGGCGAGAGTGGCTCCTGTCCAAAATGCAGGTGGAAACACTGAAAACTCTCGGACGGTCACCGCTAAACAGTTCAAGGAGCTGGGACCACCGGGGTTTAAGGGAGAGCCAAAACCACTTATAGCGAAAACATGGATAAAGTAGATCACCAAGATATTTGATGTCTTGGGATGCTCCAAGGAGCAAAAGGTTCCCTTTGTCGCCTTTATGTTGCGAGGAGAGGTAGATTACTGGTGGGAATTGATTAAGCGTACTCAACCTGCCGCACTGAAGATATCTTGGGAGAAGTTCCAAGAGCTATTCAATGACAAATATTTTCCCGAAAGTGTTCGTCACATGAAGGAGGTGGAGTTCATCAAATTGGAGCAGAATAATATGATCGTGTCATAGTATGAAGCTAAATTTGCTAAGTTGTCCCGGTTTGCGTCCTACTTGGTGGATAATGAAGAGCGAATGGCGCGAATGTTTTTGCGAGATTTGAAACCTGAGATACGTCAACATCTAATTTCTCATAAACTGTGTTTGTATTCAGATGTTGTGAATAGGGCTCAGTTAGTGGAGCGCGATAACGAGTCAACACAACCAAAAGAGAGCAGTCAGCAAAATGATAATACCAGTGAGAGCAGTCATCGAAGCGGTGACAACAAGCGTAGAGGGAATCAACAGGCCAGAAATAGTAACCACTTCGGTGGTAATCAGGGCCAAAATAATAAGAATGGTCATTTCAAGAAGAGGAGATTCAACAATGATGGAAAGACGTCAGCACCAGCACCCGTTGTTAAGGAAGGAGAACGACCACCTATCATATGTTTCAAATGCGGGAGGGGCACATCACTCAAAATTGCGCGATGCCGTCTAAAGCATGTTATAATTGTTGAAGAGAAGGTCATCTAGCTCGATTTTGTCATTTACCAAAAACAAGTTCAGCCAGGATGCAAACACCAAAGGCCATCCCAGAAAAGTCAAAATCGGTAGTGCAAGGGAGAGCGTTTTTTGTGACCTCCCAGAAAGCAAGGAACCTGAATGAAGTCATCATGGGTAAGCTTATCATAAACTCTAACGAAGTCTATACTGTATTTGATACCGGTTCTACCCATTCTTTTATTTCTCCTACTTGCGCTCATCGATTAAATTTGACTCCGGAGAAATTAGACTTTGACTTATCTGTTGAAACTCCATTGGGAGAAACCTTCATTACATCAACGGTTTATAAGTCTTGTTTGGTTCAATTTGGTACCTACACATTACCTGTCGATCTTATTTCATTAAAAATACTTACATTTGATGTGATTCTAGGGATTGATTGGTTAACTATTCATCATGCAAAAATTAATTATTTTCGTAAGGTTGTTAGCTTTCATATTCCTAATCGACCTATTATGCGAATTCAAGCAACCAAACCATTAAAATCAATCGATGTCATCTCAAACCATAAAGCTATTCATTTATTGAAAAACGGATGTCAAGCTTTCTTAGCTCATGTCACGGATCTAAACAAAAATACGTCAGCTTTGAATGATATTTCTATTGTTAATAAATTTCCTGATGTATTTCCCGAAGAACTTCCTGGCCTACCCCCAGAGCGTGAAATTGAATTTTGTATCGACCTTGAACCCGGTACAAAACCCATTTCCAAAGCCCCATATCGAATGGCTCCTATTGAACTTCAGGAGTTAAAGACTCAACTACAGGAATGGTTAGACATTGGTTTTATTCGTCCTAGTACTTCTCCTTGGGGTGCTCCTGTTCTGTTCGTGAAGAAGAAAGATGGGAGTATGCGACTTTGTATTGATTATCGGGAGTTGAATCATGTCACCATCAAAAATAGGTACCCATTGCCACGTATTGATGACCTGTTTGACCAGTTGCAAGGAGCACAATTCTTTTCAAAGATCGATCTTCGTTCTGGATATCATCAGCTGAAGGTTAGAACTGAGGATATTCCAAAGACGGCTTTCAGAACTCGGTACGGGCATTATGAATTCCTAGTCATGTCCTTTGGATTGACCAATGCTCCTGCTGCCTTCATGGATATAATGAACCGGGTATTCAAGGAATATTTGGATCACTTTGTGGTCGTCTTTATTGATGACATCCTTATTTATTCCAAAAGTCGTGAAGATCATGAGCAACACTTGAGGCTGGTATTCCAAAAACTTCGTGAATACAAGCTTTATGCCAAGTTGAAGAAATGTGAGTTCTGACTGGAGGAGGTAACATTCCTTGGGCACGTAGTATCAAGTGGTGGAATTTCTGTTGACCCGACAAAGATTGAAGTTATTCAAAGCTGGGAGAAACCTAAATCAGTAACCGAAGTACGTAGCTTTCTCGGTTTAGCTGGTTATTATCGGAGATTCGTGGAAGGATTTTCCCGAATCGCTACTCCACTAACTCAGCTGACTCGAAAAGATACAAAGTTCGGTTGGAGCGAAGAATGTGAGAAGAGTTTTTAAGAACTCAAGAGGAGACTCATTTCAGCACCTGTTCTAACAATACCATCTGGCTCGGAGGGATTTGTCATCTACAGTGATGCTTCAAGCAAAGGGTTGGGATACGTTCTCATGCAACATGGAAAAGTCATAGCCTATGCATCAAGACAACTCAAGGAATATGAGAGGAATTATCCTACTCATGATCTAGAGTTGGCAGCTGTTGTCTTTGCACTTAAAATTTGGAGGCATTACTTGTATGGGGAGAAGGTGGAGATCTTTACGGATCATAAAAGCCTCAAATATTTCTTCACTCAAAAGGAACTTAACATGCGACAATGACGTTGGCTTGAACTGTTGAAAGATTATGATCATACCATTCAATACCATCTTGGAAAAGCGAACGTGGTAGCTGACGCATTGAGTAGAAGATCATATACAAGTACGAGTGCGATATTGTCAACACAAAGGCCCATTTTGTGTGACTTGCAAAGGATGGAGATAGAGTTAAAGACTCCAGGGACCTATGTGATGATGGCGAATATACGAGTAGAACCAACTTTAATCGATAAAGTTAAAGCTGCTCAAGCTACAGACCTGGAGCTGATGCGTATGAGGAAGAAAGTGCAAGAAGATGCTATGCCGGAAGCAAGAATCGATGAAGGAGGAATACATCGAGTCAACTCCAGACTTTATGTTCTTAACAATCCTGATTTAAAGTATGAAATCATGATGGAGGCGCACAACACACCATTTGCAATTCATCTTGGAAGTACCAAAATGTATCATGATCTTCGTCATATATTTTGGTGGAGCAATATGAAGAGAGAGATAGCACTGTTTATCTCAAGGTGTCTAACTTGTCAACGAGTCAAAGCGGAGCATCAAGTACCAAAAGGTCAATTGCAACCACTTGAAATTCCAGAATGGAAGTGGGAGCACATTACCATGGATTTCGTTACCGGTCTTCCTAAGGTTTCTCAAGGTATAGATGAGATTTGGGTCATTGTTGATAGATTGACCAAGTCTGCTCATTTCGTACCGATACGAGAAACTTATACACTTGAACGTCTTGCTCTTATGTACATAAACGAGATTGTAAGACTGCATGGTATGCCAGTATCTATAGTTTCTGATCGAGACTCAAGATTCACTTCACGATTTTTGGTTAGTTTACAAAAAGCTTTGGGCACGGATTTACGATTTAGTTTGGCATATCATCCTCAGACGGACGGACAATCAGAGAGGACTATTCAAACTCTTGAAGATCTATTAAGACTCCGTGTCCTTGATTTCAAGGGAAGTTGGGACAAGTTCTTACTATTGGTGGAGTTTTCCTACAACAACAGTTCTCCAGTATGCTGGGATGAGGTGGGTGAACCAACGTTGTTGGGACCGGAGTTGGTACGTATGACTACAGAAAAGATTCAAACGATCCGACAACGTATAAAAATCTCACAAGATCGACAAAAGAGTAATGCTGATCTTCATCGAAAGGACGTGGAATTTGATATAAGAGATCATGTGTTCTTACGTGTTGCTCCATAGAAAGGAGTTACGAGATTTGGAAAGAGAGATAAGCTCAATCCTCGATTTATTTATTCCATTTTTAATCCTCGATCGAGTAGGAACTGTGGCTTATAGACTCGCTTTACCGCCAAGTATGTCTCGTGTTCATAACGCTTTTCACATATCCATGTTACGTAAATATGTGAAAGACCCGAACCACATTATTGAGTAAGAACCGGACGAAATAGCGGAGGATTTGACGTATGAAGAAGTTCATGTTCAAATCTTGGATAAGAAGGAACATATTCTACGCTCCAAGGTTATACCTCAAGTCAAAGTTTTGTGGAGAAATCACGATGTTGAGAAAATGACTTGGGAGTTAGAATCTGAAATGAAGTCAATGTATCCTTACCTCATCGACATACCAGGTACGTACCCTAATTTCGAGGGCGAAATTTCATAAGAAGGGGAGGTCGTAAGACCCCAACTTTTATAAATAAAGATGAATTTTCTATAAATATCATTTTTGAATATTATGGAGTTAATTTGATATAATGTTATAGTTGTGGGTAATATTTATAAATTTTACAAAGTACGCAAGTTGTTATATAATATTCGATTGGTCGGGGAATATTCATTTTAACAGGGAATATTCGTACAACGACACAATCATTGGTGGACCCCACAACGGAATTATTGTCGGATTGAGAAAACGGCAAAAATATTTTATTAAAAATAACGGCGGAAGTTTTACCATTGATACTGTTGAACTACTCGGTAGTAAATGTACAGTAATACGTGTGGTTGCATAGTAGCACACGGTATTGATTATTAATGCTTATGTGAGAAGTCACTCAGTTTGATTCAATTATTGTCAGTTAATAATATGAATTATTTAGCAATAATAAAGTTTTGTTTTATTCGTATTATTAACGTAATAAAACGAAAACATCTTTTTATATAAAACAGAATACTTTATTAAAGTTATTCCATAAATAGAATATATTATATTTTATTTAAAAGATTTTTCTTTAAATATGGATCGTCAGATTAAAGTAATCAATCTGGACCGTTCATGGATTAGTTACTATGCATTCCATTTTTCTATAAATAGCAGCTCATTCCTTCATTATTTTTTACGAATTCACTGAACTCTAGAGAGAAAAACTATAGAGAGAAACTATAGAAAGAGAGAAGAAAAGTATTCTGCTACTTAACTACTTCCTTATTTCAGTTCTTCTTTAAAACAGTAAGGGATTTTATTCTTTCTTATTGATGAAGAGAACTGTTGTTATTCCATTTCTTATTATTTTGTTGGAATAACCTGTATACGCGGTCTACCCTATACTTGGTGACATTCTTCTATTATTCTGTTGGAACATCCTGTCTGTGTGTTTTACACCAGACCTGGTTCCGTTTTTAATATTATTATGTTGGAACATCCTGTCTGTGTGTTTTACACTAGACCTGATTCCGTTTTTATTATAATTCTATTGGAACATCCTGTCTGTGTGTTATACACTGGACCTGGTTCCATTATTTATTATTCTGTCGGAATATCCTGTCTTTGCGTTTACACCGGACCTGGTTCCATTATTTATTATTATGTTGGAATAACCTGTCTGTGCGGTCTATCGCATGTCGGGTGATTTCTTTTGTTATTACATTCTTTATTATACTCAGTTGGTTAAGTTTTAACTTCTATACTCCATGAAATTAGTGGAATATTCTTGATAATTGCGGTTCATCCAGTATCTTTTCATGAAAATATTCTTCTAAGTATTCTTGAATTTTACTCCACAAAGAAGTATCATGTTGACAATTTGGACGTTGTTAATTCTTGGATAAATTAATTCTTGAACTTGTTTTATTGAATTCTTATATCATTGTCATCATCCTCATGTTTATAAAATGTTGAAAGTCATTTGTGGCCTGTAGTGCATAGATGGACTTGGTATGATTATGACCGGGGATTATTCGGTATAATCATGACCGTAATGTTACAAATGATGTGGTAAAAGTCCTCATTGGCCCGTAGTGTATTGATGGACAGTTGTTGGCATGATCATGACCATTAATGAGTACACAAATATTCTTGGCCCGTAGTGCATGGATAATTATGGTCGTGATACTAAAGAATATCCTTGGTCGTAGTGCAGGGGTGATTCGATGATGTGGATTATTTTATTAAGCTGAGTCTCAGCGATAACAGTGTTGAAAAACCTTTTAAATCATAGAAGATAGTAGATTTTATTCTCTACTTGACTCTTTTAATGGATTGCTTGTTCTGCTGCAGTTAAACTTGATGTTCGTTATATTTTATCAGTTTAACACTGTTGAAGGCTAATTATAATTTATTCTGCATTATCTTAGTCATAATATTTCTTACTGGGCTAGTTGAGCTCACCCTTTCTTTCACTGTTCTCTGCAGGAAATGAGAATATAGTTGGGACGAGTCGGGAAACGGAGAGATGGACCAGATGATAGTATTAGTAGTCCTCACTATTCTATTAAATAGTGTGACAATAATTATAATGAGGAATCCTTTTGAGTTTGTATAGTCTCTAGTAAACAATAATTGTATTCAAACTCACAGTTATGTTTTGTTGTATTGTACACGAAAGTTGTATTAGTAAGTTGTATTTGTATTCTATACCATGTATCTAACGACCTAAGATGGGTGATGTATACCTAATTTTGGGGCGTCACAAAATATTTAAGGTTTTTAGAAATAGATTTTGTACCAGGTTCAAGGTTAATACAAAATTCGATTTCACGCTCTAGGGGTAGGCCAAGAAGTTCTTCGGGGAATACGTTAGGAAATTTATTAACAATCGAAATATAATTCAAATCTAACGTATTATTGTTTAAATCCGTGGCATGGGCTAAGAAAGCTTGACATCCGTTTTTCAATAAAAGAATGGCTTTATGGCTTGATATGACAGTGATTGACTTTAGTGGTTTGGTTGCTTGAATTCGCATAATAGGTTGGTTAGGAATATGAAAGCTAACAACCTTATGAAAACAATCAATTTTAGCATGATGGGTAGTTAACCAGCCGATTTCTAAAATCACATCAAATGCAAGTATTTTTAAAGAAATTAACAGGTAATGGGATGGTGCTGATTTGAATCAAACAAGATTTATAAATAGTAGATGTAATGACGGTTTCTCCTAATGGAGTCTCAACAGATACGTCAAAGTCTAATTTCTCCAGAGTTAAATTTAAACGTTGAGCACAAGTAGGAGAAATAAAAGAATGGGTAGAACCGGTATCGAATAAGGTATAGACTTCGCAAGAGTTTATGATTAGCTTAGCCGTGATAACTTCGTTCGGGTTCCTTGTCACGAAAAAGGCTCCTTAAACTACCAACTTTGACTTGTCTGGGACAGCCTTTGATGTCGCCATCCCAGCTGGACTTGACTTCGCTGCATGACAAAATCGAGCTAAATTACCTTTCTTTCCACAATTGAAAAATCTTTGGGTTACTGCATACAGTTTGGATGGATGTGTCCCTCCTGTCCGCATTTGTAGCATACGACCGGTTGTCGTTCTCCTTCCTTAGAAACGGGTGCTGGTGCTACTGCCGATGTCTTTCCGTCATTGTTAAATCTTCTCTTCTTAAAGTTATTTCCACTTAGTTCACCTCTCCTATCATCTTGGCCTTGATTACCACCGAAGTGGTTACCATTTCTGGCATGATAATTTCCTCCACGATAGTTATCATTGTTCCGATGGCCGTTGCCATGGTACTATTATTATCGTGTTGTTGGTTGTTGTCTTTTGGTTGAGTTGACTCATAATCGCGTTCTAATAACTGAGCCCTATTCACAACATCTGAATATAAACAAAGTTTGTGAGAAATAAGGTATTAACGTATTTCGGGTTTCAAACCTCGTAGAAATATTCACGATATTCGCTCCTCATTATCAACCAAATGGGATGCAAACCGGGATAACTCCACAAACTTTGCCTTGTATTACGACACGGTCATATCGTTTTGCTCTAGCTTGATGAATTCTACCTCCTTCATGTGACGAATACTTTCAGGAAATACTTGTCGTTGAACAATTCTTAGAACTTCTTCCAAGACATCTTTAGTGCTGAAAGATGAGTACGTTCTACAGATTTCCACCAGTAATCTGCCTCTCTTCACAACATAAATGTGGCGAAAGAAACCTTTTGCTCCTTTGAGCATCCCAAGACATCAAATATCTTGGTGATCTGCTTAATCCACGTCTCTGCCTTAAGTGGCTCTGGCTTTCCCAAAAACTCCGACGGTCCCATCTCCTTGAATTGCTTAGCAGTGACCAGCCGTGAGTTGCCATTGACTCCACCTACATTATGAACAAGAGTCTCTCTCGTTTGGTGTTGCATGAATTCTAAAAAGCTCCTAAACATACCATCGTTCGTCATTTGGTCGGTGTTGTTGTTTATATGAGGATTATTGCCTTTCTGATGCACATTATCCTGGTTATTGATCATCGGTGACTCAACGGTCTCATGTGCTCCATTGCTTGTCTCAAAAATTTCAGATGTCATTCTCAAATACTGCCACAAAACAAGGGTTAATTGACATGCCACGTATTATTCTTATATTCTGACCAACCAATTAAATAACAAATAAACTTAGGTAGGTCATACTAGCGAATGATTTACCTGTAAGTCCCCGAATTTTATAAAATGAAAGTATTCAATTTTCTTATAATTATTATTTTATTTAGTAAATGGTTAAATTGATAAAGGTTAAAGTTAAGGGTGACATTTGAAAATTTTACAAAGTAAGCAAGTTGATATAAAATATTCATTGTGTCGGGAAATATTCGATTGGTCGGGGAATATTCGTTTTAATATGAAATATTCGTACGACGACACAATCATTGGTGAACCCCACAACGGAGGTACTGTTGTAGTTAGAAAACAACTGAAATATTTATAAAAATAATGGCGAAATTTTTACCGTTAAACTGTTGAACTACCCGGTGGTAAAAGTACAATAATACACGTGGTTGCATAGTAGCACACGGTATTAATTATTGATGCTTACGTGAGAAGTCACTCAGTTTATTTCAATTATTACCACAGTAATTGCTGCATTATATTTCTCATATTATTGATTCAATTATTGTCATAGTATCAATATTTTTATATTATTAAATCAATAATTGAGACGATAAAGTTATTCATATTATTATTTGAAATATTGACGATGTCTAGAAAGTTCTGTCAAGAAGAGGTTTGGTCACCTAATTGCCCGCCAATAGGGAGAAATTCTTATCCGAAAGCCCCCTCTTTCCTGGGAATGATTTGGTTGTTAAATATTGTGAGTTATAATATTAATGATGAATAAGTTCGTGTTGATTAAAGATGAAATTGATAGTTCCATTGTGTTGGGATTATTAGTGTTAGTGGAAATCAATATTTATTTCGATAATAATTATTGTCTGGAGGTTATATTGACCAATCGGGTAATTAATTGGATAAATGAGTAATTAATTGCTATTAATTCACATGCTTATAGATATTTGTTCACATGTGTGTACTATTATTTCACATGCATGTACTATTAGGGGAGATGGTACAAGATTGATAATACTTGCATGACTAAATTAAAAATGGAGATATAGATGAAGGTACTATACTGTAACTATTTTTTTCACATGTATAGAACTATTGATTCACATGACTGAACTATTGATTCACATGATGTACTATTAGGAGAGGTGGTGCAAGTTTGATAATATTTGTAGGATTAATTAAAAATGAAGGAAAGATGAGTGTATTATACTGTAATATTTCGAGCCCCAAACCATACAATTATCGAAAGTATATTTTCCTATAAATAGAAGCTCATTCTTCTTTCATTCTCACCAATTCACCAAGACTCAAAAGAGCAATTATAGAGAGAGAAGCTATAGAGAGAAAGAAGAAGAGAAGTCTGATACTTTACTATTTCAGTATCCAATCTTCTTCTGAGGTAAGGGGTATTATTTCTTTCGTATTCGTAAGGGATATTATTTTGTTCAGTATTCATAGGAATAATATTTTCTTCCATACTCTGTAGTATGTGAGTAATATTATTTCGTCTCGTATACCTGATTATACCCTCATTCTGTTAAAGTATTGCTTCTATACTCCGTGAAATTAGTAGAATATCCTTGATATTTGTGCTTCATCCAGTATCTTTTCATGAAAATATTATTTTGAGCTTTCTTGATAATTATTGATCTTTTCATGCTGGAATACTATTCACGAGTTACTATTTACGGGTTACTATTCACCCAGTTACTATTCACTCGAATATTATTCACTCGGGTATTCGGGAAACTTTTCATGCCGGAGTACTATTCACGAGTTACTATTTATAGGTTACTATTCACCCAGTTACTATTCACTCAAATATTATTCACTCAGGTATTTGGGGCACTTTTCATGTCGGGTTACTATTCACGAGGTACTATTCCTGAAGTACTATTCATAGGGAGTAATTCACGGGGTACTATTCACCCGAAAAATATATTTCTTTTCTGTCCAAATTATTTTTGATACATGAATATTATTCTTGAATTTTACTCCATAAAGCAGTATCATGTTGATAATTTGGATATTTTTAAACTCTGGATAAATTTAGAGTATTTAATATTTATTCTTGATTTCGTTTGATTAATGCTTGTATCATTGTCATCATCCTCATGCTTATATTGTGATAAAAGTCATCTTTAGCTTACGTGCATAGATGGACTGTTGATTGATATGATTATGACCAGGGATCATTCGGTATAATCATGACCCGTAATGTACCAAATGATGTGTTAAAAGTCTTCATTGGCCCGTAGTGCATTGATGGACAATTGTTGGTATGATTATGACCAGGGATTATTCGGTATAATCATGACCATTGATGATTACATGAATATCCTTGGCTCGTAGTGTAGGGATGATTCGATGATGTGGTTTATTTATTAAGCCGAGTCTCAGCGATAAAGTGGATGAAAAACTTTTTAAATCATAGAAGATAGTAGATATCATGCTCTACTTGACTATTCTAATGGATTGCTTGTTTCGTTGCAGTTAAACTTGATGTTTATTGTATTTTATCAGTTTAATACTGTTGAAGGCTAATGATAATGTATTCTGCATTATCTTAGTCATAATATTTTTTACTGGGCTAGTTGAGCTCACCCTTTTGCTTTCATTGTTCTCTTCAGGAAATGAGAACGTTGCTGGGACGAGTTGAGGAATGGAGTGATGGTCCAGGATAAGTGGCTATAGTAGTCCTCAATATTCTATGAAATAGTGTGATAATAATTGTAATGAGGACTCCATTGAGTGTGGATATTGTTTAGAACACAATATTCGTGTTAAAACTCTCAGCTATGTTTTATCGTATTTTACACGACAGTTGTATAAAAGAAGTTTGTAGTTGTATTATGTACCATGTATTTGGCGACCCAAGATGGGTGATGTATACCTATTTTGGGGGCGCCACAGTTGGTATAAAAGCTTAGGGATTTGATCCCTGGCTAAGATGTGAGACAAGAACTAGGAGGGGAGAGACAGGAAATTTCTTCGCTAGTATGACCTACCTAAGTTTATTTGGTATTTAATTGGTCGGTCAGAGTATAGGGATAACATGTGACATGTCAATTAACCATTGTTTTATGACAGTGTTTGAGAATGGCATCTGAAAATGTTGAGATCAGTAATGAAGCACATGAGACCGTTGAGTCACCAACGATCAATACCCAGGATAATGTGCAACAAGAAGACAATAATCCTCAGGTAAACAACAACACCGATCAGAAGATGAACGATGGGATGTTCAGAAGCTTTATGCAATTCATGCAACATCAGGCGAGAGAGACTCCTATTCAAAATGCAGGTGGACACACTGGCAACTCGCAGATGGTCGCCGCTAAGCAATTCAAGGAACTAGGACCATCGGAGTTTTTGGGAGAGCCAAAACCACTTAAGGCGGAGACGTGGATAAAACAGATCACCAAGATATTTGATGTCTTAGGATGCTCCGAGGAGCAAAAGGTTCCCTTTCCCACTTTTATGTTGAGAGGAGAAGCAGATTACTGGTGGGAATCAGTAAAGCGTACTCAGCCTGCCGCACTCAAAATGTCTTGGGAGAAGTTCCATGAGCTATTCAACGACAAGTACTTTCCCAAAAGTATTCATCACATGAAGGAGGTGGAGTTTATCAAGTTGGAGCAAAACAATATGGTTGTGTCGCAGTACGAGGCTAAGTTTGCCGAGTTGTCCCGGTTCGTATCCCATTTGGTTGATAATGAGGAGAGAATGACGCGAATGTTTCTAAGAGGTTTGAAACCTGAGATACGTCAATACCTCATTTCTCACAAATTATGTTTGTATTCAGATGTAGTGAATAGGGCTCAGTTATTGGAGCGCGATAATGAGCCAGCCAAACCAAAAGATAACGATCAACAACACGATAATAATCGTACCGGTGGCAACGATCATCAGAACAATGATAACCATCGTGGAAGAAATTATCATGCCAAAAATGGTAACCACTTCGGTGGTAATCATGGCCAAGATAATAGAAGAAATGATTCAAGTGGAAAATTTAAGAAGAGGAGATATAACGATGATGGGAAGAAGTCGGCAACAGCACCAGCAACAAATTCTAAGGGAAGAGAACGACCGTCAGTTAGATGCTACAGATGCGGAGAGGAGGGACACATAAGTCAAAACTGTTCACAGCCTTCCAAGGTATGTTTTAGTTATGGAAAAGAAGGTCACATAGCTCAATTTTGTCCTATAGCGAAATCAAATCCAGTTAGAACGGTGACACCAAAGGCGGATACGGACAAAAAAAAGTCGGTGGTATCAGAAAGAGCGTTTTTCGTGACTTCTCAAAAAGCGAGTAACCCGAACGAAGTTATCACGGGTTAGTTAATCATAAACTCTAGTGAAGTCTATACCTTATTTGATACCGGTTCTACCCATTCTTTTATTTCTCCTACTTGCCCTTAACGTTTAAATTTAACTCCAGAGAAATTAGACTTTGACTTATCTGTTGAAACTCTGTTAGGAGAAACCTTCATTACATGTGCTATCCAAGTCTTGGATGAGAGTCATAGTTTTTAAATGATATTTCTATCGTTAATAAATTTCTTGACGTATTCCCTGAAGACTTACTGGCCTACCCTAGAACGTGAAATTGAATTTGGTATTGACCCCAGTACAAAACTCATTTCTAAAATCCTTAAATATGAATAGTGCCATACGTATGAATAGTGTCGTATGTATGAATAGTACCCATGAATATTACTCCGGCATGAAAAGATTAAAATTTAACAAGAATGTTCAGAAAAATATTTCAGTGGAACGATATTAGATGAAACACAAATTTCAAGGATATTCTACTAATTTCATGGAGTATAGAAGCACTACTTATCAACATAAGTGTAGAATTAGGAATATGAAACGAAATAATATTACTTACATACTACAGATTATGGAAGAAAATATTATTCTTTATGATTCTTGAATGAAAATAATATCACTTATGAATATTGAACGAAAATAATATTCTTTATGAATATTAAACGAAGATAATATCCCTTATGAATATTAAACGAAAATAATATTCCTTACGAATATTGAACGAAATAATATTCCTTTCGAATACGAAAAATAACATCTCTTATGAATATGAATAAATAATACCCTTTACCTTAAAAGGAGATTACTTCTGGCTGGTATGGCGGTGATATTCTTGAAAAAAACTTATACTTCTTTCTACACTCAAAGCTTCCTTAAACTCTAAAGAAATACGTTCAATATTATAGAAGAAGAATTCTCTGATTCTGGTGTGATTTTTATTTCTAAACTGAGCATCCTATTTATAGGAGAATGGCAGGATACTATTTGAATTTAGAAAATCACGGACTGCACAATGGGTGGAATCACGGGCGAATTCATGGGCGTTCGGCTAAAAATTTTGATTTTACTATACTGCACTATGCAGTACTATGCAAACAATAAAATATAATATATTCTATTTTATATAATATATATATATATATATATATATATATATATATATATATTATATTCACACACACACACACTTACATACACGACACACACATACACATACACACACACACACACACACACACACACACACATATATATATATATATAAGAATTAAAATAAAACTGAGATAACTTTCTACCGACGATTTTGAAAAATGAGTAAGTGGGGGTTCATATAATAAGCCAAATTTATAACAAATACTTCATAAAAATCCCCTTTATTTATCTCAATTCACTTGGCTTTACTAAACACATTTTTAAAAATATTTATTCATCATTAATATTGTAACTTGTAATATTAACAACCAGATCATTTCCAAGAAAGAGGGAGCTTTTCGATAAGGACTTCTCCTTATTGGCGCGCAATTAGATGACCAAACCCCTTTTCTCAACAGAACTTTCTAGACATCGTCAATAATACAAATAATAATATGAATAACTTTGTCGTCTCAATTATTGATTTAATAATATAAAATATTATGACAATAATTGAATCAATAATGTGAGATGCTATGCAGCAATTACTATGGCAATAATTGAATAAAATTGAGTGACTTCTCACGTAAGCATCAATAATCAAAGATATTGTACAATACCGTGTGCTACTGTGCAACTACGCGCATTACTGTACTTTTATCATCGAGTATTTCAACAGTTAACGGTAAAATTTTTGCCGTTATTTTTATAAAAAGTTATTTCTGTCGTTTTCTAACTTCGACAGTAATTTTGTTGTGGGGGTCCACCAATGATTGTGCCATCGTACGAATATTCCCGACAAAAAGAATATTTCCCGACCAAACGAATATTTTATGACAACTTGCTTACTTTGCAAAATTTGTAAATATTACCCACAACTATAACATTATATCAAATTCACAACTTATTATTCAAAAATAATATTTAGTGAAAATTAAATCTTTATTCATAAAAAGTCGGGGTCTTACAAACGCGATGTGCGAAATGCGAAGTGCAACTTTCGAAAAGCATTTTAACATTCATCATAACATTCATTGCATTGCGATTTTCATCATTAAATATACCTTGTCATATTTCAAGTGTCTAGTAATCTTTATCATGTTACATGATAAAGAGGGGCATTTGTTGACACTCAAAATTTGTTTTACTGTTACTAACTATGCATGAGGGCAAAAACGTCTTTTTTACACTCCAGAGATAACCCTAGAGGACCACAACATCAAAAATAACCACGGAGACATCCCCGTGAAACATCAAATCAATCTTGGAGATCAACCCTAAGGAAAAGAAAAGTTGGCAGCAATCAAACCCAGGAGACAACCCCGAAGAACAGCCAAAAGCCCCGTCAACCTTGGAGTCAACCCTCAATAGGGTAAAAAGGTCATTTTGACAAGTCAACAACCCTAATAAAGCTGTAAATAGGGTCACAAAGAGTCATTGCAGCACTTTCGAGAGCAAACTAAGCAAAACAGCTCAACGGACTCCCTAAGAAGACCTGAAGATGCCATTTTGGTTATGGATCCATCATCCTGAATTCAAAAAAGTTCAAGCTCTATGTCCTTGAATAGCTCTCGGAAAGCACTTTTCGGAATGGTATAGCACATCTCCATCGGATTCCCGGATTGCAAGTTACAAGCGTTTCAGTGAACCGTTCATCAGTTAAATTGCACTTACTTCGAGGTAGGGGGTCCACTAGAGCACTTCCGCAGGTATACTTATGGAATCCACAGGTCTACCTACGGAAGCTCGGTCTTTAAATACCAGCCCACCATCAGCTTGTAGAAAAAGAGAGAAGAGAGAAGGGTTATGGAGAGAGAAATCCAACCCCGACAGTGTAAAACAACTCAAATCTTATTTCTAAACCTATAAATCTTCTCTATAAACACTTTTATACATATATACTACAACATATCAAGTTTTAACTGGTGAAAATAGAGTTTAGAGGTGCCAAAAGCTGTTCGATAGACCATCTCGTGCAAGGATGTAAGATCTCTTCAGATCTGCTGCTTTTTCTTGCTTTACGCTATATATAAGTACTATATACATATACAGATCTGCCTCTTTATAGCACAAATCAAGATTTTAACCGTTCACTTCTTGTAAATAGTCAATATTTAAGCTTTATTGACTAGATCTATAATAGATCTAGCCAGATCTAGCTTTTAACCGGTTCATAAGTTGTGATACTTGAACCTGAAAGCTAGAATGGCTAAGATATGTACAGATCTAGTTTTCTTTTTAGTTTTTATAAATATTTAGCAACCACGTGGCCCTAGATCTGTATCTAGAGGACACTGGAAGTTTTGGCTACGCGCATGCAAGGATTTGACTGATGAATCCTTTGTTTTGCAATGTTTAGAGTAAATATGTGTTTTATTGCATTATATTCGTTATGCAGGCTATTTATGTGATATTATGTGAGCCTAGGAGCTACATGATCTACGATCCCATTAATAGATCTAGATTTGGTTCTTGCGATGGACACTTTTCAGTTGTACAACTAGTTTGATAATATTTGTACTTATAAATCCAGGGCCTTAAAACAGGGATACGAATTTAAGGCCCTGAAATAATGAAAATTGTGGCTGTGGTGTTCGGACTTACTTCGATGGCTTTCATGCCCATAAGAAGTCCGACACTTATAAATATATTTATATATATACTGTTAAAGATGCTTCGCATCTTGAATAAAATCAAATTAATCCGAATACGGAATAAAATGGAAATATCAAATAAGGGTTTGAAAACATGTTTTCAAAACATCACTATTATATTATTTACTTAAAATTAAACATTTCATTAAATCAAACCCTTTGTATATAGGTACAAAAGAGGCATAACACTACTTTTAAATAACTTACTTCGAGCACATTTATCTGCATCACACATATACACATACATACACACACATATTTCCCATGCTTAGGGAATTGAAAAGACGTGTTAACTGTGTTTCATGGAAGTCGGGGGGTGCTAAACACTTTCCCCTCGCTTAAGTAAGCCCCCAAACTCTATGAATTTTGATTTTCAAGACCAATTAAATGGAGTCACATATTGGGTCATATTGTAAAACCTTTTAAAACTCGGTTAAGTTGGTACAACCATTTAATTGATACCAACTGGCGACTCTGTCTAATTCGGCCCAATCAATTAAAATCAAATCTTTTCAAATCATCGACATTGTATGTCGATCTTTTCCTGAAAATATCACCTTTCAAATCAAAACAAATTCACATAGAAAACATAAAAGGGTAGAGAACCAAACTCCAGGAAGAGGGAATTTTCCCGACGTTGACAGGTGGCGACTCTGTTGGGGATAGTAGAGGGTTTAAGTCGCATTTCAATCTTTTTGGTTCCCTTCTTTGTGCATGTGTGTGAAATGACGTCTTTATATTGAATGTATGTGAATGTCTTTTTACCACGCTTTATATTAGTGCTACGTACAATGTCATCATTTTGCATGCGGTGAGACGCGATGAATGTATATTGTGTGATTCCTCCACCAGGAGGCGAACCCGTCGGTTGCTCATTACTAGACTCAAGAGGAGACTAATCTCACGCGGCTCAAGAAAGGCGCCACTCAGATTTGCTCCAATTGAAAGATCGAATTAACTTCTCATCTAGTAGATTGTGAGCAAAAGGGTTTAAAAACATGTTTTCAAAACATCCCTGTTATATTCTTTGCTTAAAATTGAACTTTTCATTAAATCAAACCCTTTGTATATAGTTGTAGAAGAGGCATAAAATTCAAATAACTTACTTCGAGCACATTTATCTGCATCACACACACACACACATTTCATATGCTTAGGAAACTGAAAAGATGCGGTAGCCGTATTTCACAGAAGTCGAGGGGTGCCTAACACCTTCCCCTCGCTTAAGTAAGCCCCTGAACTCTATGAATTTTGATTTCCAAGACCAATTAAACGGAGTCAAATATTGGGCCATATTGTAAAACTTTTCAAAACTCGATTGAGTTGGTACAACCATTTAACTCATACCAACTGTCGACTCTGTCTAATTCGGCCCAATCAATTAAAATCAAATCTTTTTAAATCGTCGACATTGTATATCGGTCTTTTCCTAAAAATCTTACCCTTCAGATCAAAATAAATTCACATAGAAAACATAAAGGGTGGAGAACCAAACTCCAAGAAGAGGAAATTTTCTTAGCGTCGACAGTAAGCAACTAATTTGCTTAGCAAGTTTAAGTACAAAGTAGCTTTCGATGTTCAACAATAGAAGTTGATTACTAAAGACCATAAAGTAAGCTTCAACAATTGAATGTTCGAATAGTTGAATAATAGATGTTGAGTGGTCTAGAATGACCATGAACATATACTAAGGATTGACAGTATTTAAACTGGTCCTTTTAATCATTTTTGGTAATCGAGGGGATCAGCCTCTCATATCCATTGATTTATGCACAAACACTTAATAAACGAGCATAAATTATTTTCCAATATAATTTTTTAGTAAAATTGTTCTTTTTCTCAATCAAGAATCGTTACCAAATTAATTGGTTAGGAACAACTTCTAAAACGTATTTGATTTAACAAATTTAAACATGCTTTATCTGGCTGATACAACTAGCATAGATTTATCTCATATAAGTTCATGAATGAAATAACTTTAATTAATTCACAGTACAATAATAATAGAACAAGAATTAAACTACACAAAGTGTGAATATCAATAATCATTAAGGATGTGGAATAATTAAAAATAATTATCCACTAACATGCTTTGAAATTAATAACTCAAGTTTGAGTTAGAGAACTTGCCTCGATCGCAGTCTATTGCTATGCAATTTAACTTATCCGTTTAAACAATCTAATAAAACTTCTTTCGAAAGACCTATCATTTATTTTTCAATTAGCGCATCTCATACATTTACTCATAACATTTCTCATAATAAATTATCTAATATTTAATCATATAATTAAATATTAGACATTACATTAAATCTTTAATAATATTATCACATCTTGATAATATTATTATCACATAAACATTAACTTAGACCCTCATTTAGTATTATTAATCTTAATAATATTCCATTCACTTCTAAGTATTATTAATCAAATAATACTTTATTCACTTTCTAATATTATTAATTATTTAATAATATTTTAGTTATCTTCTAATATTATTAACCCTTTTAATAATATTTTAATCATTAAATAACACTTTACTCCTTTACTAATATTATTAACCATTTAATAATATTTTAATCAATATCTAATAATATTAATCATTTAATAATATTTTAATCATTATCTAATATTATTAATCATTTAATAATATTTAATAATACATTAATATAATATTATTAATCCTTTAATAATATTTTAATCTAATATTTTAATAATATCTTAATCTAATATTATTAATTATATTAATAATTTTTTAATCTAATATTATTAGGCATTAAATAATATTTTAATCATTTATTAAATCAATAAATAATTTATTTTAATTGTTTACCCTTTACTAATTCACTTATTTAATAATCACAAAATTTCATAAATATAAAATATCATCAAAAATAACCAAATTACCCCCTAAAAATCTGCACATATTATTTTTAGGTGTTTTAAGCCATAAAAGTACATTTTTAGCATTTATGACATCACACAACTTAATATTCCCATTTATTCATAACTCAAACATTTACATGAAAAATAGCAAAACAGATTTGAAAATTTTTCTTTTCTGGAAATCAATAAAATATGGTTTCCCCATGAGCATATATTTTTTCCCTAGAATTTTCTAATTTTACTATTTTTAAAGGGTCCAAAATAGTTAAATTTTGCAACAATTATCATAAATTGAGCTTTTGTCCAAAACTCATAAAATTTTTAGGGTATGTTCCCTTTATATATATCTACTCCCAATAAAAATGTTACAATATTTTGAGTTAACCACAAAGAGTTATTTTAGTTTACTTTTAAAATAATCATTTCTTGTAAAATCCATAACTTTCATTCTATACATCCAAATATCGTCATCTTTGGACCAGATCTTGATAACTCATCATATTAACATCCAAAAGTTTTTCAGAATTTTTAAAGCAGAGAAAAAGGATGAAAATGCCCCTTCAAGTAACAGGCCAAGAGCTGCCATTTCATTTTTCTTCACAAGTTGGACTGTTTCGACTAAAATAGCCCCCATGGCTTGAAAAATCAACATTTTTGAGTACTACAACTTGATTTTAAAAGCTAACTCACATATTTAGTACCCCTCTTTAACGTATTGCAAAAAGAATGTGTAGATCTTAAATGGTAGTTGATCAAAGTTGGAGAAAGAGAGTTTTCTAGCCTTTAAGAACATAGTTTCCATTTCTTCCTTTTTGATCAACATGCCAGCACTCAAATGGTTAGATCCATACATGCAACACTCAATAGCATGTAGATCTAAGGATTTAAGTTGAAAAACATTAGCTCCTTTATTTTGTAAAACAAACCAAGTAAAAAGGAAATAAACTAGTTTAGAAATTATACCTTGATCTATGAGTTATCCTTCTTAATTTTCCAAAGTAAGAGATGGATTTTAGGAGCATGAAGATCAAATTCCTCCTATTTTTCCCCACCTAGACCCACGATTTTCCCCTCTCTCTACCTCTTCTATTTTGCTTCTTTTGCTTTTCTTTTAGTGGAGAAAGAAAGTAAAAAGGTAAAGTAACTTTTTAGATAAATAAAAAAATGGGATGGGTAATTGATATTGGTGAAATAGTATTGATATAATTTATGTATGTATATCAATTGCCCAACACTTTTCTCTCTCTTCCTTATCTTTAATTTTACTTGCACACTTAAATAATTAAAATGGCTAATTGATGGAGTAACACATGAAGTAATGATTAAAGGTAAGGATAGCATCATATGGCTTTATTCCCTCCTATTGGCCGAAAATTTGGCTCATTTATCCCCCATTTTTAGTTTATTTTTATTGCCAATACTTGCTTAGTAAAATAACAAACAAGTCCCTCCCAAGTTGGGCTAAGTTTGGGCTTTATAAATTAAATGATTGGGCCATGTTTATAACCATGGGCTCAACACACAAATTTTATCTTACCTTAATTATTTAATTAGGGTTTCCATTCCAATCACTTGGAATTTAAATAATTACTCATACACATTTATTTTTTATAACCCAATTAGACTTGCGTTAATTAGGTTAAAACTTAATTAGTCGAGATATATATAAAATAAATCTGTTAGGGTTTGTTCAATAGTATAATTATTAAATACAAGCATTCTTCAATTGCTATAACCCTTAGGTTATTTAATTCTCATACCTTATTTATATATTAGGTTATGTAACTTTCCTTTTTATTTCCCTTTATAAAATAGATAATCATATATAGATATTATAATGTATATATTTGTTTAATCACATACACACTTTTCATGAGTCTCAAAACCTTTACCATATATTTACTCACTACATGTCATAAAGTTTTTAATAACATTAATATTTAATTAATATATTTATTTACAATGTGACTTAAAATTCTTAGTTATTACACATCCGCCTTGCGTTTGACTTTAAGAACCTATTTGTTCCCAATAGCCTTTCGCCCTGATGAAAGGTTAACCAAGTCCCAGACTTGATTAGTCCTCATGGACTCTATCTCTTCTTCCATTGCAATCATCCACTCATCGCTGGTAGCAGATCATGATAGAGCATCTCGATAAGATCGATATTCCTCATCATCCTGCACATTAGCCACAAAGGCATTCCCTTCAATCTCAAATAGTAGACGTGGAATGTTACCCCTTTGACTTCTACGCATTTGATGAACAAGAAACTCCTCATTCGATGGAAGAGAACTGCTACAAGGCATGGCATTCCCACTATCTACATGAGCCTGAAGAATAGCTTCTTCGGTCTTTAATGTACTATTTGGGGTGTCCAAATCTTCCTCAATCTCATAAAGGTTCATCTCCTTGCTCATATTACCTCTATTAGGGAAATTTTTCTCAAGAAAATCCACATCTCGTGACTCCATCTCGGATACAGTCCCATCAGGCTGCTCTCTAATGAACACATAACCTTTGGAGTGTTCAGAATATCTTATAAAGATATACTTCTTACCCCTCGGGCCCAACTTCCTATGTTTATGAGAAGTGTTGTGCACGTAAGCTGTCGATCCCCAAGGCCGCATATTGCCCAATTCGGGATTTCTGTCGGTCCACATTTCATATGGGGGGACTGAACCGATTTTGAAGGCACACAATTAAGTATATACATCGTAGACAATAATGCATCACCCAATAGGAGATAGGCAAATTTACCTGCGCCATCATAGACATAACCATGTCTAATAATGTCCGGTTCCTCCTTTCCACCACACCATTTTGTTGCAGAGTTCTAGGGATTGTCAGTTGCCTGATTATAACTTTTTCCTCACACAATTCTTTAAGCTGACCGAACAGATACTCGCAACCTTGGTCAGTTCGAAGTGCCTTAACACTTTTATCCAATTGTTTCTCAACCTTAATCAAATAACGTCTAAAGCAATCTAATACTTCAGACTTATGAGAGATCAAGAAAGTGTGGCTAAAGCAAGTATAGTCATCTAACATTATGAGAAAGTAGGAACGTCCATGACTTTCTTTCACATTTAAAGGGCCACAGATGTCTGAGTGAATGAGTTGCAATGGTGTTTCTGCCTTAGTGGCTTTACCGAATGGTTTTCTAGTTAATTTCCCTACTAAATAATGTTCATAATTGGGTAGATTGACCTTAGCGAGTGGGCCTAAAAGACCTGCTCGAGCTAACCTAGCCATTCTATCCTTTCCAATATGACCTAATCTAGCATGCCATTTAATTGAACTATCATGATCATTTTCAACAAGCAAGGAATAAGAATCATTACTATTAAAGCTAGAATTAATAGTATCTAAAACCATAAAACCATTAGAAATAAAACCAAATCCATAAATTTCATTCCCACGAGAAATTACAACACCATTATTCTCAAAACGAATAAAGTAGCCTAAACTAAGCACTACAAGAACAGAAAATAAATTTTATCGGACATTTGGTGCATATAGTACATCGTGAAGAATCAATGTAGAGCATCCATGCATATCCAATTTTTAAATGCCAATTCCTAGCACATCAACACTGGAGTCATGCCCCATTAGTACTTTTCTGTCAGTTAGAACTCGACGATACTCCACGAACCCGGTCCGATCACGCGCTATGTGGTCTGTTGCTCCAGAATCTACAATCCACACATGGAGAGAATGAGCGATGAAAATAGTGGAAGACACTAAATACATAGCTTGATCAAGACAAGTGAGTACCTTCTTTGGCTCAGTGCAGTCACGAGAGAAGTGTCTTGCTATGCCACCATTATAACAAATCAACTTGGCATTCTCCTTCTCAACAGCCTCTGTAGCCTTCTGAGGTGCTTTAACATTAGCAATCTCTATTTGTTGAGCCTTTAGGTGTGACGCCCCCAAAATAGGTATACATCACCCATCTTGGGTCGCCAGATACATGGTACAAAATACAAATACAAACATAATTATACAATATGAGCTGAGAGTTTTTACACAAATATTGTCTTCTAGACAATATCCAAACTCAAATGGAGTCCTCATTATAATTATTATCACACTATTTCATAAAATAGTGAGGACTACTATAACACTATCTCGGACCATCACTCTATTCCCCGACTAGTCCCGGCTAAGTCCTCATTTCCTGAAAAGAACAATGAAAGCAAAAGGGTGAGCTCAACTAGCCCAGTAAGAAATATTATGACTAAGATAATACAGAATAAATTATCGTTAGCCTTCAACAGTGTTAAACTGATAAAATACAATAAACATCAAGTTTAACTGCAGCGGAATAAGAAATCCATTAGAAGAGTCAAGTATAGCATGATATCTATTATCTTTTATGATTTAAAAAGTTTATCATCAATTTTATCGCTGAGACTCAGCTTAATAAATAATCTACATCACTGAATTATCCATGCACTACCGGCCAAGGATATCTATTAGTATCACAACCACGAATTATCCATGCACTACGGGCCAAGGATATTCGTGTTTTCACCCATGGTCATGATCATGCCAACCGCTGTCCATCAATGCAGTACGGGTCAATGAGGACTTTTACCACATTATTTATAACATTACGATCATGATTATACCGAATAATCTCCGGTCATAATCATACCAATCTACAGTCCATCTATGCACGTAAGCCACATATGACTTTCATCACAATATAAGCATGAAGATGATGACAATGATATAAGAATTCAATTAAAAGAAAGCAAAGGATAAATTTTTAAATATTTATAATTTAATTTGTCTAGAATTCAATAATGTCCAAATTATCAATGTGACGCCCCCAAAATAGGTATACATCACCCATTCTGAGTCGCCAAATACATGGTACAGAAACAAATACAACTTCATTAAAATAATTATCGTACAAAATACAACACAAATATTGTGAGTTTAAATACAAATATTATCTTTTAGACAATATCCACACTCAAATAAGTCCTCATTACAATTATTGAAATACTATTTTACAAAATAGTGAGGACTGATAACACAACTGACTGGAAACATCACTCCACACCCCGACTAGTTCCCGCTATATTCTCGCCTCCTGAGAAAAATAGAACAAAAAGAAAAGGGTGAGCTTAACTAGCCCAGTAAAGAATATTATGACTAAGATAATAAACAACAACTTATCATTAGTCTTCAACAGGAAAAAATCTGATAAAATATAATAGACAACAAGTTTTAGATCAACAACTGCAGCGAAAATAGCAAACCATTAGAAGAGTCAAGTAGAGAATGAATTCTACTATCTTCTAAGATTTAAAAGTCCATCAACGATATTTTATCCCTGTAACATCAATCAATAACCATCTTTAATCAAATATTCATCTTTGCACTACATGCCAAAGATATTCATTTGTAACACCAGTCGGTCATGTTCATCTCAACACATGTTCATCTTTGCACTACGGGCCAAAGATATTCGTCAGTTAATCATTCATCTTTGCACTACAGGCCAAAGATATTCAGTAATATCATCATTTAGGACTGAGGATGATGAAAAATTATCTTAAAGAAAACGAATCCAATGAGACAGAAGGATAAATATTAGGGATTCGTATTATAGTTTATCCAAGTGCAATAATACTCCATAATAACCAATTGTGAAGGAGAATTCAAAAATAAAGATCAAAATATGGATACAATCAAAGATAGTAACCATAATCGACATCTTGGACAAAAAGAAAATTCTTTATTTTTCGGTGAATAGTACCGTATTCGTGAATAGTGTCGTATACGTTAATAGTACCATATACGTGAATAGTAACTCCGACACAAAAAGTTCTAAATTTGATAAAAGTTCATATCAATATTTCAGCATAATGATATTGAAGAAAATAATATCATTTAAGAAGAAAATAATATCCTTTACCTCAAAATAACTGTAATTCTGATTGAATTTTAGGTATAGTGCTGACAGAAACTTGCACCGTATAGCAACACTCAAAGTATACTCACAAGAATACGCTCGATAATATAGAGAGAGAAATAGAAAAAACTTATGAATTCTGATGTGATTTTTAATTCTAACTTAGCCTTCTATTTATAGGAAAATGTTAACACGCCGAAGCAGACTTGACCTGCAACCTGATGGCTTTACTTGCTACTATTCCCACCCACCACATTTGAATAAAAATTTCAGCACATTTCTCACCAACCAAAAGTAGGACCCACCAATTCTAGAATTTTCTACCAAAATGATAAATTCCGAAACTTCAACAATTTTTGAACCAGTCATCTCTTAAAATTCATAACAAATCATACGTTCATTTTTAACGGTTCAAAATTTATGGACATATACTCAACTTATATATGTATAACATATCCAAAAATCACAACGATCCAACGGTCGGATTAAAAATTATAACCCCCGCAATATATTTCAAAAACCCTGATTGATTTTTAATACCTCCATTCCGACAAAAATACTGATAAAACACCTCAACATTAACTCCTTCATTTTTAACCACAAAATATATCCAACATTTGTATTCACATAAAATAAATATTTCCTTATCATATAAATCAATAATTAATTATTCGTAATTAATATTACAGAATCACATTTATGACAACTAGGCTGTTCCCAGGAAAGAGGGGGCTTTCCAATAAGGATTTCTCCTTACTGGCGCGCAATTAGATGACCAAACCTCTCCTTAGACAGAACTTTCTAGACATTACCAATAATGTTATCTAATAATATTATTCAAATAATATGAATTATTAATCTGATAATGAAAAATATTGTGTAGTGACAATTATTGAAACAACAATAATATAAAATATCAATGTAGCAATTATTGAATCAATAAAATAAAATATTGAACAGTAACTACTGTAACAATTATTAAGTAGTGCATTCCTTCGTAAGAATCAATAATTCAAAAATACTGTGCAATCTGTGTGCTACTATGCAACCACGCATATTACTGTATTTTAACCACCGGGTATTCCAACAGTGTTAACGGTAACAATTACGCCGTTATTTATAAAAACTCAATTTTTGTCGTTATCTTCATCCAATCGTTTTTCGTTATGGAGCCCACAAATAGCTGGGCCGTCGTAAGAATATTTCCTGACAGAAAGAATATTCCACGACCAAATGAATATTCCCCGACAAAATGAATATTTTATAACCACTTGTTTATTTTGCAAAATTTGCACATTTCACCCATAACCAAAGTATTATATCAAATTAACACCTTATTATTCACAATAATATTTAGAGAAAATTTGATTTTATTCATTAATAAGTTGGGGTCTTACAATCAACATGTTAATGTTTTGTGGAGTAAAATTCAAGAATAATATTGTATCAAAAATTATTTAGACAGAAAAGAAATCAATTTTTATCATGAATACTACCCCGGGTGAATAGTACCCGAGTGAATAGTAACTCATGAATAGTACTTCGTGGATAGTACTTCGAGAATAGTTGTGACGCCCCCAAAATAGGTATACATCACCTATTCTGAGTCGCCAGATAAATGGTACAGAATTTAAATACAACTTAATAATACAACTATCGTGTACAATACGACAAAACATAAACTGTGAGTTTGAATATAAATATTGTCTTCTAGAGAGTATCCATACTCAAAAGGAGTCATCATTATAATTATTATCACACTATTACATAGAATAGTAAGGACTACTAATGTTATCATCTAGAATCATCACTCTGTTCCCCGACTCGTCTCAGCTATATTCTCATTTCCTGAAGAGAACAGTGAAAGAAAGAGTGAGCTCAACTAGCCCAGTAAGAAATATTATGACTAAGATAATGCAGAATAAATTATCATTAGTCTTCAACAATGTTAAACTGATAAAATACAATAGACATCAAGTTTAACTGCAGCGGAACAAGCAATCCATTAAAAGAGTCAAGTAGAGAATAAAATCTACTATCTTTTATGATTTAAAAAGTTTTTCATCACTTTTATTACTGAGACTCAGCTTAATAAATAATCCACATCATCAATTCATCCCTGCACTACAGGCCAAGGATATTATTTAGTATCAGGACCACGAATTATCCATGCACTACGGGCCAAAGATAATCATGTTTTCATCAACGGTCCTGATCATGCCATAAAATAATTCATCTTTGCTCCCTTGGCCGAAGAGAATCCATAGCCATAATCATACCAAAAACTGTCTATCAAAACACTACAGGCCAATGAGGACTTTTTCCACATCATTTGTAACATTACGGTTATGATTATACCGAATAATCTCTGGTCATAATCATACCAAGTCCATCTATGCACTACAGGCCACAGATGACTTTCAACATAATATAAGCATGAGGATGATGACAATGATATAAGAATTCAATAAAACAAGTTCAAGAATTAATTTGTCCAGAAACCAATAACGTCCAAATTGTCAACATGATACTTTTGTGTAGAGTAAAATTCAATAATGTTCAGAAGAATATTTTCAAGAAAAGATACTGGATGAAACGCAAATATCAAGGATATGCTACTAATTTCATGGAGTATAGAAGTTAAAACTTTAACCAACTGAGTATAATAAAAAATGAAATAACAAAAGAAATCACCATGCGTGCGGTACTTCGCATAGACAGGTTATTCCAACAGAATAATAATAATAACGGAACCAGGTCAGGCAAAATTTGCACCGACGGGATGTTCCAACAGAATAATAAAGACGGAACCAGGTCCGGCGTAAAACGCACAGACAGGATATTCCGACAGAATAATAAATAATGGAACCAGGTCCGGCGTAAAACACACAGACAGGATATTCCAACAGAATAATAATAAAGACGGAACCAGGTCCGGTGTAAAACACACAGACAGGATGTTCCAACAGAATAATAATAAAGACGGAACCAGGTCCGCTGTAAAACACAGACATGATATTTGGACAGAATAATAAATAATAGAACCAAGTCCAGCGTAAAGCACAGACAGGATATTCTAACAGAATAATAAAGAATGAAACAACAGAAGAATTTCACCAAGTATAGGGTAGCCCGCATATATAGATTATTCCAACAGAATAATAAAGAATGGAATAACAGAAGTTCTCTTTATGAATAAGAAAGAAAGAATACCCTTTACGAGTACAACAAATAATATCCCTTACATTTGAAAGAAGAGTATTTCGACTGGTAGGGCGAGAATATACTCGAAGAAACTTGTACTATGCTCAAAGCTTTCTTAAACTCTAAAGAAATACGCTTAAGATTATAGAAGAAGAACTCTCTCTATAGTTTCTCTCTCTAGAGTTTCAGTAAATTCGTAAGAAAATAATGAAGGAATGAGCTTCTATTTATAGGAAAATGAAATGCATATTAACTAATCCATGAACGGTCTAGATTGATTTACTTTAATCTGAAGGTCCATATTTAAAGAAAAATCTTTTAAATAAAATATAATATATTCTATTTATAGAATAACTTTAATAAAGTATTTTGTTTTATATAAAAAGATGTTTCTGTTTTATTACGCTAATAATACGAATAAAACAAAACTTCATTATCGCTAAATAATTCATATTATTAATTGACAATAATTGAATCAAACTGAGTGACTAATCACGTAAGCCTCAATAATCAATACCGTATGTTACTATGCAACCACACGTATTACTGTACTTTTACTACCGAGTAGTTTAACAGTATCAACGGTAAAACTTTTGTCATTATTTTTAATAAAATATTTTTGTCGTTTTCTCAATCCGACAATAATTCCGTTGTGGAATCCACCAATAATTGTGCCGTCGTACGAATATTCCCCGACAAAAATAATATTCCTCGACCAATCGAATATAATACAACAACTTGCATACTTTGAAAAATTTATAAATATTACCCACAACTATAACATTATCTTAAATTCACACCATAATATTTAAAAAAAATATTTCGAAAAATTAAATCTTTATTCATAAAATCTGGAGTTTCACAATCTCCCATCATTATGAAATTTTTCCCTCGAAATTTTCGTACGTACCTGGTATGCCGAACAGATGAGGACACTTCGTCAGATTCTAACTCTTGAGGTATAACCTTTGAGTGTTGAATACATTCCAGGATTTTAACAGGTACATCTTCATACGTTAAATTATCCGCTATCTCGTCCGGTTCTAAATTAATAATGTGGTTCGGGTCGTCCACATATTTACGTAACATCAATACGTTAAAAAATGTTATGAATACGCGACATACTTGGCGGTAAAACGAGTCTATAAGCCACAGTTCCTACTTGATCGAGGATTTCAAATGGGTCAATTAAATCGAGGGTTGAGATTTCCTCTCTTCATCGATTCTTGCTTCTAGAATCCCTCTTGAACCTTCTTCTTCACATTCATCAGCTCTGAGTATGTAGCTTGAGCGGCTTTAAATTTATCGATTAAAGTCGATTCTAATCGTATATTCGTTATCTTCACGCGGTTCCCTAGAGTCTTTAACTCTATCTTCATCATTTGTAAGTTATACGAAATAGGTCTTTATGTTAACAACATCTCACTCGTATACGATCTTCTACTCAACGCGTCAGCTACCACGTTCGCACTTCCACGATGATATTGAATGGTACGATAGTAATCTTCAATAGCTCGAGCCAACGTCTTTGGCGCATAATACGTTCGTTTTAGTTGAAGAAATATTTAAGGGTTTAAGAAATGGATTTTGTACTGGGGTCAATACAAAATTTGATTTCACGCTCTGGGGTAGGCTAAGAAGTCTTCAAGAATACGTCAGGAAATTCACTAACAATAAAAATATTATTCAAATCTGACGTAAGAAAGCTTGACATTCGTTTTTCAATAAACGAATGACTTTATGGTGTGATATGAAAGTGTTTGACTTCAATAGTTTGGTTGCTTGAATTCGCATAACAGGTTGGTTAGTAATATGAAAGCTAACAACCTTACGAAAAGCATGATAAGTAGTTAACCAATCGATTTCTAAAATCACATCAAAGGCAAGTATTTTCAAAGAGATAAGATCGACAAGTAACGCGAATGTGTCGATTTGAATCAACAAGATTTATAAACAGTGGAGGTAACGAAGGTTTCTAATATCAAAGTTTAAACCAATAAGTCAAAGTCTAATTTCTCCGAAGTCAAATTTAAACGTTGAGCGCAAGCAAGAGAGATAAAATAATGGGTAGAACCAGTATCTAATAAGGCATAGACTTTGCAAGAATTTATGACTAACATACCCGTGATAATTTTATTCAGGTTCCTCGTCACGAAAAAAAAATGCTCTCTCTTAAACTACCGGCTTTGGCTTGTCTGGGGACATCCTTTGGCATCACTATCCCAGCTGGACTTGACTTCACTATACGACAAAATCGAGCTAGGTGACCTTCTCTTTCGCAATTAAAACACGCTTTGGATTGCTGTGTACAGTTTGAACGGATATGTCCCTCCTGTCTGCATTTGAAACATACGACCGGTGGTCGTCCTTCTTCCTTTGAAACGGGTGCTGGTACCGACGTCTTCACGTCATTGTTGAACCTTCTCTTCTTGAAATGTCCATTCTTATTATTTTGACCATGATTACCACCGAAGTGGTTACCATTTCTGGTATGTTGATTCCCTCCATGCTTATTGTCACCTCTTTGATGACTGTTAACACCGGTATTATCATTTTGTCGACTGCTCTCTTTTGGTTGCGTTGACTTGTTATCGCGCTCCAATAACTGAGCCCTATTAACAACATCTGAATACAAACACAGTTTATGAGAGATAAGATATTGACGTATCTCAGGCTTCAAACCTCTTAAAAACATCTGCGTCATTCTTTCTTTATTATCAACCAAGTAGGACGCAAATCGAGACAACTCGAAAAACTTGGCTTCGTACTGCGACACGGTCATGTTGTTTTGCTCCAACTTGATAAATTCCACCTCCTTCATGTGACGAATGCTTTCAGGAAAGTACTTGTCATTGAACAGCTCTTGGAACTTCTCCCAAGACATCTTGAGTGCGTCAGGCTGGGTACGTTTTACAGATTTCCACAAGTGACCTGCCTCTTCACGCAACATAAAGGTGGCAAAGGGAACCTTTTGCTCCTCAAAGCATCCCAAGACATCAAATATCTTGGTGATCTGCTTTAACCATGTCTCTGTATTAAGTGGTTCTGGTTTTCCCAAAAATTTCGGTGGTCCCAGCTCCTTGAATTGCTTAGTGGTGACCAACCGTGGGTTGCCATTGTTTCCTCCTGCATTATAAACAGGAGCCGCCTTTGCCTGATGTTGCATGAATTCTAAAAAGCTCTTAAACGTACCGTCGGTCGTCAATTGATCGGTGTTGTTATTTACAGGAGGATTATCGCCATCCTGTTGTACATTATCCTGATTATTGATCTATGGAGACTCAACGGTCTCCTGTGCTCTATTGCTTATCTTAACATTTTCAGATGCCATTTTTAAATACTGTTACAAAATAAGGGTTAATTAACATATCACATATTATCTCTATACTCTGACCGACCAATTAAATAACAAGTAAACTTAGGTAGGTCATACTAGCGAAAGAATTTCCCGTCTCTCCCCTCCTAGTTCTATTCTCACATCCTAGCCAGGGATCATATCCCTAAGCTTTGATACCAACTGTGACGCCACCAAAATAGGTATACATCACCTATTCTGAGTCGCCAGATACATGGTACAGAATTCAAATACAAATTAATAATACAACTATCGTGTACAATACAACAAAACATAAACTATGAGTTTGAATACAAATATTGTCTTCTAGAGAGTATTCATACTCAAAAGGAGTCCTCATTACAATTATTATCACACTATTACATAGAATAGTAAGGACTACTAATGTTATCATCTAGGACCATCACTCTGTTCTCCGACTCGTCCCAGCTATATATTCTCATTTCCTGAAGAGAACAGTGAAAGAAAGGGTGAGCTCAACTAGCCCAGTAAGAAATTTTATGACTAAGATAATGCAGAATAAATTATCATTAGTCTTCAACAATGTTAAACTGATAAAATACAATAGACATCAAGTTTAACTGCAGCGGAACAAGCAATCCATTAAAAGAGTCAAGTAGAAAATAAAATCTACTATCTTTTATGATTTAAAACGTTTTTCATCACTTTTATTACTGGGACTCAGCTTAATAAATAATTCACATCATCAATTCATCCCTGCACTACAGGCCAAGGATATTATTTAGTATCACGACCACGAATTATCCATGCACTACGGGCCAAAGATAATCGTGTTTTCATCAACGGTCCTGATCATGTCATAAAATAATTCATCTTTGCTCCCTTGGCCGAAGAGAATCCATAGTCATAATCATACCAAAAACTGTCTATCAATACACTACGGGCCAATGAAGACTTTTTTCACATCATTTGTAACATTACGGTTATGATTAAACCGAATAATCCGTGGTCATAATCATACCAAGTCCATCTATGCACTACAGGCCATAGATGACTTTCAACATAATATAAGCATGAGGATGATGACAATGATATAAGAATTCAATAAAACAAGTTCAAGAATTAATTTGTCCAGAAACCAATAACGTCCAAATTGTCAACATGATACTTTTGTGTAGAGTAAAACTCAAGAATGCTCAAAAGAATATTTCCATGAAAAGATACTGGATGAAGCGCAAATATCAAGGATATGCTACTAATTTCATGGAGTATAGAAGTCAAAACTTTAACCAACTGAGTATAATAAAGAATGGAATAACAAAAGAAATCACCATGCATGCAGTACTTCGCATAGACAGGTTATTCCAACAGAATAAAAATAATAACGGAACCAGGTCGGGCAAAATTTGCACCGACAGGATGTTCCAACAGAATAATAAAGACGGAACTAGGTCTTGCGTAAAACGCACAGAGAGGATATTTCGACAGAATAATAAATAATGGAACTAGGTCCGGCGTAAAATGCACATACAAGATATTCCAACAGAATAATAATAAAGTCGGAACCAAGTCCGGTGTAAAACACACAGACAGGATGTTCCAACAGAATAATAATAAAGGCGGAACCAGGTCCGGTGTAAAACACAGACAGGATATTCCGACAGAATAATAAATAATAGAACCAGGTCCGGCGTAAAGCACAGACAGGATATTCCAACAGAATAATAAAGAATGAAACAATAGAAGAATTTCACCAAGTATAGGGTAGCCCGCATATACATCTTATTCTAACAGAATAATAAAGAATGGAATAACAGAAGTTCTCTTCATGAATAAGAAAGAAAGAATACCCTTTACGAGTACAACAAATAATATCCCTTACATTTGAAAGAAGAGTATTCCGATTGGTAGTGTGAGAATATACTCGAAGAAACTTGTACTACGCTCAAAGCTTTCTTAAACTCTAAAGAAATACGCTTAAGATTATAGAAGAAGAACTCTCTCTATAGTTTCTCTCTCTAGAGTTTCAGTAAATTCGTAAGAAAATAATGAAGGAATGAGCTTCTATTTATAGGAAAATGAAATGCATATTAACTAATCTATGAACGGTCCAGATTAATTTACTTTAATTTGACGGTCCATATTTAAAGAAAGATCTTTTAAATAAAATATAATATATTCTATTTATAGAATAACTTTAATAAAGTATTATGTTTTATATAAAAAGATGTTTTTATTTTATTACGCTAATAATACGAATAAAACAAAACTTCATTATCGCTGAATAATTCATATTATTAATTGACAATAATTGAATCAAACTGAGTGACAAATCACGTAAGCCTCAATAATCAATACCGTATGCTACTATGCAACCACACGTATTACTGTACTTTTACTACCGAGTAGTTCAACAGTATCAACGGTAAAACTTCTGCCGTTATTTTTAATAAAATATTTTTGTCGTTTTCTCAATCCGACAATAATTCCGTTGTGGGATCCACCAATAATTGTGCCGTCGTACGAATATTCTCCGACAAAAATAATATTCCCCGACCAATCCAATATAATACAACAACTTGCATACTTTACAAAATTTATAAATATTACCCACAACTATAACATTATCTTAAATTCACACTATAATATTTTAAAAAAATATTTCAAAAAATTAAATCTTTATTCATAAAATCTGAGGTTTCACAATAGTACTCTGTGAATAGTACCCTGTGAATAGTATTTTGTGAATAGTACCCCGTTAACAGTACTCCTGCATGAAAAGCTTAAAATTTAACAAGAATGTTCAGAAAAATATCCTTGTGAAACGATACTAGATGAAGCGCAAATTTCAAAGATATTCTACTAATTTCACGGAATATAGAAGCAATACTTTAACAAAATGAGTGTAGAATTAGGAATACAAAACGAAATAATATTACTTACATACTACAGAGTATGGAAGAAAATATTATTTCATAAGAATATTGAACAAAAATAATATCCCTTACAAATATTGAACAAAAATAATATTCCTTACGAATATTGAACGAAGATAATATTCCTTACGAATATTAAATGAAGATAATATTTCTTACGAATATCGAACGTAATAAAATTTCTTACAAATACGAAAAATAATATCGTAAGTGAATATGAAATAAATAATGCCCCTTACCTTAGAAGAAGACTGGATACTGAAAAAGTGAAGTAGCAGAATACTCTTCTTTTTTCTCTCTATAGCTTCTCTCTCTATAGCTTCTATCTCTATAATTGTTCTTGTGAGTCTTAGTGAATTGGTGAGAATGAAATAAGAATGAGCTTTTATTTATAGAAAACATAGTTCCGATAATTGCACGATTAGGGCTCGAATTATTACAGTTTAGTACCTTCATCTATACCTTTATTTTTAATTTGGTCCTTCAAGTATTATCAATCTTGCACCAGCTCTCCTAATAGTACATGCATGTGAATTAATAGTTCCATTCATGTGAACCAACAGTAATTTGTATGTGAACTAATAGCAATTAATTGCTCATTTATCCGATTAATTACCCGTTTGGTCAATTTAACATCCAGAAATCAATTATTATTGAAATAAATGTTAATTTCCACTAACACTAATAATCTCAACACAATAGAAATATTTTTATCAACAATTTCATCTTTAATCAACACGAACTTATTCATTATTAATATTATAACTCACACTATTTAACAACCAGATATTTCCCAGGAAAGAGGGGGTTTTCTGATAAGGATTTCTCCTTATTGACGCGCAATTAGGTGACTAAACCCTTTTCTCGACAGAACTTTCTAGACATCGTCAATAATGTAAATAATAATATGAATAACTTTATCGTCTCAATTATTGATTTAATAATATAAAATATTGTGCAGATGATACTGTGACAATAATTGAATCAATTATATGAGAGATACTATGCAGCAATTATTGTAGCAATAATTGAGTATAACTAAGTGACATCTTCCGTAAGCATCAATAATCAAAGATACTGTACAATACCGTGTGCTACTATATAACCACACGTATTACTGTACTTTTACCACCGGGTATTTTAACAGTTTAACGGTAAAACTTTTGCCATTATTTTTATAAAAAGATATTTCTATCGTTTTCTAACTACGACAATACTTTCGTTGTGGGGTTCACTAATGATTGTGCCGTCGTACGAATATTCCCTATTAAAACGAATATTCCCTGACCAATCGAATATTTTATAACAACTTGCTTACTTTGCAAAAATTTCACATATCACCCTTAACTTTAACCCTTTATCAATTTAACCATTTACTAAATAGAATAATAATTATAAGAAAATTGAAATAATAATTATAAGAAAATTCGGGGTCTTACAATCTCCCCTCCTTATGAAATTTCGCCCTCAAAATTTACGTACGTACCTGGTATGCCGAAGAGGTGAGGATACCTCGTCAGATTCTAACTCTTGAGGTATAACCTTGAGTGTCAAATATGATCATTCTTATCCAAGATTTTAACAAGTATCTCCTCATACGTTAAATATTATGCTATCTCGTCTAGTTCTAATTCAATAATGTTGTGACGCCCCCAAAATAAGTTCATTCCACCCAACCAATTCTGAGTCGCCAAATACATGGTACAGAAAATAATTACAACTTTATTATTACAATTTTCGTGCAAAATACGACAACACATATACTGTGAGTTTAAATACAAATATTATCATCTAGACAGTATTCAAACTCAAATAGAGTCCTCATTACAATTATTGATACACTATTTTACAAAATAGTGAGGACTACTAAAACAACTATCTTGAACCATCATTCCATACCCTGACTAGTACCCGCAACATTCTCGCCTCCTAAGAAGAAAAATAGAATAAAAAGAAAAAGGGTGAGCTCAACTAGCCCAGTAAAGAATATTATGAGTAAGATAATATAGAGCAAATTATCGTTAGTCCTCAACAAGGAAAAATCTGATAGAATATAATAGATAACAAGGTTTAGATCAACAACTGCAGCGAAAACAACAATTCATTAGAAGAGTTAAGTAGAGAATGAAATCTACTATCATCTATGAATTTAAAAGTCCATCATCGATATTTTATCCCTGTAACATCAATCAATATATATATATATCTGGAATCAAATGTTCACCTTGGCACTACAGGCTAAAGATATTCATCAGTTGTTCATGTTCATCTAAACACATATTCATCTTTGCACTACGGGCCAAAGATATTCATCAAAAAAGTATTCATCTTTGCCTACATGCCAAAGATATTCATTTATATCATCATTTAGGACTGAGGATGATGAAAAATATTTTAAAGAAAACGAATCCAATGAGACAAAAGAACAAATATTAAGGATTCGTACTTCGATTTATCCATGTTCAAAAATACTCCATAATAAACTATTGTGGAGCAGAATTCAAAAATGAAGATCAAAATATAGATCCAATCAAAGATAGGAACCATAACAGACAATCTTGGACACAGAAAAGAAAATTTAATTTTTCTATGAATAGTACCGTATTTGTGAATAGTGTCGTATACGGGAATAGTACCGTATACGTGAATAGTAACTCTGACACTAAAAGGTAGAAAGTCCACAAGAAAAATCATCATACTTCGTGAATAGTACTTGTGAATAGTAACTCATGAATAGTAACTCGTGAATGGTAACCACTTCGGTGGTAATCATGGTCAGGATAATAGGAAAGGTGAACTAAGTGAGAACAACTTCAAGAAGAGAAGGTTCAATAATGATGGAAAGATAGCGACACCTGTTTCCAAGGAAGAAGAACGACCACCGGTCGTATGTTTCAAATGCGGACAGGAGGGACACATCCTTCCAAACTATACGCAGCAACCCAAAGCGTGTTTCAATTGCGGAAGAGAAGGTCACTTAGCTCAATTTTATCGTGTAGTGAAGTCAAGTTCAGCTAGGATGGTGACGCCAAAGGATGTCTCAGACAAGTCAAAGTCGGTAGTTTAAGTGAGAGCGTTTGTCGAGGAACCTGAACGAAGCTATCACGGGTAATTTAATCATAAACTCTTGCGAAGTTTATACCTTATTCAATATCGGTTCTACCCATTCTTTTATTTCTCCTACTTGCGCTCAACGTTTAAATTTGACCCCAGTACAAAACCCATTTCTAAAACCCTCAAATATTTCTTCATCCAAAACGAACGTAACATGCGCCAAAGATGTTGGCTCGAGCTGTTGAAGATTATGACTATACCATTCAATACCATCGTAGAAAAGTGAACATAGTAGCTGACGCATTGAGTAGAAGATCATATGCGGGTACGAGTGCGATATTGTCAACGCAAAGGCCCATTTTATATGACTTGCAAATGATAGAGATAGAGTTAAAGACTCTAGGGACGCACGTGATGATGGCAAACATACAAGTAGAACCGACTTTAATCGATAAAGTTAAAGCTGCTCAAGCTAAAGACTTGGAGCTGATGCGTATGAAGAAGAAAGTGCAAGAAGGTGCTATCCCAAAAGTGAGAATCGATGAAGAATGAATAGTTAGAGTCAACTCTAGACTTTGTGTTCCTAACGATTATGACTTGAAGTATAAAATCATGATGGAGGCGCACAACACACCGTTTGCAATTCACCCTGAGAGTACCAAAATGTATCGTGATCTTCGACATACATTTTGGTGGAGCAATATGAAGAAGAAATCGCGGAGTTTATCTCAAGGTGTTTAACTTGTCAACGTGTCAAGGTAGAGCCTCAAGTGCCAAAAGGTCCATTGCAACCACTTGAAATTCCAGAATGGAAGTGATAGCACATTACCATAGATTTCGTTATTGGTCTTCCCAAGGTTTCTCAAGGCATAGATGCAATTTGGGTCATTATTGATAGATTGACCAAGTCTACTCATTTTTTACCTATACGAGAAACTTATACACTTGAACGTCTTGCCCGTATGTACATAAATGAGATTGTAAGACTGCATGGTATGCACTACCATAGTTTTGGATCGAGACCCAAGATTCACTTCACGGTTTTGGGTTAGTTTGTAAAAAGCTATGGGCACGGATTTACAATTTAGTTCAGCTTATCATCCTCAAACGGACGCGCAGTCAGAAAGGACTATTTAAACTCTTGAAGATTTATTAAGACTCTGTATCCTTGACTTCAAAGGAAGTTGGGACAAGTTCTTACCAATGGTGGAATTTTCCTACAACAACAGTTTTCAAGCAAGTATCGGTATGGCTCCATTTGAGGCGTTGTATGGAAGAAAGTGTCGTTCTCTAGTATGTTGGGATGAGGTGGGTGAAGCAACGTTGTTGGGACCGGAATTGGTACGTATGACTATAGAAAAGATTCAAATGATCCGACAACGTATAAAAACCTCACAAGATCGACAAAAGAGTTATGCTGATCTTCATCGAAAGGACGTAGAATTCGATATTGGAGATTATGTTTTGTTACGTGTTGCTCCATGGAAGGGAGTTACGAGATTTAGAAAGAGAGGAAAGCTCAATCCTCAATTCATTGGTCCATTTGAAATCCTCGACCGAATAGGAACTGTGGCCTATAGACTCGCCTCACCGCCAAGTATGTCTCATGTTCATAATATTTTTTACATATCTATGTTATGTAAATATGTGGAAGACCCGAACCACATTATTGAGTTAAAACCGGATAAAATAGCAGAAGATTTAACGTATGAAGAGGTTCCTATTAAAATCTTGGATAAGAAGGAATATATTTTACGCTCTAAGGTTATACCTTAAGTCAAAGTTTTGTGGAGAAACCACAATATTGAGGAAATGACCTGAGAGTTAGAATCTGAAATGAGATCAAGGTATCCTCACCTCTTCGTCATACCAGGTATGTACCCTAATTTCGAGGGCGAAATTTCATAAGAAAGGGAAGTTGTAAGACCACAACTTTTATGAATAAAGATGAATTTTTTATAAATATCATTTATGAATATTAAGGAGTGAATTTGATATAATGTTATAGTTGTAGGTAATATTTATAAATTTTGCAAAGTACGCAAGTTGTTATATTATATTCGATTAGTCGGAGAATATTCGTTTTAGCAGGGAATATTTGTACGACGACACAATCGTTGGTGGACCCCACAACGAAATTATTGTCGGAATGAGAAAATGACAAAAATATTTTTTTATAAAAATAACTGCGAAAGTTTTACCGTTAACTATTAAAATACCCGGTGTTAAAATTACAGTGATACACGTGGTTGCATAGTAGCACATGGTATTGATTATTGATGCTTACGTGAGAAGTCACTCAGTTTTGTTCAATTATTGTTATAGTAATTGTTGCATAGTATCTCACGTTATTTGATTCAATTATTGTCAATATTTTATATATTATTAAATCAATAATTGAGATGACAAAGTTATTAATATTATTATTTACAATATTGACGATGTCTAGAAGTTCTTTTAAGGAGAGGTTTGGTCACCTAATTGCACGCCAATAGGGAGAAATCTTTATTGGAAAGCCCCCTCTTTCCTGGGAACGATCTGGTTATTAAATATTGCGAATTATAATAATGATGATAAATGTTGTTAAAAATATTGAAGAAATTTTTATGAAGTATTTGATGTAAATTTTGCTTATTTTATGAACCTCCATTTAACCATTTTTTAAAACTGTCAGTAGAAATTATCTCAATTTTTGTGTGTGTGTGTGTGTGTGTGTATATATATATATATATATATATATATATATATATATATATATATATATATATATATATATAAAGTTTGGCATGGGTGGGGGGGAATTCACAGGTGGAATTTTGGTGGGAAAGTGGAAGTTTGGTGGAAAAGTGGAAATGGTGGATTGAAGTATTAGTATTATATATTAAATAGTGTGTGTGGGTGATAATGTGTGCCCATGAGGTAGAATGTGAAATGGGGCAGATTATGAACGAATGTTGGCCAAATATTTTCCAAGTATGCTTCCTATTCAATACTTTATAAAGGAGGGTGTTCCCTCATTGGTCAATATTTTGAAATTAGCATTTCCCTCAGATGGAGGTAGTCTCTGATTGGTCAGTATAATATTTGTTGGAAGCATTGTTTCAACAACGTGGGAATTATTTTAAAAGGTACTCCCTTATTGGTTCAAAGTGTTAATTAGTGTACTGATACGTTGTAAGCCCGTGATTCCACTGTTGCATCCGTGATTTCTTTTTCAAATAGTATCATTTCCATTCTCCTATAAATAGGATGCTTAGTTAAAATTGAAAATCACACCAGAATTAAAGAATTCTTCTTCTATAATATTGAGCGTATTTCTTTCGAGTTTTAGAAAGTTTTGAGTGTAGAAAATAGTGAAAGTTTTCTTCAAGAATATCCCCACTATACCAGTTGGAATACTCTTCTTTTTAAGGTAAGGGATGTTATTTTTGTTCAATATTTGCTTGAAATAATATTTTCTTCCATACTCTGTAGTATGTAAGTAATATTATTTCGTTTCAGATTTCGAATTCTATACTCGTTTTGTTAAAGTTTTGGCTTCTATACTCCATGAAATTAGTAGAATATCATTGATATTTGTGCTTCATCCAATATCTTTTCATGGAAATATTATTTTAAGCATTCTTGATAAGTTTTAACTTTTTCATGCCGGAGTACTATTCACGGGGTTACTATTCTCGAATTACTATTCACGGGATACTATTCACTCGAGTACTATTCACCCGAGGTACAATTCATGATAAAAATTGATTCGTTTTCGGTCCAAATTATTTTTGGTACAATATTATTCTTGAATTTTACTCCACAAAGCAGTATCATGTTGACAATTTGGACGTTATTGATTTCTGGATAAATTAAATTATAAATCTTTAAAAATTTATCATTGAACTTGTTTTATTGAATTCTTATATCATTGTCATCATCCTCATGTTGATATTATGTTGAAAGTCATATGTGGCCTGTAGTGCATAGATGGACTTGGTATGATTATGACCAGGGATTATTCGGTATAATCATGACCGTAATGTTACAAATGATGTGGTAAAAGTCCTCATTGGCCCGTAGTGCATTAATGGACAGTTGTTGGCATGATCATGACCATTGATGAATACATGAATATCCTTGGCCCGTAGTGCATGGATAATTTGTAGTCGTGATACTAAAGAATATCCTTGGCCGTAGTGCAGGGGTGATTCGATGATGTGGATTATTTATTAAGCTAAGTCTCAGCGATAAAAGTGATGAAAAACCTTTTTAAATCATAGAAGATAGTAGATTTTATACCCTACTTGACTCTTCTAATGGATTATTTGTTCCGCTGCAGTTAAACTTGATGTTTATTATATTTGATCAGTTTAACACTATTGAAGGCTAACGATAAATTATTCTACATTATCTTAGTCATAATATTTCTTACTCGGCTAGTTGAGCTCACCCTTTTGCTTTCATTGTTCTCTTCAGAAAATGAGAATGTAGCCGGGACTAGTCGGGGAACGGAGTGACGGCCCAGATGTTTGCATTAGTAGTCCTCACTATTCTATGAAATAGTGTGATAATAAATGTATTGAGGACTCTGTTTTGAGTTTGAATACTATCTAGAAGACAATATTCGTATTAAAACTCTCAGTTTATATTTTGTCGTATTTTACACAACAGTTGTATTATTAAGTTGTATTTAAATTTTGTACCATGTATTTGGCGACTCAAGATGGGTGATGTATATCTATTTTGGGGGCATCACAGGTGCAAAGACTGTGGATGGGCCATCAAGCAAAGACTAGAGATTGTGGATGGGTCATTAAGCAAAGACTGGAGAGGTTGAAGAGCTGCTTCTTTCAACATTATGTGTATGATTACTCTGTGTATGTTTAAATTCTACAGTCAAAGTTTATAATTTGCATTTTAGTGCTCTTTGAGGCACACAATAATCTGGATAATCCTGTAGCAAATGCCAACATGATGGGACTGCAGGTACAGTGTATTGTATTTCTTATTCGCATATATATATATATATATATATATATATATATATATATATATATATATATATGCCTATCCAGCCACCACCCCATTGCATCTCTCTATCTCTATGCGTGAGTTAGTGCACTGCACATGTGCGTGGAGTTGCTAACCAATAGCTCCTCAACTATGGTTATGACGCCCCCAAAATAGGTTCATTCCACCCAACCCATTCTGAGTCGCCAAATACATGGTACATAAAATAACTACAACTTTATTATTACAATTGTCGTGCAAAATACGACAATACATATACTGTGAGTTTAAATACAAATATTGTCATCTAGACAGTATTCAAACTCAAATGGAGTCCTCATTACAATTATTGATACACTATTTTACAAAATAATGTCTAAAACAACTATCTTGAACCATCATTCCATACCCCGACTAGTACTCGCAATATTCTCGCCTCCTGAGAAGAAAAATAGAACAAAAAGGAAAAGGGTGAGCTCAACTAGCCCAGTAAAGAATATTATGACTAAGATAATATAGAACAAATTATCGTTAGTCCTCAACAGGAAAAAATATGATAGAATACAATAGACAACAAGTTTTAGATCAACAACTGCAGTGAAAATAACAATTCATTAGAAGAGTTAAGTAGAGAATAAAATCTACTATCATCTATGAATTTAAAAGTCCATCATCGATATTTTATCCATGTAACATCAATCAATATACATCTTGAATCAAATAGTCATCTTTGCACTACAGGCCAAAGATATTAATCAGTCGGTCATGTTCATCTCAACACCTGTTCATCTTTGCACTACGGGCCAAAGATATTCATTAAGAAATCATTCATCTTTGCACTACAGGCCAAAGATATTCAATAATATCATCATTTAGGACCGAGGATGATGAAAAATATATCTTAAAGAAAACGAATCCAGTGAGACAAAAGAACAAATACTAAGGATTCGTACTTCGATTTATCCATGTTTAAAAATACTCCATAATAACTATTGTGGAGTAGAATTCAAAAATAAAGATCAAAACATAGATCCAATCAAAGATAGGAACCATAACAGACAATCTTGGACACAGAAAAGAAAATTTAATTTTTTTCTGTGAATAGTATCGTATTCATGAATAGTGTCGTATACGTGAATAGTAGCTCTGACACTAAAAGGTAGAAATTCCACAAGAAAAATCATCATGCTTCGTGAATAGTACTCATGAATAGTAACTCGTGAATAGTAACTCGTGAATAGTAACTCATGAATAGTAACCCCGACATGAAAAGATAAGAATTTCACAAGAAAAATCTTACCAATATTCCGGTATAATGATATTGAAAGAAATAATATCATTTATAAAAAAAAATATCTCTTACCTCGAAAAGACAGTACTTCTGACGGGAATACTGAATATAGTGCTGAAGGAAACTTACACCGTATAGCAACACTCAAAGTCTTAAAATACTCACAAGAATATGCTCGATAATATAGAGAGAGAAAGAGAGAGAAAACTTCAGTTTCTAGTGTGATTTTCAATTCTAACCTAAGCATTCTATTTATAAGAAAAATACTTAGAACACCAAAGCAGAAAATTTAATAAAATATTATTATTTATATATAAATTTCCTACGTACACCAAGAATTCTGAATTCAGCATCTTACACATGCAAGTGGGGCCCACCAAAATGAAAAACATGTTTTATATATTTTTTGTAACTAAATAAATTCAGATCCAATATTCTGAAACTTTAATAATTTATAATAAATAGCCATTTTATCAGAAAAATTCAAATCTTATGTCCTTCCATAAGAAATTCAATTCTCTACAACTTTGTAAGTTTAAGTTTTTCTAAATTCCAAACAGAAATTGACCGAAATCCACATACGGACGATTTTACAGGCTAAAATCAAATTTCAGTCAAAAATAAGGTCCACCAACACACAAAACATGTGTTAAACATTTATTGCAATAAAAATACTCTTCCTCCTCATTTATTCATATATCACCCATTCATTGTAAAAATATCACCATTATTATATTATTATAATATAATAATATATTTAAATGAATTATTTTATCAGAAAAGATAAAATATCAATTTTCACCAATTGTCACATTAAAAATTTTCTCCATCTATATTCACATAAAATGAATATTTTTCTTATCATATAAATTAATAATTAATTATTCACAAATAATATTACAGAATCACAATACTGACAACCAGGCCGTTCCTAGGAAAGAGGGGGTTTTCCAATAAGGATTTCTACTTACTGGCGCGTAATTAGGTGACCAAACCTCTCCTTAGACAGAACTTTCTAGACATTGCCAATAATGTTATCTAATAATATTATTCAAATAATATGAATTATTGATCTGATAATGGAAAATATTGTGTAGTGACAATTATTGAAACAACAATAATATAAAATATCAACGTAGCAATTATTGAATCAATAAAAGAAAATATTGAAAAGTAATTACTGTAATAATTATTGAGTATGCCTTCTTACGTAAGAATCAATAATTGGTGCAATACCGTGTGCTACTGTGTAACAACGCATATTACTGTGTTTTAACCACCGGGTATTCCAACAGTATTAACGGTAACAACTATGCCGTTATTTATAAATAACTTATACGTGTCGTTTTCTTCATCCAATCACTTTCCGTTATGGGGCCCACAAAAGGTTGTGCCGTCGTACGAATATTTCCCGACAGCAAGAATATTCCACGACCAAACGAATATTCCCCGACAACAATGAATATTTTATAACCACTTGCTTATTTAAAAATATTTGCGCATTTTACCCATAACTAACCACATTAATCAAATAAACCCTTACTATTTCAAATTAATAAATAAAGGAAATTCCATTTTATTAAAAAAAATCGGGGTCTTACAGTGGTAATCTTACTTATTTCAATTCGATTTCAATTTATGTTTTTTGAAGAACGTGATATTATAAATTTCCAGCACACTTTGCTAGATGTATAACTAACCGTTTTTCTTGCATTCTTCATGCTTAGGGAACAACTGATGAAGGAGATACTAAAAATTGTGTTTACCAGCCCATGAAGAATCCTAGAGGTGGATATAAGGCCACACTTTTCATTTTCTGTAAGTACTCAAATGACACTATATACTTGAAACTCTCCAATTGAATTTTAGTAAGAACAAATTATTAAGTCCATTGTGTTAGAGACAGCCTCTGTGTGTAGGGTGTGTGTCCATCCCTGCCTCTGCATTCGTTCTATTTTCTTCTTTTCCCTAACAATCCTGTGAATCCTTTATTAGGAGACTTGGTTGGCTTTTTATCTGCATAATCATCATGGTGTATTAGCTTTCCTTGGTAGTAGCATGTTTGATTTGATACATTGATGCTAGGTAAATTGGGGAGAAGTGCTATAGTGCTAGGTGTATTAGCATGTCTGCCTCTCTATGTTACAGGAAATGTATTTTGAAGTGCTATAGTGCTTTTTCATTTTGAGAAGGTATGGCTGTAATTCTGTTAGTACTGGAAATCTTTCTTTTTTGTCTAGGTCTCACAACTAGTAAGTACTAGATTTCTTTTTAGCAATTAGAAGAAGAAATCCGACATAGGGGTTCCTTTTTATTGATTTGGCTACATGGGACGTATTGAAGACGGGCAAAACTGTGTAGCGATGCAATGCAAGGTTGCCTCTGACCTTCACAAACTTGTTGAAGGACTGAAACGATTGGCCAAACCTAATCCCATGGTTGTATATACCATTGAGGAAACCGAAGAGCATATTATCTCACACAGCAGGTTTTCATTTGTTTGACCCTCAATAAGTATTTGGTGGCTGTTGATGATTTTTTTATTAGGTCTGCATCTCCTGTTTGTGCAGGTTACGTCTCGTGGTGGCATTGGCCAGGTATGATGGAAAATGGATGGACGTTGCACTGAACTGTCATGATGTATAATGCATTCGCCTCCAGGATACTGTCAAGATAAATCAGTCTCTATTTGCCTTGTCAAATGTTATTTATATAATCAACTTCATTTTGAATAACTGGGGTATTAATGCATGCATTGAAGCACTGTCATGATGTATAATGCATGCATTGAAGCACTTGAAGGTTTGGATTAGTTTTGCAAAGTTTGAAACTGTAAACGAATGGTATTATTGGGATGTATTTTGAACGGTTGATACATTTTGGCTTTAAATTTAAATGAGAATTTAGACCTTTTAGATATATATCATGACATTAGCAGATTGCAGGTGCACTGGTAATATAGGTGAACAACAATTTTTTTTCTTTTTTTTTCAAGTCAATCTACAATATTTTAAAAACGTTGTGTAAATGTGCCTAAACGTTGTCTGATATATTAAACTATAACATTTTTAGCCAGAAAGCGTTGTGGAATCATACCTTCTACAACGTTTTCAAGCATATACTAATTTATGGAAAATAAATTTACAACGTTTTTTTCTTAAAAAACGTTGTATAATGTGTCTAACTACAACGTTTTAAAAACGTTGTGTAAGGGTGTCAAATAGATGACACCCTTAACCACGACGTTTTTCTGATTGAAACTACAACATTTTTTCTGCGTTATCTATTTACTGTTTTGTAGTAGTGAAGGAAGCACGAAGAAAGATGCGGCGACTCGCAGCGAGGTAGGACCACATGTTTGAAGCCATGAATCTATCGTTCACCTCATTGAACGCGACGCTCCAGAGCTTCAATCCTAATGTACAATTCCCATACCATCATCCAGCCCCAATACCAAAGTTTCCACCAAGTGACTCCGATGAAGAAGAACACCCACCACCACCCAAGGCTTAAGTGATTCCAGGGAAGTCCTCATATATTTATTGCTATATCTATACAATGAGGGCATTGTAATTTTCAAGTTTGGGGGATTTAGTTTCATGTTTGTATTTCATGTTTGCATATTTAAATTCATTAGCTAGGTTTGCATATGTTAGTTCATTGTTTAGTTTTAGGATTATTAAATGTTGCATTCATGTAATCATGTAGTTGCATAGTAGCTTAGGATTGTAACTAGTTTTTATTTATTTTTCCAATCATGTTATGTTTACCATATATATATATATATATATATATATATATATATATATATATATATATATATATATAGTTAAGTATTGTGTTATTTTGCATATGTCCAACAGTTGTTGTAGTTCATTTTTATTTTGGCCAATGATGAGATTGGGATTAAGTAGATAAGTACGGTACTGATTATTAGAACCTTGATGTAGTTTCTGTTATGAATCGGATCTTGTGCTTGTTTGAAACTGGTATACAAAGGGTAGCATGTTAATAACACCTATGTCGACTGAGTAATTCAAATTGATACATAAGGAGTTTCTAAAGGATAATGCTAGTGTAAATAAGAGAATGACAAGAATACGCAGTGAAGACAAAGAATTAGGCAAGAACCTAAGTTTGGGGGAAATATGGGGTATATAAGCTTTATCTAAAAAAAAGAAAAAAAAAATATATCGTGGCTAGTCTTGTTTCGGGGTCTTTGTTACTTGAGTAAGTACGCCCGAGGGAGTGTCTCTACACCTAGCGCCCTAAGGTCTTATATGGTCTGGGAGTTATTGGTTGAAAGCTCGCTAAGGGGTAGCACTGTTAGCCTAATGGAATGAGGCATTGCACAGTCATGTTTTTAAAAAAAAGAATAAAACGGGAAATAAGTGCAAAAAGTCCCTGTGAAAGAAAAATAATAATTAAAAAAAATAAAGCATAAGTACCCTATGTGAACCCTTGATAGTGGTGATTGTTTAGTTTTAGTTGGAACTCGTCTGTTTTTGAAACTTTTGAGTTTACTCTGTATGATTCCTTATAAGAGATTGGTTATGTATTAAATTTGAATTTATATCAGTTAGCATTGATGTTGATCACACACACACTATACCAGTAATAACGGTTTAAGACTCGAGGATTGATAAGGAATTATTGAATGATTTTTATATGAAGTGTTGTAGTGTTTGCTTGAATTCTCTGAGGCCTTAGGAATAAATTTGGGTTTATGATGACTGTTAGATTCGTAGGCATATAGGTTAGATGCATTACATATCATGGCATTGCATAACATGTTAGTTTGTTTTGTGCTCGAGGACTAACACGGTTTAAGTTTGGGGGATTTTGATAAGAGGGTTTTATACCCACGAATTGGTTCCTAATTAAAACTTAATCGGTGTTAATTCATTAATTTTATTGTTTGTTTTTTCTTGTTTATTGTTATTTTGTGTGTAGGTTTGGTGGCGTGGTAATTGATCAAGATGGGTGAAATTGTTGTGAAAACTTAGCAATTTTGGAGCATTACATGATCAGCTAACAGAAGCCATGCCCGCCGGGGCGGGCTATTTTCAAAGCAACACCCCCGCCGGGGCGGGGGTCCGGGGCAAATTAGTGGTTTAGTTGGTTTCAAATGCTGCAAGAACGTAAGTTTAAGTAATTGGAATGGTTTGGGACTCATATTGGCATGGAATTGCAATCAGAATGTGTGTCTTAGAGATATATCTAACATCAAATAACAAGATTGAGATAGCATACAACAGAAGGCAATTAACAGAGCTAGAAGACAGATTTTTGGAGCAAGAACATTGGAGAGAAGATTTTGAAGGATTTTCACAACAATTGTAGATTGGACAAAAGAGAAGGGGTGTTTTGAATTTATTCTTCTTCTCTAGTTTTATATTTGTAATTGAAAGGAAGTTTTCTTTAATTAATTCAATTTTTAATTCATTGATGATGAACTAAATTACTTTTTAGGCTTATAATGGATCTTTAAGTGAAACAATGGTTATGTAATCTTTGATTTTCAGTTTAATAAGCTATTATTCAGTTTATCTATATTAATTTATGCTTGAATTTATGAATTGTCTGATCAACAATTCTTTGTGGACTTGTATGGATTCGAGAGAGGAAATATGAGTCTAGACTTAGTTAATATAACATGTGTTCTTGAATTCTGTGAATGAATAGAATCTTGATGAATGTTAGGGTAGAGATATGCTTAACATCGCATGTAATCGAATAGAGAACTTGAACTTAAACCTTCTTTAATTGTAATTCACATAGAGATATAGTGAGTTAGTTAATTAAGGTGTTTAACTTAATTCTATTTAAATTGTGTATTTGAGTTAATATGGTGTTAGTGCATCGAGAGGTGGCTAATTCTACTTTCGTGTTCTTGGTTAATAAACTGGGATAGTAAATTAAACAAGAATAAAGGATAATAATCAGAGTGAAGCTTAAGGTGAAGTTGTAAGCCTAATTCTCCAATACTTGTTTAGAAATTCAGTTTTTGAGACTTGTGATTGTTTTGTGATCTTAGTATTTTTAATAATTTTAGTTTTTAATAATTTTAATCATTAATTTGGCTAGTTTAATAAAATTAGGATTAATAGGAAGCTGATAATTGTGGGAGTTAATTTCTTGCTAAATTCTCTGTGGGAACGATACTCGACTTACTATTATATTACTTGTTGACCATGTATACTTGCGTGTTGTGCGTAGTTAGAAATTACCCAACACCCGGTACTTTTACCAGCATAAACAGAAACTATGTTTCATGTTGGGGGTCATTATTATATATACTTTTTCCTTTTTAATTAGTGATACCAAAATTAAGAATAAATGAATTTTGTTGTTTCCTTGAAAAGTTTATACGAAGTACTTTAGAACAAGCATCACAGTTTTTCGTAATAAGCTGTATATTTTTTTATATGATCTACATTAATATTGAATACATATGACTTTGTTTATTTGAGTTTTTTGGGGCTGTAATCATTGCACTTGGAGCTATTGCTTTGGGAGCACCTATTGGCGATTCTGGGATTCAAAGGATGTTTATATTCTAATTTTCTAATATTATGATTTGAAATTGAAATTATAGTCGGGTTGGAAAAGAAAAGGGAATGAGTGAGAACTACTCTGTCCCATAACTAGTAAGTTGTAACCCCATTCTTATCACCAGGTATGTGACGCCCCCAAAATTAGGTATACATCACCCATCTTGGGTCGTCAGATACATAGAAAAGAATACAAATACAACTTACTAATACAACTATCGTGTACAATACGACAAAACATAAACTGTGAGTTTGAATACAAATATTATCTTCTAGAGAGTATTCATACTCAAAAGGAGTCCTCATTACATTTATTAACACACCATTACATAGAATAGTGAGGACTACTAACTAATACTATCATTCGGACCATCACTCCGTTCCCCGACTTGCCCCAGCTACGTTCTCATTTCCTGAAGAGAACAGTGAAAGAAAGGGAGAGCTCAACTAGCCCAGTAAGAAATATTATGACTAAGATAATGCAGAATAAATTATCATTAGCCTTCAACAATGTTAAACTGATAAAATATAATAGACATCAAGTTTAACTGCAGCGGAACAAGCAATCCATTAAAAGAGTCAAGTAGAAAATAAACTCTACTATCTTTTATGATTTAAAAGATTTTTCAACACTGTGATCGCTGAGAGTCAGCTTAATAAAATAATCCACAACATCGAATCACCCCTGCACTACGGCCAAGGATATTCGTATATTCATTAATGGTCATGATCATGCCAACAACTGTCCATCAATGCACTACGGGCCAATGAGGACTTTTACTACATCATTCGTAACATTATGGTCATGATTACACCGAATAATCCCTGGTCATAATCATACCCAAGTCCATCTATGTACTACAGGCCACAGATGACTTTCAATAGAATATAAACATGAGGATGATGACAATGATATAAGAATTCAATAAAACAAGTTCAAGAATTAATTTATCCAAGAATTAACAACGTCCAAATTGTCAACATGATACTACTTTGTGGAGTAAAATTCAAGAATGATCAGGAGAATATTTTCATGAATAGATACTAGATGAAGCGTAAATGTCAAGGATATTCCACAAATTTCATGGAGTATAGAAGTCAAAACTTAACCAACTAAGTATAATAAAGAATGGAATAACAAAAGAAATCACCATGCATGCGATAGACCGCACAGACAGGTTATTCCAACAGAATAATAAATAATGGAACCAGGTCCGGCGTAAACGCACAGACAGGATATTCCGACAGAATAATAAATAATAGAACCAGGTCCGGCGTAAACGCACAGATAGGATATTCCGACAGAATAATAAATAATGGAACCAGGTCCGGTGTAAAACACACAGACAGGATGTTCCAACAGAATAATAACAAGACGGAACCAGGTCCGGTGTAAAACACACAGACAAGATGTTCCAACAGAATAATAATAAAAACAGAACCAGGTCCGGTGTAAAACACACATACAGGATGTTCCAACAGAATAATAGAAGAATGTCACGAAGTATAGGGTAGACCATATATACAGGTTATTCCAACAGAATAATAAGAAATGGAATAACAACAGTTCTCTTCATGAATAAGAAAGAATAACACCCCTTACCTTAAAAGAACTGGATATTGGAAAAGTGAAGTAGCAGAATACTTTTATTCTCTCTCTCTCTTATTCTCTCTATACTTTCTCTCTCTATAGCTTGAATGAATTCGTGAAAAATAATGAAGCCCTAGGCCTCTATTTCTAGAAAAACTGAGAGTGGCTCTTGGTCTTAACGAAGGGTCAAATGACTCTTGGTCTTAACGAATGGTCAAATGACTCTTGGTAATATTGAAGGGACAACTACTATTGACGAAAGTAATTACTATTGACCAAGGTAAATACTATTGACGAAGGTAATTACTATTGACCAAGGTAAATACTATTGACCAAGGTAAATACTATTGACGAAGGTAATTACTATTGACCAAGGTAAATACTATTGACGACGGTAATTACTATTGACCAAGGTAAATACTATTGACGACGGTAATTACTATTGACGAAGAGACTCTTAGATGATGACATATGGGCCCCCCATAAAAAATAACCAAACTTACCACAACGTCTCAATTATTGATTTAATAATATAACATATTATACAGATGATACTATGACAATAATTTAAGAGATATGATGTAGCAATTACTATAGCAATAATTGAGTATAGCTGAGTGACTTCTCACGTAAGCATCAATAATCAATACCGTGTGCTACTATGCAACCACGCATATTACTGTACTTTTACTACCAGGTAGTTCAACAGTTTTAACGGTTTTAACGGTTTTAACGGTTTTAACGGTAACACCTCAGCCGTTATTTTTATAGAAAGATAATTTTGTCGTTTTCTAACTACGACTATACTTCTGTTGTGGGGTCCACCAATGATTGTGCCGTCGTACGAATATTCCCCGACAAAAAGAATATTCCCCGACCAAACGAATATTTTAAAACAACTTGCTTACTTTGCAAAATTTATAAATATTACCCACAACTATAACATTATATCAAATTAACTCCATAATATTCAAAAATGATATTTATAAAAAATTCATCTTTATTTATAAAAGTTGGGGTCTTACAAGGTACTTAAGTTCTCTTTTTTTGTCAAAGACTTCAGTCCTTCCATTTCAGTATCCATACACACACCGCGCGTACACATGCATTAAGGTATATAGTAACTTTAAAATGAAAATCCTTGTAGCTCAATTGGTTTGAACATTTATTTAAGGAGTGTGGAGGTTTAGAGTTCGATTCTCAAAAGGAGCATTATTTTGTTTTAAAAAAATAAAAAAAGCCCGCGGTCCGGCCCGGCCCAACCCAAGCCATGGGCCTCATATTTTCTGCCAAAAAAACTTGGCCATTTTAGCCCTGCCCAAATTTGGCCCGGCCCGCTGATAGCCCGGCCCGTTTGGGCTGGGCCCGCCCGTTTGCCAGGTCTAGTAATTTGCATGTGAACTAATAGCAATTAATTGCTCATTTATCCGATTAATAGCACATTTGGTCAATTTAACATCCAGAAATCAATTATTATCGAAATAAATGTCAATTTTCACTAACACTAATAATTCCAACACAATGGAAATATTTTCATCAACAATTTCATCTTTCATCAACACGAACTTATTCATCATTAATATAATAACTCACAATATTTAACAACAAGATCATTCCCAAGAAATAAGGGGCTTTTCGATAAGGATTTATCCCTATTGGCGCGCAATTAGGTGACCAAACCCCTTTCCTCGACAGAACTTTTTAGACATCGTCAATAATGCAAATAATAATATGAATAACTTTCTCGTCTCAATTATTGATTTAATAATATAAAATATTATGCAGATGATACTGTGACAATAATTGAATCAATTATATAAGAAATACTATGCATCAATTACTGTAGCAATAATTGAGTATAACTGAGTGACTTTTCACGTAAACATCAATAATCAAAGATATTGTACAATATCGTGTGCTACTATGCAATCACGCGTATTACTGTACTTTTACCACCGGATATTTCAACAGTTTAACGGTAAAACTTTCGCCGTTATTTTTATAAAAAAGATATTTATGTCGTTTTCTAACTACGACAATACCTCCGTTGTGGTGTCCACCAATGATTGTGTCGTTGTACGAATATTTCCTGTTAAAACGAATATTCCCCGACCAGTTGAATATTTTATAACAACTTGCTTACTTTGCAAAATTTTCACATATCACCCTTAACTTTAACCCTTTATCAATTTAACCATTTACTAAATAGAATAATAATTATAAAAAAAATTGAATACTTTCATTTCATAAAATTCGGAGTCTTACATTAGGCGTTCATCTTCTAGTCGTTTAGTCCTTAAACGCTCAACCTCCAACTGCTCAACTTCTAAGCGCTCAAGGTGATGAAAAATATCTTCTAAAGATTTAATGTTTTCATTTTGAGTTATGTTAACCTTTAGATTGTTTCAATTGTCGGGAAATGAGTGTATCACTGCCCGAATTTGTTGTTCATTTGACAAAGGAATACCAGCAGCTCCTAATGTATCAATCATATCCGACATGACCTAAAGATGTTCTCTAAAGGTGTGCTCAACTTTCTTTGTGTAAGTGTCGAATTTGGTAGTTAAGAGATGCAACATAACTATGTTCATTTTCTTTTGGGAAAAGAAAATGGATCTTATTAGATATATTCGATTAGTTCATCACAGTCTATAAATCATCTTTGTTGCATGATCTAAATTAACATAAAAATAATGAGACATAAATACAAAAGGGAGACTTCGTTAGGCTTTGGAATTACAATTCGTATGAATGCCTAATTATTTAAATTTAATTTTTCAGCGCATAAGATGTGTAATTTAGGGAATAACTTAATTAAATTACTCCCACCTAAATTACTCCCACTAGGAACAAGGGTATATGTGTAATTATAACATGATAATTTAATTCCAAGAACCAATGATTAATACTTCAAAAATATAAACAAAGGGAATTAAACAATAGGCAATATGACCTAATTAATACACCAAGTATTCTATAAACACATTAACATGCATACATATCACAGAAATATAAATCCGATTTAGGCCCATAATACATCGTTGGAAAGCTTACAACAAGTACTACGCATACATATCAATATCACAGAAATCGAATAATCACAGAAAAAGTTATAACTGGTCAAAATAGGTTGTTTGACAATATTTTCAAGCTTTTAAAACATTCATCAATGGAGTTTTATGTAAAATTTCATACATGACATACATAAGATCGATAATTAACCATGCTCTGATACCAATGAAGGAAAAATATGATCCATGTGTCTTATTTACACAAAACACAAAAATTAAATACGTACCTCTGAAGCGTGATATAATCTTTTGGTGCAGAAAATTATTTTGGAATGGATTGTCCTAGATCTGCAACCCAACGACGTCTCCAAACTACTATACGAGAATGGAGCTCAAATCCACGATTCGTAACACTTAAGTTTTTTCTTTGTATTGGGAGAGACTATTGATATTAGAGTTTTTGGATCAACTGATTAATACTGATTAATCGTGATGTACTGAGGGGGAGGAGACGTGAGTCTTATAAGCAGAAGTAAGTGAAGCACTTCCTTACAATCTCTCTAACTTTCCAACTCTCAATTACGTAAAAGAATTTAGTTAATCACATAAGTTGACTAATAAATCAAATGGATCGGACTCTCCATAAACGCCCAATTTAGATACCCAAATTCTAACAGTTTGCAATAAATTTTATTTTTTCGTTAAATATAATATTTCTGTGGCGGTGTGTTCTGGGAAAAATATCTTGGAGCAAGCAAAACATGGTTTCTATGTAGATTGAGGCAACTTCTTGGAAAAGAGGACACGCTAAAGTCAAAGATGCATCTTGAATTATTAAAGAATATCTATTGTAAAATACTCTTTATAAGTATATTTAGTTATTGATAAAACATTTAAAAATCTGTTCCAATGTCTACGTACAGTTTTCATTAAATTGAATTTGTTTTTGTAAACCATGTGAGACTACAACTTGAGATTAAATCACCAAATAAAAAAAAAAGGAAAATGAGGTAAATTAATATTTTTTTTAATTACTCTTCCGTACATAAGATGCTCATAATATTATTTTTGTTTGATTGGTTATGATAGGAATAATCCAACCTCTGTTCTTACGGAACTCGAAGAGTTCAATGGAAAATAGTAGAGCAAATTAAACGGAAAATGAAACATTATTGAGAACAATTTTCTAATAATTTGTCACACTAAAATTTTACTATAATAAGGTCATGTTTGTTTACAAAAATTATAATTTCGAGATTATAATCTTAAAATTATTAATTTTAGGATTAAATAATTATAGTCACGTATTTGTTTTTATAGAATTATTCATGGGATAACTTAAAATAATCTCATGTTATGTTTATTTTTTTTTAAGACTAATTAAAGTATTTGATTAAAAAATATCCTTTGAACTATTATAACCTTACCAATAATAATATATTTTAAACTTATTTATACATAAAAAAAAATATTTACTAATTATATATACAACCCCCACCTCCACTCCTACCCCCACCCCACCCCACTCCCCCTCACCCCACCCCCACGCAAAAAAAAAATATTTACTGATTATAAATACACTCTCACTCCACCCCCACCCCTACCCCTACCCCCACCACCACCCCTCCCTAAAAATAATATTTACTGATTATGTAAACACTCCCACCCTGCCCACCCCCACACCGACCCACCCCACCATAAAAAAATAATATTTTATGATTGTGTATACACCATCACCCTATCCACCCACCCACCCCTGCACCCACCCCCACTCCCACTCCCCAAAAATAATATTTATTAATTATGTATACACTCCCACCCCCACCCCCACCCCCAACCACACCCACCCACCCCCCCAACCCCAACCCCCACCCCACCCCATCTCCCTACTTCCACTCAAAAAAAATAATATTCAGTGATTATGTATACACCTTCACCTCCACCAACCCCACTCCCACCCCCACCATCTCCTTCTCAAAAAAAATAATATTAAGTGATTATATATACCCACCTCACCCCACTCCAACCTCCACGCCCACCCCCACCCCCAAAAAAATATAATATTTATTGATTATGTTTACAATCTCACTCCTCCCCGCCCAGCCCCTAGCCCCGCCCCCTCCCCCTCCCACTCCCACTCCCACTCCCACTCCCAAAAAAAATTTACCGATTATTGATTATGGAGTGTTTGGTGCATTTTGGAAGTTCAACCTGACTTAAGAATTTTATTGTCTACAAATGTCATTTCAAAAATAAATTATTTAACTCACAAATACAGTCCTTAAAGCTCAAATGCAGTGTACCAAAATTGGTGCAGTGATAACTAAACATATATTTAATGAAGTTTCTTGTTCCGAGAGTTTTTAATGTAAAGAAAATAAAGTTAAAAGAAAAGATGAGAACAGTAAGAAAAAAAATTATATTTTTAATGATATACCCTTTATATAAATAGCAACACATGGTATAGGGTGGGTACAAATATGCTCTCATCTTCTCCATTCGTGGCGTACTTTCCGAGCTCTCCAGCACCTCTATGGAACTTCACATCACGCTCTCCAGCACCTCTATGGAACTTCACACACACGCGCGCGCGCGCGCGCGCGCGCACACACACACACACACACACATATATATATATATATATATATATATGGAAAATCATCCGTGGCACACGTTTACGCTCTCCAGCACCTCTATGGAACTTCACACACACACACACGCACACACACACACACACACATATATATATATATATATATATATATATGGGAAATCATCCGTGACACACGTTTGCTCGAAGCACTGTTCAGCAAACAAGTTAATAATCGTTGATCTGGACAATGGAAGGCTTGGATTAAACTTGAATTTCTCCCTGCGCGCTACAGGCTGTAGCGGCAGCCTACTCCCTGTTAAATTTTAAGTTCCCCTGCCGCAGGAGCCTGTAGCGGCAGGGCCCCACCAATTTGACCAGATTCTGTTCAATCAAATCAAACCACTAGCTTTTGGTTTTTATGACCAATCAAATCAAACAATCAAATCAAACCATCTTTTTGTTTTTTTGACAAATTAATCTGACTCTACCGCCAATGGCTGTAGCGGCAGTCTATGTAGTGTTTTAAAAACTCATGCTTGCTTCCTCATTTCACAGATCTTGCATACATCAGTTTTCTCTCGATTTTTTCCCACTGCTATTCCATCTCTTTTATAATTTGGTTGATGTTGTCCATTTTTACTCTCAAATTCAAGTTGAAGTTCTGATCCGGTGATTCTTCCTTCTTATTTCAGAATGGCTCACAACATACCTGCTCATAAAAGGTTTGTATCAAATTCTTCAGATTCTGTTGCTAGTTTAGATATTTATGGAAATGAATCTGACTTTGTAAGTGAAGTTGAAAGTAATAAATCTGAAATGATTCCATACGTTGGTCAGTTATTTTTTAAGTTGGAAGAAGTTGAATTTTTTATAGGTCGTATGCTAAACAAAATGGTTTTGAGATTAGAATTGCAACTAGTCATAAACATGCTGGTACTAATGAGGTGTCGTCTAGGTTGTATGTTTGTAAAAAAGCCGGTACACCAACTTCTGTAAAGAGTTTGCCTGATGATGAAGATGGTAGTAAGAAAATAACAAGGCCGCGAGACTCTATAGGACGCACATTATGCAAAGCTAGAATATTTGTTGTTCATAGTAAGAAAGAAGACAATTGGCGTATTTCTACTGTTCAATTAGAGCACAATCATCACCTAGTAACCCCTACCAAGGTAGATTTGATCGAGACACATAGAAATATTACTCCGGTTGCAAGAAAATTAATTGACACTTTAAATAAGTCTGGTATTGGTCCTAGTAAGATGATGAACGTTTTGAACACAATGGGTGGCGGGTTGCAAAATGTTCCTTTCTCTAATGTTAATGTTCAGAATGTGGTGAGAGATTTAAGGCGTGATTCTGCAGATGAAAATGATGCACAAGCTGCTGTAGATTATTTGAAAAAACTTGGATCTGGAAGTTTGAGTAATTTTTTCTATCGTGTCAAATCAGACGAAACAAATCGCATAGCATGCATTTTGTGGGGTGACGTCCGATCAAGATTGATGTATCAACATTTCGGAGATGTTGTGACATTTGATAGTACGTACAGGACAAATAAGTATGGCATGCCGTTTGTTCCATTTATCGGGGTCAACCACCATTTTCAGTCTATATTGTTTGGATTTGCATTGTTAAGGGATGAGATAGAGGACACTTTCGTGTGGGTATTAGAGACATGGCTCGAAGCCATGGACTACAAGACACCTATAACCATCATCACTGACCAAGACAAAGCCATGAGTAATGCTATTGCTAAGGTACTCCCTTCTACTCATCACTTATTGTGTTCTTGGCATATAAGCAACAAGTTTCCTGAGAAATTGCATCATGTTTATTCTGAGCACCCATCCTTCAAAGACCATTTTAACAATTGTGTGTATAATTCATTGTCCATCGGGGAGTTTGAAGAGCGTTGGCAGATTCTAGTGAGGAATTATGAATTGTATAACAATGAGTGGATTAGAAGTTTGTATGATGTACGAGAGAAATGGATTTCGGCGTATACAAAGAGATATTTTGCTGCGGGAATGACAACCACTAGAAGAAGCGAGAGCATGAATCACTTTTTTGATGAGTTTGTCAATGCTTCAACGGGCACGAAAAAATTTGTAGTGCAGAGTCAGAAGGCTATAGAAAAACAATTTATCAGAGAGAGGAAGGCCGACTACATAACACAACATCGAAAAAGGAATATGGTACTCGGGTCATCTTTGGAAGTGCATGCTACTCAGGTGTACACAAAAGAGCTGTTTAGACGTTTTTAACGTCAATTCGTCGATTCCATGATGTACAATGTTAGTAAAGTGAGTGAGTTGTGTGGTCCTGAAACAAAGGTTTATGCAGTGTATAAGGCAGATGCCGCTGAAAATGGTGGAAGATATTAAGAAATCGTCAACGATCGTCAGCTAGGGTCAATAACATGTAATTGTCAATTATTTTCTCATTCTGGTGAATTATGCAGGCACATGTTGAGGTATTTCTTAGCTAAGAGTATTTCTCAAATTCCGAGCGACATGATTCTTACTCGATGGACAAGAAATGCGAACAAAACCGATGTCGAACAATTACGCTTTAGCCCAACAACTGCTGACTTTGAACAAGATCAAGCAATGCGTTTTAATCATTTGATGACTGATTGCCAAGAGCTAGCCAGTAAAGCTGCTTGCTCAATTCGAGGTTACAAAACTCATCTTAAGTTGAATACATGAGGAAAAACGTTTATTGACCAGTGTGATCCGGATGAGAATCTTACTGAATTGGCTGACGATGACATTGATTGCACCATTGGAGTTACACCTCAGGCAATGGGCTATGATAATGACGATGAAGATGCAGAGGAAGACGCGGCTGAAGACGAGTTCTTGCCACCAATTATTTTTCAAACAAAGGGTCGCAAAAAACAATCAAGATTAAAGAGTGCATTCGAGAAAATTGTGGGTTCTAAGCCTCATCGAAAATGCGCAATTTGTGACTTTGAAACCAACCATGATAAACGCAATCACTATCGAGTGTTAGGGATTCCTGAGCCCAAAAAATAGCTTTTCTGTTTTTATTTATGCTCAGTTGTATTATGTAAGTTATGTTTTTATTTATGCGATTATGGAATTATGTAAGTTATGTTCTTCTTCTTATCATTATTATTATTAGTGTTATTAGAATTAATAATAATAAAGATAGCATTAATAATAATAATAATAATAATAATAATAATAATAATAATAATAATAATAATAATAATAATAATAATAATAATTTCAATAATAATAATAATAATAATAAATGGAGATAGAATGGAGATAGAACAACTGGAGGAGTAGTGACTGCCGCTACAAGCTGTAGCGGCAGGGCATGTTACTATTATTATTATTATTATTATTATTATAAGTATTACTTGGCTTCCGTGCAATTACCTTTTCAGTTTTACTTAGCGTCCGTACAGTTCCGTGCATTTACCTTTTCAATTTAATGGCCAGCCGCATGAGCTTGTAGCGGTAGGCTTAATCAACCTTTGTATTATTATTATTATTATTATTATTCAAAATTATTATTATTATTATTATTATTCAAAATTATTATTATTATTATTATTATTATTATCATTATTCAAAATTATTATTATTATTATTATTATTATTATTATTATTATAAAACACAATAATTATAATAGATACACTAACAATTGATAAAATAATAATAGACATCTAAAGAGTTCCCAATAATAAGTGCACCAATAATGTAGCTAGATATCATCCGCAGGCAGAAGTCTAGCTTGACGTCTAAAGAGTTCCCATGCAATTCTGTATCGAAATACCATTAAATCGTCTGAGGACCATTTTTCTCGACGAATATTAACACTGTTCCTGACAAAGTAGCCAACATATTTGCAGACGAAAATACCACAGTCATAATTGTTTGGCTGCATAGGTCTGTTCTTTGATATTAGCACACGCGGTTCCTGTGTTGGCCACTCACGATGTGGATCACCAATTCTCAAACAAACTGGTATCAATTTGACCTGCGTGCACAAAGTAATATTAATAAAGGATATACATATATAAAAGTACAACACTAACAATTAATATACATATCGCAACTTTAACAAATTCTCTATACATTTGTTGGATGGTCATATACGGGGTATCAGCGTAAAGAGGGTCAAAGATAGTGACTGCCCATTCGGTCACCGAGAATACAAACAGGATAAAATGCCTGGTCTCTTGAGTACACAATGGCATGAATATATACGTGCATTCGTGTAATGCCGGGCCCACATCTGGGTGGACATAAGGGTGACAAAAACTTTCTGCCGCATTCGCCTGGCTTGGGGATGCAACGCTCTTGCCAAGATGCATGAAGAATGATTCCATAAAGCCAAAATTTGCCCACCTTTGAATTCCCTGCGTCCTGTAGTACTCCTCTCTATGCCGCAATAATAGCATATACGCGTCCAACGAATGCTCGAAAATCCAAGTAGCAGGCCTTAAGGCCTCGAATGCGTTGTGATGCAGCGTATACAAGTTTTGCGGATGTGTGACAGGAAATATTGGTGGATTCGAAAGTTGGTTCCCAAACAAGTAATTATTTATAAACTCTATCTTGTATTCCCTCAGCTTTTTGGTCGGAGACTTTTTCGCACCATAAGCGATGTTTAATTCCATCACAGTCTCGAATGTCTGGGTAAATATATTGATAAACATAAAAAAAGTCGCATTAATAATTACTAAGAGGGATTTTAAGTACTGCAATTAAGAGGGATTTCATAGTACCTGTTTACTCGTCTGCTCTATGAAGCTTGTTACAATTATATCTTGAGCCTGAATAGTACATAAGCATGACTTAAGAGTTACTAATATTACAATTATTAAGACATAAAATTAATATTAACATTCAAACTCTAATTACCTGAACTTTTGCCTTCTCTGTGAAGTCAGACTCGAATGACAAAGAGGGAACATAACATTGGGTCGTGGGGATGTAACTCTCTTGTACCGCAGCATTAGTTGGTTCCTCTCGCTCTTCACCATTGTTCCCTCTGACTTCAGAGTTGTATACACCGTAAAGATGATCCCATACCTGATTCTCAACTACATAGCCTGGAGGCATCTCAGTAAAAGCAAAGCACTTATCAAGTAAGGACTTTACACTCTCAACCTGTCATGTAAGTTAAAAGTACCATATTAGAATTATTAATAAACAAGAAAGAATTTGTAAATGGCAATATCTTGTATGTAAATGCAAATGTGAGTGTACCATTTGTATAAAATGATGCTGCTGGCTGTAAATAGTCCGAGGCTCGTATGTAGGGTCTGGGTCCCTTTCCCGTCGAGGGCGATGCAGTTTCCTATGTGTAATTTTCCTATACCAAGCTATGTATGAATCAATTTGCTCATAGTTGGAAATTTCGTATTGCTGTCCCTTCAAATGCTCCATGTAAGCCTCCCAATGTGCGATGTACACTTGCCTCAAGGGCATGCAATCAACAACGACAAATCTATCTTCTTTTTCCTTTCTAAGTTCTTTGTGATTTTCTGCCGGAGATGGTATACCTTGTAAGAACCCATACTGTCTCATCACCCTGTCTGGCATCTGATATTCTACAATATCAAAATGGATCAAGGGGATTCTACCAGATCCCAACAATCTTCCTTCAAAATTAAATCCACCCATTTTGTCATCCCACTTCATGTAAGGGCGCCACACTACTTGCCATTCAAGTTGGACATCTAACTCCCCTCGGTAAAATTTTAAATGATGATGGGGATTTGGTCGCCTATCAGGATAGCTGTGATTTTCTGAGTATGCCCAGGCTAGGGCCCTAGGTAACCATAACTGTGATTGAGGCCAGGGGTTAGGTCTACCAATTATTATACTCTCGTATGCCCAAATTTGTAAAAGAGTGACACAACCATTAATATATTTTGCTCCTTTCCTAGTGGCAGTATACAAAGACCTATACTAATAGCCCAACACAGCTGTACCCCAAGAATACGTTACACAATTTCCAGCGTTAGCAATAAAATACATATACCTGGGATGAACAATGTTTTTATTCCTAGTGGGGAACAATATTGCCCCACACAACCAAAGAATATAGGCCTTTGTGCATCGACCAACAATTTCCTTACTTGCTTTAGGTGGACAATTATTAAAATGCTGCTGCAACCATAATAATGAAATAGAGCCGCGCTTTTTTGATTCTTGATATTCAGCAGCTACTTCACTACTAAAACATTCTTTAAAATGAGCCAATGGAGTGTCAAATAACGGACAAGTTAAGGGTTTGCCAACCACATGCAACCTAAGAATGAAATGTACATCCTCTAAAGTGATTGTAATTTCCCCACAATTTAAGTGAAAACTATTGGTCTCCGGCCGCCATCTCTCTACCAAGGCGGAAACGAGCCCAATGTCAGTTTGCGGTACAACTGCCGGATAGGAAAAAATCCCAAACCAACATTTTTTCAGAAGAGTTTTTTGAGCTTTTGTTAATATCCATTGATCGTATTTTTTCAGTTAATTGACATGAGAGTAGTCTTCCCCTGTCTTTCCCGTCATATATATCATCCGACACATGATTTTGTTGGTCGTTAAGGACACTTGGGAAAATTGATCCATAAATCCAACTGTCCATCTAGTACCTAAAACAATAACAACCACATATTTTTTATATTGTTTAATAACTATGTAACGCAATATATCTATATCCTATTAGTCCAAATAAAACATCATACTTAAATAATTTTATTAATTCTTTTTTTTTTTTGCAGATTTTCATAATAATTAATTATTATTAGTCACAAAAGTCACATGCATATTATATCCCACATAACTCATAATATTTTATCAAAATAAACATTCGTAATAAAATAAAACACTACTCCATTACAATTATTAAGCAAATAATTTAATCATAAGTCAAAATTTATAATAACTACTTCACCACATAGTTATATAATTATCCAACACGTATACATAAATCACAATTTTTTTTTTTAAATTCACATGCATATATGTAGACATAGTAATAATTGATCATTTTTCTTCAAAGTTTAAACATCTATTTTTTTTATAAATACATGTTAAAAAAATAATTATATTATTTGAAAAGTAAATCTTACCAAAATAATCTCTGAATCTGAAAATTTGTAGGCTTAACCGGCGGTTGATCTTCAATTTTTACTGATAGCAAATTGTTGCAAGCTTTCTCTTCATGTAAATCAATTCTATTTTGATGCTTGAATGGAGGTTTTAATCAAGTTGGGAGGGAATATGTGTAGCGGCGGTGTAAGTCGATAAGAGAAGCATGAAGGATAGGGGAGCGGCAGCTGGTTAAAAAGAGAGTGAGCCTGCCGCTACAAGCTGTAGCGGCAAGGCGTGAGACATTTTCAGCTTTTTGGCTTCCGTGCAGTCACATTTCCACTTTTTGGCTTCCGTGCAGTCACCTTTTCAGTTTTTTGGCCACCGTGCAGTCAGTTTTGGATTTCATGCGTTAGTCAAATTAATATTAATGGCCTGCCGCATGAGCCTGTAGCGGCAGGGGTGAGACATTTATCAGGGGCAAATCTGTAACTTCGCTTCAGATTTGGAAAAGTTGGCTGCCGCTACAGCCTGTAGCGACAGGGAGAAATTCAAGTTTAATCCAAGCCTTCCATTGTCCAGATCAACGATCATTAACTTGTTTGCTGAACAGTGCTTCGAGCAAACGTGTGCCACGGATGATTTCCGTATATATATATATATATATACGGGACTGATCCATAGTGAACGTTATAAAAAAGAGATTAATCTTACAAAAAATCATGATCATTCATCTGAATATCGAATAATTAATATAGCCCCGGTTATCTGCAGTTTAGTTTCCAGTATTCAACAATTTAATATTGCGGACATGACAAAAGTCTAAAATACTCCCCTTGTAAAAGTTTCTCAACTGTGGACGTTAAGTATAACTGACCAATTGAAAAACGACGTCATTTTTAAATAAATACGGTCATTGGCCAAATTCAAATTTTTTTTAAATTTTTCAAGCTCCATGATTTTAAATTGAGGATGTCAAATAATTGATTATGAAATCTACCAAAATCTAACAAGTGTGAACGAAATTGATCTTGGATATGTATTCAACAGCGCCCATTTCAATTTCAAAGGGGCCTAACTGCTTTGCATCATCATCCCTCCAAGTTTCTGAGTGGGCGAAGAAGAAATCTGATTACCGAGTTATATGTGAATATTTCTTTATGACCGCAAGGGCACTAAATTTGGGACTGATAAAAAGGTATTTCTGAGTTGAAGGAAATTGTTGAGAATATTTCAAGGTGTGAATATAATCTATCTTCTTTAAAGGACTTTCAGAAGCAAAAAGGGGAACATAAAATTGCTGAGTTTAAAGATGAACGTGAGCTATATACGCAAAAAAAAATTATATTATGAAACGCTTATTATGAGGGGTGGATTTTTTCTTCAATATGCCTTGTCCTTCTACAGGATAATGGTGATTAGAAAATTTTAAAAAAAAATAGGCATCTGCAGGAGCCTAAAAAACTAAAAAATAAATAAATATGAATTTGATCAATATGAGGTTGTTTTCTAATTGGCCAACATCCGCAGTTTAATAAGGACACTTATTTAAAACGATATCGTTTTCTAGTTGGCCAAATACTGCGGACGAAACTTGTAAAGGAGGGGAATTTTGGACTTTTGTCCCGTCCGCAGTATTAAACGGAAGAATAGTGAAAATTAAACTGCGGACGAGAGCTATATTAATTGTTCAATATTTTGATGGACAGTCAAAATCTATTGTAAGACAAACCTTTTTTTATATTGTTAACTATAAATCAGTCCTATATATATATATATATATATATATATATATATATATATATATATATATATATATATATATATATATATATATATATATATATATATGGTTCTTTAAACTACTATACAATAATTAAAAAAGTAATTACAAGATTAGTGCATCCACAAAATAATTACAAAAAGAGTGAGGTCCTCACAAACACTCTCTTCCCCTTCAATTCAGCTTCCGTGAGGTCTCCAATGTTTTTCTTTGCCATTGAAGCAACGCCTCTTGTGGGTTTATCCGTGACCTTGAGGGATCGAAGCTTGGAGGTGACATGGACGGACAACAGAGGGTCGGCGACGGAGGCGGTGAAACCAAGGCCGCGGGGAGGGGCGCTGTATGACCCCAACTTTTATGAATAAAGATGAATTTTCTATAAATATCATTTTTGAATATTATGGAGTGAATTTGATATAATATTATAGTTTTAGGTAATATTTATAAATTTTGCAAAGTACGCAAGTTGTTATATAATATTCGATTGGTCGGGAAATATTCGTTTTATAAGAGAATATTGGTACGACGGCACAATCATTGGTGGACCCCCAACGGAATTATTGTCTGTGAGATCCCGAAATTATGAAATGAAAGTATTCAATTTTCTTATAATTATTATTTTATTTAGTAAAATGTTAAATTGAGAAAAGGTTAAAGTTAAGGGTGATATGTGAAAATTTTGTAAAGTATGCAAGTTATTATAAAATATTCGTTTGGTCGGAGAATATCCGTACGATGACACAATCATTGGTGGACCCCACAATGGAAGTATTGTCGTAGTAAGAAAACGACAGAATTATCTTTTTATAAAAATAACGGCGAAAGTGTTACCGTTAAAACTGTTGAACTACCCGGTAGTAAAAGTATAGTAATACGCGTGGTTGCATAGTAGCATACGGTATTGATTATTGATGCTTACGTAAGAAGTCACTCAATTATACTCAATTATTACTACAGTAATTGCTGCATCATATCTCTCATATTATTGATTCAATTATTGTCACAGTATCATCTGTATAATATGTTATATTATTAAATCAATAATTGAGACGACAAAGTTATTTATATTATTATTTGCAATATTCACAATGTCTAGAAGTTCTGTCAAGGAGAGGTTAGATAATCAAATTGCGCGCCAAAAGGGATAAATCCTTATCGGAAAGCCCCCTCTTTCCTGAGAACGACCTGGTTGTTAAATATTGTGAGTTATAATATTAATGATGAATAAGTTCGTGCTGATTAAAGATGAAATTAATAGTTTCATTGTGTTGAGATTATTAGTGTTAGTGAAAATCGATATTTATTTAGATAATAATTGATGTCTAGAGGTTATACTGACCAGTCGGGTAATTAATCGGATAAATGAGTATTTAATTGTTATTAATTCACATGATTATAACTATTTGTTCACATGTGTGTACTATTGATTCACATTCTTGTACTATTAGGAGAGTTGGTGCAAGATTGATAATACTTGCATGACTAAGTTAAAAATAGAGATATAGATGGAGGTACTATACTGTAATTCGTATTTTCACATGATTATAACTATTGATTCACATGATTGAACTATTGATTCACATTATTTACTATTAGGGGAGGTGGTGCAAGTTTGATAATACTTGCAGGACTAAATTAAAAATAAAGAAAAAGAGGAAGGTATTATATTGTAATATTTCGAGCCCCAAAACGTACAATTATTGAAACTATATTTTTCTATAAATAGAAGCCCATTCTTCCTTCATTTCTCACCAATTTACTAAAGCTATAGAGCAATTATTATAGAGAGAAATTATAGAGAGAAAGAAGAAGAGAAGTCTGCTACTTCACAATTCCATTATCCAGTTTTCTACTGAGGTAAGGGATATTATTATTATAGTAAGTGATATTATTTCTTTCGTATTCATGAAGAGAGCTATTGTTGTTCTATTCTTTATTATTCTGTTAGAATATCATGTCTGTGCGTATTACGCATGACCTGGTTCAATTCTTTATTATTCTATTAGAATATCCTATCTATGCGGATTACGCATGACCTGGTTCCGTTATTTATTATTTTGTTGGAATAACCTGTCTGTGCGGTCTATCGCATGCATGGTGAATTCTTCTGTTATTCTATTCTTTATTATTCTGTTGGAATAACCTGTCTATGTGGATTACCGCATGCGTGGTGAATGATCATTCGTATTCATTCCTTATTAAATTGTGGAAATAATTTGTCTACATGGATTACCGCATGGCAGATGAAAATCCATTTGTATTTTCGTATATTTTATTATACTTGTATGAGATATCATTTCTTTTATAATCGTCATAAAATATTATTTTATTTGGTATTTTATTTACGAGTTATTATTCACGGGTTACTATTAACCCGGTTACTATTCACTCTAGTATTATTCACTCGGGTATTCGGGCACTTTTCGTGTCGGAGTACTATTCACGGGTTACTATTTACCCAAATTACTATTCACCCAGAAATTATTCACTCGGGTATTTAGGGTACTTTTCCTGTCGAGGTACTATTCACGACGTACTATTCACGAAGTACTATTCACGGGATACTATTTATCCGAAAAATATATTTTTTTTTATCCAAATTATTTTTGGTACATGAATATTATTCTTAAATTTTACTCTACAAAGCAGTATCATGTTGACAATTTGGACTTTATTAATTTCTGGATAAATTAAATTATAAATCTTTAAAATTTATCTTTGAACTTGTTTTATTGAATTATTATGTCATTGTCATCATCCTCATGCTTATATTGTGATGAAAGTCATATTTGGCTTACGAGCAAAGATGGACTGTTGATTATTAGTTTTACAGTTGTATATCTTTGGCTTACGTGCAAAGATGGACTGTTGATTATTGGTTTTACAGTTGTATATCTTTGGCTTACGTGCAAAGATGGACTGTTGATTATTGATTTTACAGTTGTATATCTTTGCCTTACGTGCAAAGATGAACTATTGATTGATGAGTATCTTTGGCTTATGTGCATAGATGAACTGTTTATTGGTATAATTATGACCAGGGATCATTCGGTATAATCATGCCCGTAATGTTATAGATGATGTGATAAAAGTCCTCATTGGCCCGTAGTGCATTGATGGACAGTTATTGGTATGATTATAACCAGGGATTATTCGGTATAATCATGACCATTGATGATTACATGAATATCCTTGGCCGTAGTTCAGGGATGATTCGATGATGTGGATTATTTATTAAGCTGAGTCTCAGCGATAAAATATTGATTATACACTTTTAATTCGTAGAAGATAATAGATATCATGCTCTACTTGACTCTTCTAAAACACAGTTGTATGTCTTTGGTCGTAGTGCAAAGATGAATTTATTAGTATGATTATGAGCAGGAATTGTGATTTGGTATAACCATGATTTTTGATGTTTCAGGTGAAGATAGGTGATGAAAATTTTCTTCGTCCTGGGTGCGAAGAGGAATTTAGAATCACAATTATGATTACGAGTTATTCATATGATTTTGGACAGGAATTATTGATTGATGTTACAGGGATAAAACATTATTCGTCGAGTTTTAACATGGAGAAGATAATATACCTGATGGTCTATTTGACTCTTCTAATGGATTGCTCGTTCCGCTGCAACTATAGTTGAAAAGTTTTATCATCTACCATAGATTCTAAATCTCTGATTTATTACAGATGAAGGCTATTGATGATGTAAATTATCTTTAGTCATGATATTCTTTACTGGGCTAGTGTTGCTCACCCTTTTTGCTTCACAATTTCTTTCAGGTAATAAGAGTGTTGCCGGGTCGAGCGGGGATAACAGGGGAATAGAATGGTGGTCTATAGCTGTTGAGGTTCTTCCTAAATAGTATGGAAATAATTTTGTTGAGAACGTTAGATAAGTGTGTCGTATTGTATACGTCATTTGATATTTAATTTTGGTGAACCGAATAGGTTAAGGTGAACCCAACTTTGGAAGGATGTTTTGCCGCTATCATACAAGATGTCTAATGACATACAACCTCGTGTTATCATAAGACAGGGTTGTGCACATCCACTTGCTGAGTATATCTACGAGCACTACCTATATGATCTTTATGACGCCCCCAAAACAGGTATACATCACCCATCTTGGGTCGTCACTTACATGGTACATAAATCAAATACAAATTTAATTATACAACAATCGTGTACAATACGACAAAATATAGCTGAGAGTTTAAACAAGAATATTGCCTTCTAGACAATATCCACTCTCAATGGAGTCCTCATCACAATTTTTGTCACACTATTTTATAGAATAGTGAGGACTACTAAAACAACCATCTGGACCGTCAATCCGTTCCCCGACTCGTCCCAGCTATATTTTCATTTCCTGAAGAGAACAGTGAAAGAAAGGGTGAGCTCAACTGGCCCACTAAGAAATATTATGACTAAGATAATACAGAATAAATTATCCTTAGCCTTCAACAATGTTAAACTGATAGAATATAATAGACAACAAGTTTAACTGCAGTGGAACAAGCAATCCATTAGAAGAGTCCAGTAGAGCATAATGTCTACTATCTCCTCTAGATTAAAAGTTCATCGTTAATATTTTATTCCTGTAATACTCATCAACAGTTCATTGTTATACCCAAGACAAAAGAACTATCATCACCTGTCTTCACCTAAACCACCAAAGAATATAGTTAAATCCATAATTCATATTTATAATCATGTAAATCAACAGTTTCTCCTTGCCACAAAGGTGTAATAGAATGTTTACTCAATATCCTTACCCCAGAGGCTTAAAATATTCAAATGTAATAACAATGATCATACCAATCAGATGTCTACCTTTGCACTACTGGCCAAAGATATTCAACTATAAAACCAATGGTCATGATCATACCAATCAATTGTCTGTCAGTGCACTACGGCCAAAGACATTCAACTGTTAACTAATGGTCATGATCCTGCCAATCACATCATCGAATTATCCATGCACTACGGGCCAAGGATATTCGTTATTATCATCTTTGCATTACGGGCCAAAGCTTTCAATCAACAGTTCGTCTTTGCACGTAAGCCAAAGATATACAATTGTAAAATCAATAATCAACAGTCCATCTTTGCACGTAAGCCAAAGATATACAACCATAAAATCAATAATCAACAGTCCATCTATGCACGTAAGCCAAAAATGACTTTCATCACAATATAAGCATGAGGATGATGACAATGATATCAGCATTAATCAAACGCAATCAAGGATAAATATTAAAGACTTTAAATTTATCCAGAGTTTAAAATATCCACATTGTCAACATCATACTGCTTTGTGGAGTAAAATTCAAGAATAATATTCATGTATCAAAAATAATTTGGACAGAGAAGAAATATATTTTTTGGGTGAATAGTACCCCGTGAATAGTATCCTGTGAAAAGTACTTCGGGAATAGTACCTCGTGAATAGCACCCCGACATGACAAAGTACCCCAAATACCCGAATGAATAATATTCAGGTGAATAATAATTTGGGTCAATAGTAACCCGTGAATAGTAACTCGTGAATAGTATTCCGACACGAAAAGTGCCCCTAATACCCGAGTGAATAATACTAGAGTGAATAGTAACCGGATAAATAGTAACCCGTAAATAGTAACTCGTAAATAAAATACCAAATAAAATGATATTTCATGACGAGTACAAAAGAAATGATATCTCATACGAGTATAATATAATATACGAAACTGCAAATGAATTTTCATCCGCCATGCGGTAATCCACGTAGACAGATCATTTTCATAATTTAATAAAGAATGAATACGAAAGGTCATTCACCATGTATGCGGTAGTTCGCGTAGACAGGTTATTCCAACAGAATAATAAAGAATGGAATAGCAAAAGAATTCACCAGGCATGCGATATACAAACATGTTATTCCCAACAGAATAATAAAGAATGGAATAACAGAAGAATTCACCAGGCATGCGATAGACCGCACAGACAGGTTATTCCCAATAGAATAATAAATTATGGAACCAGGTCATGCGTAATACGCACAGACAGGATATTCCAACAGAATAATAAAGAATGGAACCAGGTCATGCGTAATCCGTACAGACAGGATATTCCAACAGAATAATAAAGAATGGAATAATAGAAGAATTTCACCATGTATGCGGTACTTCGCATAGACAGGTTATTCCAACATAATAATAAAAAATGGAATAACAGAAGAATTTTACCATGTATGTGGTACTTCGCATAGACAGGTTATTCCAACATAATAATAAAGAATAGAATAACAGAAGCTCTCTTCATGAATACGAAAGAAATAATACCCCTTACTATAATAATAATATCCATTACCTTAGAAGAAAACTGGATACTGAAATAGTGAGGTAACAGACTTCTCTTCTTCTTTCTCTCTATAATAATTGCTCTATAGCTTTAGTGAATTGGTGAGAAATGAAGGAAGAATGAGCTTCTAATTATAGGAAAATATAGTTTCAATAATTGCACATTTTGGGGCTCGAAATATTACAGTATGATACCTTCCTCTTTTTCTTTATTTTTAATTTAGTCCTGCAAGTATTATCAAACTTGCACCACCTCCCCTAATAGTAAATCATGTGAATCAATAGTAAAATTATGTGACTCAATAGTATAATCATGTGAAAAAACTAATTACAGTATAGTACCTCCATCTATACCTCCATTTTTAACTTAGTCATGCAAGCATTATCAATCTTGCACCAACTCCCCTAATAGTAAATGAATGTGAATCAATAGTACACACATGTGAAGAAATAGTTATAATCATGTGAATCAATAGCAATTAATTACTCATTTATCCGGTGAATTACCCGATTGGTCAATATAACCTCCAGACATCAATTACTATCGAAATAAATGTCGATTTTCACTAACACTAATAATTCCAACACAATGGAACTATTAATTTTATCTTTAATTAACACGAACTTATTCATCATTAATATTATAATTCACAATATTTAACAACCAGATTGTTCTCAGGAAAGAGGAGGCTTTCCGATAAGGATTTTTTCCTATTGGCGCGCAATTTGATTATCTAACCTCTCCTTGACATAACTTCTAGACATTGTGAATATTGAAAATAATAATATGAATAACTTTGTCGTCTCAATTATTGATTTATTAATATAACATATTATACAGATGATATTGTGACAATAATTGAATCAATAATATGAGGGATATGATGCAGCAATTACTGTAGCAATAATTGAGTATAACTGAGTGACTTCTTATGTCACATAAGCATCAATAATTAATGCCGTGTGTTACTATGCAACCACACGTATTACTGTACTTTTACTACCGGGTATTTTATGACAACTTGCTTACTTTGAAAAAAAATTCAAATATCACCCTTAACTTTAACCTTTTATCAATTTAACCATTTACTAAATAGAATAATTATAAGAAAATTGAATATTTTCGTTTCATAAAATTTGGGGTCTCACAATCTCCCCTCCTTATGAAATTTCGCCCTTAAAATTTACGTACGTACCTGGTATTCAAAGAGGTGAGAATACCTTGACTTCATTTTATACCAACTCTTGAGGTATAACCTTTGAGTGTCGAATATGATCCTTCTTATCCAAGATTTTAACACGTATCTCATCATACGTTAAATTTTTTGTTATCTCATCTAGTTCTAATTCAATAATGTGGTTCGGGTCGTCCACATAATTACGTAACATCGATACGTGAAAAATGTTATGAACACGTGACATACTTGGCGGTAAAATAAGTCTATAGGCCACAGTTCCTACTCGATCGAGGATTTTAAATGGGCCAATTAAATCGAGGGTTGAGATTTCCTCTATTCATCGACTCTTGCTTCTAGAATAACGCCCTCTTGATCCTTCTTCTTCATATTCATCAGCTCCGGGTGTGTAGCTTGAGCGGCTTTAACTTTATCGATTAAAGTTGATTCTAATCGTATATTCCTTATCTTCACGTGGGTCCCTAGAGTTTTTAACTCTATCTTCATCATTTGTAAGTTATATGAAATGAGTTTTTGTGTTAACAACGTCACACTCGTAACCGCATACGATCTTCAACTCAACGCGTCAGCTACCATGTTCGCTCTTCCACGATGATATTAAATGGTATTGTCGTAATCTTCAACAGCTCAAGCAAACGTCTTTGGTGCATAATACTTTCGTTCTAGGTGAAAAAATATTTAAGGGTTTTAGAAATGGGTTTTGTACTAGGGTCAATACAAAATTCAATTTCACGCTCTGGGGTAGGCTAAGAAGTCTTCAAGAATACGTCAAGAAATTTATTAAAGATAGAAATGTCATTCAAAACTGTGACTCTTATCCAAGACTTGGATAGCACGTCACATTGATACCTATCAACTTGCCACTGTTATTCACGACGTCCCTACGGATATTCTGGCTTCTGTGCATTCCATAAAGGAAGTCACCAGCGAAAGGCTCGGGGCTCTTTACTTATGGCTTGATATGACAATGATTGACTTTAGTGGTTTGGTTGCTTAAATTCGCATAACAGGTTGGTTAGGAATATGAAAGCTAACAACCTTACGAAAAGCATGATGAGTAGTTAACCAATCGATTCCAAAAATTACATCAAATGCAAGTATTTTCAAAGAGATAAGATAGACAGGTAACGTGAGGGTGCCGATTTGAATTAAAAAAGATTTATAAATAGTGGAGGTAACGAAAGTTTCTCCTAATGGAGTTTCAACCGATAAGTCAAAGTCTAACTTCTCTAGAGTTAAATTTAAACGTTGAGCGCAAGCAAGAGAGATAAAAGAATGGGTAGAATCGGTATCTAATAAGATATAGACTTCGCAAGAATTTATAATTAACTAACCCGTGCTAACTTCGTTCGGGTTACTCGCTTTTTGAGAAGTCACAAAAAACGCTCTTTCAAAAACCACCGACTTTGTTTTGTCCGTATCCGCCTTTGGTGCCACCGTCCCAGTTGGACTTAACTTTGGTACACGATAAAATCGGGCTAGGTGACCTTCCTTTCCACAATTGTAATATGCTTTGGACTGCATCACGCAGTTTGGACTGATATGTCCCTCCCCTCCGCATTTGAAGCATACAATTGGTGGTCGTTCTCCTTCCTTGAAAACGGGTGTTGGTGCTGCTATCTTTCTATCGTTGTTGAACCTTCTCTTATTGAAATTTCCACTCCTATTATCTTGGCCATGATTACCACCGAAGGGGTTACCATTCTTGGCATGATAATTTCCCCCACGATGGTTATCATTGTTCCGATGGCCGTTGCCACCAGTATGATTATTATCGTGTTGCTGGTCATTACCTTTTGGTTGTGCTGACTCATTATCGCGCTCCAATAACTGAGCCCTATTCACAACATCTGAATATAAACAAAGTTTGTGAGAAATGAGGTATTGACGTATATCGGGTTTTAAACCTCTTAGAAATATTCGCGTCATTCGCTCCTCATTATCGACCAAATGGGATGCAAACCGGGATAACTCCGCAAATTTAGCCTCGTATTGTGACACGGTCATATTATTTTGCTCCAACTTGACGAATTCCACCTCTTTCATGTAACGAATACTTTCGAGAAAGTACTTGTTGTTGAACAACTCTTGGAACTTCTCCCAAGACATCTTGAGTGCGTCAGGCTGGGTACGCTTTACAGATTCCCACCAATAATCTGCCTCTTCACGCAACATAAAGGTAGTGAAGGGAACCTTTTGCTCCTCTGAGCATTCCAAGCCATCAAATATCTTGGTGATTTACTTTATCCACGTCTCCGCCTTAAGTGGTTCTGGCTTTCCCAAAAACTCCGGTGGTCCCAGCTCCTTAAACTGCTTAGCAGTGACCAGTCGTGGGTTGCCATTGTTTCCACCTGCATTTTGAACAAGAACCGCTCTCGCCTGATGTTGTATGAATTACATAAAACCTCTGAAAATCTCATCGTTCACCATTTCATCGGTGTTATTATTTACCTGAGGATTATTGTCTTCCTGTTGCACATTATCCTGGGTATTAATCGTTGGTGACTCAACAATCTCTTGTGCTTCATTGCTAATCTCAACATTTTCATATGCAATTTTCAAATACTGTCACAAAATAAGGGTTAATTGACATATCACATAATATCCCTATACTCTGACCGACCAATTAAATACCAAATAAACTTAGGTAGGTCATACTAGTGAAGGAATTTCCCGTCTCTCCCCTCCTAGTTCTTGTCTCACATCTCAGCCAGTGATCATATCCCTAAGCTTTGATACCAACTGTGACGCCCCCAAAACAGGTATACATCACCCATCTTGGGTCGCCACTTACATGGTATATAAATCAAATACAAACTTAATTATACAACTGTCGTGTACAATACGACAAAACATAGCTAAGAGTTTAAACAAGAATATTGCCTTCTAGACAATATCCACTCTCAATGGAGTCCTCATTACAATTATTATCACACTATTTTATAGAATAGTGAGGACTACTAAAATAACTATCTGGACCGTCAATCCCTTCCCCGACTCGTCCCAACTATATTCTCATTTCCTGAAGAGAACAGTGAAAGAAAGGGTGAGCTCAACTAGCCCAGTAAAAAATATTATGACTAAGATAATGCAGAATAAATTATCCTTAGCCTTCAATATTGTTAAACTGATAGAATATAATAGACAACGAGTTTAACTGCAGCGGAACAAGCAATCCATTAGAAGAGTCAAGTAGAGCAGAATGTTTACTATTTTCTCTAGATTAAAAGTTCATCGTTAATATTTCATTCATGTAATATTCATCAACAGTTCTTTGTTATACGTAAGACAAAAGAACTATCATCACCTGTCTTCACCTAAACCACCAAAGATTATAGTTAAATCCACAATTCATATTTATAATTATGTAACTCAACAGTTTCTCCTTGCCACAAAGGCTTAATAGAACGTTTACTCAATATCCTTACCCCAAAGGCTAAAGATATTCAAATGTAATAACAATGATTATAGCAATCAGTTGTCTACCTTTGCACTATGGGCCAAAAATAATCAACCATAAAACTAATGGTCATGATCATACCAATCAAATGTCTGTCAGTGCACTACGACCAAAGACATTCAACTGTTAACTAATGGTTATGATCCTGCCAATCACATCATCGAATTATCCATCCACTATGGGCCAAGGATATTCGTTATTATCACCAGTGGTCATGATCATGTCATACACCTGTCCATTTTTACATTACGGGCCAAAGCTTTCAATCAACAGTTCGTCTTTGCACGTAAGCCAAAGATATACAATTGTAAAATCAATAATCAACAGTCCATCTTTGCACGTAAGCCAAAGATATACAACCATAAAACCAATAATCAACAGTCCATCTATGCACATAAGCCAAAGATGACTTTCATCACAATATAAGCATGAGGATGATAACAATGATATAAGCATTAATCAAACGCAATCAAGGATAAATATTAAAGACTTTAAATTTATCCAGAGTTTAAAATACCCAAATTATCAACATCATACTGCTTTATGGAGTAAAATTCAAGAATAATATTCATGTATCAAAAATAATTTGGACAGAGAAGAAATATATTTTTTGGGTGAATAGTACCCCGTGAATAGTACCCTGTGAATAGTACTTCAGGAATAGTACCTCGTGAATAGTATCCCGACATGAAAAGTACCCCAAATACCGAAATAAATAATATTCAGGTGAATAGTAATTTGGGTCAATAGTAACCCATGAATAGTAACTCGTGAATAGTATTTCGACACGAAAAGTACCCCGAATACCCGAGTGAATAATACTAAAGTGAATAGTAACCGAGTGGATAGTAACCCGTGAATAGCAACTCGTAAATAAAATACCAAATAAAATGATATTTCATGACGAGTACAAAAGAAATGATATCTCATACGAGTATAATAGAATATACGAAACTACAAATGGATTTTCATCCGCCATGCGGTAATCCACGTAGACAGATCATTTCCATAATTTAATAAAGTATGAATACGAAAGGTCATTCACCATGCATGCGGTAGTCCGTGTAGACATATTATTTCAACAGGATAATAAAAAATGGAATAACAAAAGAATTCACCAGGCATGCGACAGACTGCACAAACAAGTTATTCCCAACAGAATAATAAAGAATGGAATAACAGAAAAATTCACCAGGCATGCGATAGACCGCACAGACAGGTTATTCCCAACAGAATAAAAAATAATGGAACCAGGTCATGTGTAATACGCACAGATAGGATATTCTAACATAATAATAAAGAATGGAACCAGGTCATGCGTAATCCGCACAGACAGGATATTCCAACAGAATAATAAAGAATGGAATAATAGAAGAATTTCACCATGTATGCGGTACTTCGCATAGACAGGTTATTTCAACATAATAATAAAGAATGGAATAACAGAAGAATTTCACCATTTATGCGGTACTTCGCATAGACAGGTTATTCCAACATAATAATAAAGAATGAAATAACAGAAGCTCTCTTCATGAATACGAAAGAAATAATACCCATTACTATAATAATAATATCCCTTACCTTAGAAGAAAACTGGATACTGGAATAGTGAGGTAGCAGACTTCTCTTCTTTTTTCTCTCTATAATAATTGCTCTATAGCTTTAGTGAATTGGTGAGAAATGAAGGAAGAATGAACTTCTATTTATAGGAAAATATAGTTTCGATAATTGCACATTTTGGGGCTCGAAATATTACAGTATAATACCTTCCTCTTTTTCTTTATTTTTAATTTAGTCCTGCAAGTATTATCAAACTTGCACCACCTCCCCTAATAGTAAATAATGTGAATCAATAGTTCAATCATGTGAATCAATAGTTATAATCATGTGAAAATACGAATTACAGTATAGTACCTCCATCTATATCTTTGTTTTTAACTTAGTCATGCAAGTATTATCAATCTTACACCAACTCCCCTAATAGTAAATGAATGTGAATCAATAGTACACACATGTGGACAAATAGTTATAATCATGTGAATTAATAACAATTAATTGCTCATTTATCCGGAGAATTACCCAATTGGTCAATATAACCTCCAGACATCAATTATTATCGAAATAAATATCGATTTTCACTAACACCAATAATTCCAACACAATAGAGCTATCAATTTCATCTTTAATCAACACGAACTTATTCCTCATTAATATTATAATTCACAATATTTAACAACCAGGTTGTTTCCAGGAAAGAGGAGGCTTTTCGATAAGGATTTCTCCCTATTGGCGCGCAATTAGATTATCTAACCTCTCTTTGACAGAACTTTTAGACATTGTGAATATTATAAATAATAATATAAATAACTTTGCCGTCTCAATTATTGATTTAATAATATAAAATATTATACAGATGATATTGTGATAATAATTGAATCAATAATATGAGAGATATGAAGCAACAATTACTGTAGTAATAATTGAGTATAACTGAGTGACTTCTTACGTCACGTAAGCATCAATAATCAATACCGTGTGCTACTATATAACCACGCGTATTACTGTACTTTTACTACCAGGTATTTTATGACAACTTGCTTACTTTAAAAAAATTTCAAATATCACCCTTAACTTTAACCTTTTATCAATTTAATCATTTACTAAATATAATAATTATAAAAAAATTGAATACTTTCATTTTATAAAATTTGGGGTCTCACAATCTTGTAGTTTGTTTGAAATATAATTTCCACTTGGAGACAACGGAGATAATTATATGTCAAGAGAAGACTTACCATTGGAAAGAAGATGATTATAATCTTCTTATTTTTTTTTTGGGACTTTTGGGTGAACCAAGGATAATTCTGTGGACATATAATATCTATCATAACCTAGACGCATGGCCTCCCATGTACGAAGGTTTCCTTGAGTATTTTCTAAAGATTTTAATTTCAAAAATAATTATTGACTGTACCTTTATGTAAGATACCATTGTAAGGTCTTGTGGTCAAGGCACCACGAGAGTTATATATATTTGTATTAAAACTCACATCTTATCTGTTGTCGTACTCTGCATGACAGTTCAACAGTTGTATAAATGAAGTTTATATTTAATTTTTATAGTGCGATATCTGGCGACTCAGAATGGGTCGTGTGGACCTATTTTGGGGGCATCACAAATGGTATCAGAGCTTAGAGATATGGTCGCTGGCAGAGATATGAGTCTAGAACTAGGAGGAGGGAGAGACGAGTAATATACTTCGCTAGTGTGTGACTTGCCTAAGTCAAAATTTTTACTTGATAAGTTGACAATTTGTGATATGTCAATTGACCTTTGTTTTGAAGATATATTCTATAATGATATCTGAAATACAGGAGACGAGCAATTGAAAAATCATGATACAGAGGATATAACCGGGAACGTACAATTCGAAAAAAGAGTAAGGTATTCTCATCTCTTAGAATACCAGGTACGTACAAAAATTTTGAGGGCAAAATTTCATTATGAGGGGAGATTATGAGATCCCAAAATTATGAAATGAAAGTATTCAATTTTTTTATAATTATTATTTTATTTAGTAAATGGTTAAATTAAGAAAAGGTTAAAGTTAAGGGAGATATGTGAAAATTTTGTAAAGTATGCAAGTTGTTATAAAATATTCTTTTGGTCGGGGAATATTCGTACGACGGCATAATCATTGGTGGACCCCACAATGGAAGTATTGTCGTAGTAAGAAAACGACAGAATTATCTTTTTATAAAAATAACGGCGAAAGTGTTACCGTTAAAATTGTTTAACTACCCGGTAGTAAAAGTATAGTAATACGCATGGTTGTATAGTAGCATACGGTATTGATTATTGATGCTTACGTAAGAAGTCACTCAGTTATACTCAATTATTGATACAGTAACTGTTGCTTCATATCTCTCATATTATTGATTCAATTATTGCCACAGTATCATCTGTATAATATGTTATATTATTAAATTAATAATTGAGACGACAAAGTTATTCATATTATTATTTGCAATATTGACAATGTCTAGAAGTTCTGTCAAGGAGAAATCCTTATCGGAAAGCCCCCTCTTTCCTGAAAACGATCTGGTTGTTAAATATTGTGAGTTATAATATTAATGATGAATAAGTTCGTACTGATTAAAGATGACATTGATAGTTTCATTGTGTTGAGATTATTAGTATTAGTGAAAATCGATATTTATTTAGATAATAATTGATGTCTAGAGGTTATACTGACCAGTCGAGTAATTAATCGGATAAATGAGTAATTAATTGCTATTAATTCACATGATTATAACTATTTGTTCACATGTATGTACTATTGATTCACATTCTTGTACTATTAGGGGAGTTGGTGCAAGATTGATAATACTTGCATGACTAAGTTAAAAATGGAGGTAAAGATGGAGGTACTATAATGTAATTCGTATTTTTACATGATTATAACTATTAATTCACATGATTGAACTATTGATTCACATTATTTACTATTAGGGGAGGTGATGCAAGTTTGATAATACTTGCAGGACTAAATTAAAAATGAAAAAAAAAGAGGAAGGTATTATACTGTAATATTTCGAGCCTCAAAACGTGCAATTATCGAAACTATATTTTTCTATAAATAGAAGCTCATTCTTCCTTCATTTCTCACCAATTCACTAAAACTATAAAGCAATTATTATAGAGAAAAATTATAGAGAGAAATTATAGAGAGAAAGAAGAAGAGAAGTCTGCTACCTCACTATTTCAGTATCCAATTTTCTTCTGAGGTAAGGGATAATATTATTATAGTAAGGGGTATTATTTCTTTCATATTCATGAAGAGAGCTATTGTTATTCCATTCTTTATTATTCTGTTGGAATATCCTGTCTGTGCGTATTGCGCATGACCTGGTTCTATTCTTTATTATTCTGTTGGAATATCCTGTCTGTGCGGATTACGCATGACCTGGTTCCGTTATTTATTATTTTGTTAGAATAACCTGTCTATGCGGTTTATCGCATGCATGGTGAATTCTTCTGTTATTTCATTCTTTATTATTCTGTTAGAATAACTTGTCTATGTGGATTACCGCATGCATGGTGAATGATCATTCGTATTCATTCCTTATTAAATTGTGGAAATGATCTGTCTACGTGGATTACCGCATGGCGGATGAAAATCCATTTACAGTTTCGTATATTCTATTATACTCGTATGAGATATCATTTCTTTTGTAATCGTCCTGAAATATCATTTTATTTGGTATTTTATTTACGAGTTACTATTCACGGGTTACTATTCACCCGATTACTATTCACTTTAGTATTATTCACTCGAGTATTCGGGACACTTTTCGTGTCAGAGTACTATTTACGAGTTACTATTCACCCAAATTACTATTTACCCGGATATTATTCACTCGGATATTTGGGGTACTTTTCATGTTGGGGTACTATTCACGATATACTATTCTCGAAATACTATCCACGGGATACTATTTACCCGAAAAATATTTTTCTTTTCTGTCCAAATTATTTTTGGTACATGAATATTATTCTTAAATTTTACTCTATAAAGCAGTATCATGTTGACAATTTGGACGTTATTGATTTCTGGATAAATTAAATTATAAATCTTTAAAATTTATCTTTGAACTTGTTTTATTGAATTATTATGTCATTGTCATCATCATCATGCTTATATTATGATGAAAGTCATCTTTGGCTTACATGCAAAGATGGACTGTTGATTATTGGTTTTACAGTTGTATATCTTTGGCTTACGTGCAAAGATGGACTGTTGATTATTGATTTTACAGTTGTATATCTTTGGCTTACGTGCAAAGATGGACTGTTGATTATTGGTTTTACAGTTGTATATCTTTGGCTTACGTGCAAAGATGGACTGTTGATTATTGATTTTACAATTGTATATCTTTACCTTACGTGCAAAGATGAACTATTGATTATTGAGTATCTTTGGCTTATGTGCATAGATGAACTGTTTATTGGTATGATTATGACCAGAGATCATTCGGTATAATCATGACCCGTAATGTTATAGATGATGTAATAAAAGTCCTCATTGGCCCGTAGTGCATTGATGGACAGTTAGTGGTATGATTATAACCAGGGATTATTCGGTATAATCATGACCATTGATGATTATATGAATATCTTTGGCCGTAGTGCAGGGATGATTCAATGATGTGGATTATTTATTAAGCTGAGTCTCAGCGATAAAATATTGATTATACACTTTTAATTCGTAGAAGATAGTAGATATCATGCTCTACTTGACTCTTCTAAAATACAGTTGTATATCTTTGGCCGTAGTGCAAAGATGAATTTATTAGTATGATTATGAGCAGGAATTGTGATTTGGTATAATCATGATTTTTTATATTTCAGGTGAAGATAGGTGATGAAAATTTTCTTCGTCCTGGGTGCGAAGAGGAATTTAGAATCACAATTATGATTACGAGTTATTCATATGATTGTGGTTAAGAATTGTTGATTGATGTTACAGGGATAAAACATTATTGGTGGACTTTTAACATGGAGAAGATAATAGACCTGATGGTCTATTTGACTCTTCTAATGGATTTCTCGTTCCGCTGCAACTATGGTTGAAAAGTTTTATCATCTACCACATGTTCTAAATCTCTGATTTATTACTGATGAAGGCTATTGATGATGTAAATTATCTTTAGTCATGATATTCTTTACTGGGCTAGTTGTGCTCACCCTTTTTGCTTCACAATTCCTTTCAGGTAATAAGAGTGTTGCCGGGTCGAGCATAGAACGGTTGTCTATAGCTGTTGAGGTTCTCCCTAAATAGTATGGAAATAATTTTGTTTAGAACTTTAGATAAGTGTGTTGTATTATATACGTCATTTGATATTTAATTTTGGTGAACCGAATAGGGTAAGGTGATCCCAACTTTGGAAGGGTGTTTTCTCGCTATCACACAAGATGTCTAATGATATACAACCTTGTGTTATCATAAGACAGGGTTGTGCACATCCACTTGCTGAGTATATGTACGAACACTACCTATATGATCTTAGAGTTTATTTGAAATATAATTTCCACTTGGAGACAACGGAGATAATTATATGTCAAGAGAAGACTCACCATTGGAAAGAAGATGATAGTAATCTTCTAGTTTTTCTTTGGGGACTTTTGGGTCAACCAAGGAGAATTCTATGAACATATGATATCTATCATAACCTAGACACATGGTCTCCCATGTACGAAGGTTTCCTTGAGTATTTTCTAAAGATTTTAATTTCTAAAATAATTATTGACTGTACTTTTATGTAAGGTACCATTGTAAGGTCTTGTGGTCAAGGCACCACGAGAGTTATATATATTTGTATTAAAACTCACAGCTTATCTGTTGTCGTACTTTACACGACAGTTCAACAGTTGTATAAATAAAGTTTATATTTGATTTTTATAATGCTATATCTGGCGACTCAGAATGGGTCGTGTGGACCTATTTTGAGGGCGTCACATTGTCGGATTGAGAAAATGACAAAAATATCTTTTTATAAAATAATGATGAAAGTTATACAGTTAACTGTTAGAATACCGGTAGTAAAAGTACAGTAATACGTGTGGTTGCATAGTAGCACATGGTATTGATTATTGATGCTTACGTAAGAAGCCATTAAGTTATACTCAATTATTGCTACAGTAATTGCTGCACAGTATCTCATATTATTGATTCAATTATTGTCACAGTATCATCTGCATAATATTTTATATTATTAAATCAATAATTGAGATGACAAAGTTATTCATATTATTATTTACAATATTGAAGATGTCCCGAAAGTTCTGTCGGGGAGAGGTTTGGTCACCTAATTGTGCACCAATAGGGAAAAATTCTTATCGGAAAGCCCCCTCTTTTCTGCGAATAATTTGGTTGTTAAATATTGTGAGTTATAATATTAATGATGAATAATTGTTGGAAGATTAAAAATGTGTTGAATGAAGATAAAATAATTTGTGGTAATATTTATTCAATATTTGATACAAATAAGAAGTCTGTTATGAGACGTTTGTGGTAAGTTTGGTTTATTCTATGGGGGCCCATATGTCATCATCTAAGAGTCACTTTCGCCAACAGTAATTGCCTTTACCAGACGTCAAACCACTTGTCGTTTCACATTATAGGCGTCGAACCAATTGTCGTTTCACATTACAGGCGTCGACCAATTGTCGTTTCACATTACAGGCGTCAAACCACTTGTTATTTCATATTACAAGCATCAAACCACTTTTCTTTTCACATCACCAGTCGTCAAGCCACTTGCCTCTTCACATTGCAAGGGCTAAGCTAGAAATCTTCTATAAATAAAAGCTTATTTCTTCTTTCATTCTCACCAATTCATTACGACTCACAAGAGAATTCTATAGAGAGAGAATCAGAGAGAAAGAAGAAGAGCATTCTGTTACTACACTATTTCAGTATCCAATCTCCTACTAAGGTAAGGGGTATTATTTCTTTCATATTCGTAAGGGATATTATTTCTTTAATATTCGTAAGAGGTATTATTTCTTTCATATTCGTAAGGGGTATTATTTCTTTAGTATTCGTAAGGAATATTATTTTTGTTCAATATTCATATAAAATAATATTTTCTTCCATACTCTGTAGTATATAAGTAATATTATTTCATTTCAGATTCTGAATTCTACACTTATGTTGTTAAGTATTACTTCTATACTCCTTGAAATTAGTAGAATATCCTTGAAATTTGCGCTTCATGTAGTATCGTTTCACAATGATATTTTTCTGAACATTCTTATTAAAGTTTAATCTTTTCATGCCGGAGTACTATTCACAGGATACTATTCACGAAGTACTATTCACGGGGTACTATTCATGATAAAAATTAATTTTTTTTCTGTCCAAATTATTCTTGAAACAATATTATTCTTGAATTTTACTCCACAAAGCAGTATCATTATAACGCCCCCAAAATAGGTCCATTCCATTCAACCCATTTTGAGTCGTCAAATACATGGTACAGATAACAACTACAACTTTATTACAACAATTGTCATGTAAAATACAACAATACATATGCTATGAGTTTGGGTACAAATATATACCAACTGTGACTCATGTCCCAACCTTGGATAGCACGTCACAATGACACATTACATAAAGGTATAGTCAAAAACTGTTTTAGAAATTAGAATCTTTGGGAAGTGCTCAAGGAAACCCTCGTACATGGGAGGCCATGCTTCTAGGTTATGATAGATATCATATGGCCACAGAATTATCCTTGGTTGACCCAATAGACCCTAAAGAAAAATAAGAAGGTTACTATCATATTCTTCCCAATGGTGAGTCTTCTCTTGACTTATCATTATCTCTACTGTCTCTAATTGAGAATTATACTTCAAACAAACACCAAGATTATATAGGTAGTGCTCGTAAATATACTCAGCAAGTGGATGAGCACATCCCTGTCTTATGATGACACGAGATTGTATATCATTAGACATCTTGTATGATAGTGGCAAAACACCCTTCCAACGTTGGGTTCGCCTCACCCTAGATGATTCACCAAATATAACTACTAAATGATGACCACCGTTCTATTCTCCTGTTACCCCCGCTCGACCCAGCTACACTCTTATTACCTGAAAGGAATTGTGAAATAGAAGGGTGAGCACAACTAGCTCAGTAAAGAATATCGTGACTAAAGATAATTAAATTATCAATAGCCTTCAACAGAATTAAATCAGAGATTTAGAACATATGGTAGATGATAAAAATTTTCAACCATAGTTGCAGCGGAACGAGCAATCCATTAGAAGAGTCAAATAGACTACAAAGTCTATTATCTTTTCCATGTTAAAAGTCCACCAACAATGTTTTATCCCTGTAACATCAATCAACAATTCTTGTCCACAATCACGTGTATAACTCATAATCATATTTTTAGTTCTAAATTCCTCTTCTCATCCAGAACAAGATAATTTTCATCACTTGTTTTTATCTGAAACATCAAAGATCATGGTTATACCAAATCACAGTTCATGTTCATAATCATACTAATAATTTCATCTTTGCACTACGGGCCAAAGATATTCATCAACAACTCATCTTTGCACTACAGGCCAAAGATATTTCTCAACAGCTCATATTTGCACTACAAGCCAAATATATTATTATCTCAAAGAAATATATAATCATTTCAGAATTTATATAACCAATAATTATAACCACGTTGATCATTTCACCTTTTCACTTAAGCTAAAGATATTCAATTATAAATTCAATGGTCATGATCATACCAGTCAACAATTCAACTTTGCACTACTGGCCAAAGAGAACTCATAGTCATGATCGTACCAAAAATCTACACATCTTTACACTCAAGTCAAAGAGAAATATCATCATTAGGGTTATAAAAATATTATATATGATAAAAAAAATAATATGATCAACATATATTTTTAATCTCAAGAGTAATATTCATAAATCAACTATAATTTGGTTAGAAAAAGAAACCAATTTTGTCATGAATAGTAACTCGTGAATAGTAACTCGTGAATAGTAACTCATGAATAGTAACTCGTGAATAGTAACTCATGAATAGTAACTCGTGAATACTAACTCGTGAATACTAACTCATGAATAGTAACTCATGAATAGTAACTCGTGAATAGTAACTCATGAATAGTAACTCATGAATAGTAACCCCGACATGAAAAAATAAGAATTTTACAAGAAAAATCTTACCAATATTCCGGTATAATGGTATTGAAAGAAATAAAATCATTGATAAAAAAAAATAGCATCCCTTACTATCCCTTACCTCAAAAGAGCAGTACTCCTGACTGGAATAAAGCTGAACGAACTTGCACCGTATAGCAACACTCAAGATATCAAAATACTCACAAGAATACACTTGATAATATAGAGAGAGAAATAGAGAGAAAACTTTAATTTCTGGTGTGATTTTCAATTCTAACCTAAGCACCCTATTTATAGGAAATTGCTTAGAACACCAAAGCAGAAAATTTAATATAATATTAATATATATATATATATATATATATATATATATATATATATATATATATATATATATATATATATATATATAAATTTTCAAGCCCACCTTTGAAGATCTGAATTCAGCACATTTTAACAATCAGTGGGCCCCACCATCTCACAAAAAAACGTTTTTCTCAAAATAATTAACTTAAACTCCCAAAAATCAATTATTTCGGAACTTCGGAACTTCAATAATTCATAATAAATAGCCCTTTGATCAGAAAATTCGAATCTCTCGAGTTTTTATAGGAAATTCAATTCTCTACAACTTTGCAGAAGAAAGTTTTTCCAAATTCTAAATAGAAATTGACCGAAATCCATAAACGGACGATTTTATAGTCAATAATAAATTTTCGGTTAAGAATTGTGTCCACCAACACACAAAACATGTGTTAATCATTTAATGCCCCAAAAATACTCTTCCTCCTCATATACTCATATATCCCACATTCATTGTAAAAATATCACCATCAATATATTATTAAAATAATATATTTAAATGAATTATTTTATCAGAAAAAGATAAAATATTAATTTTCAACAATTGTCACATTAAAATTTTTTTCCATCTATATCCACATAAAATTAATATTTTCCTCATCATATAAATCAATAATTAATTATACACAAATAATATTACAGAATCACAGTACTGGCAACCAGGCTGTTCCCAGGAAAGAGGGGACTTTCCAATAAGGATCTCTTCCTTACTGGCGCGCAATTAGATGACCAAACCTCTCCTTAGATAGAACTTTCTAGACATTACTAATAATATTATCTAATAATATTATTCAGAAAATATAAATTATTGCTCCGATAATAGAAAATACTGTGTAGTGACAATTATTAAAACAACAGTAATATAAAATATCAACGCAGCAATTATTGAATCAATATTGAACAGTAATTACTGTAACAATTATTGAGTAATGCCTTCTTACGTAAAAATTAATAATTGGTGCAATACCGTGTGCTACTGTGCAACAACGCGTATTACAGTGTTTTAACCACCGGGTATTCCAACAGTGTTAACGGTAATAACTACGCCGTTATTTATAAACAACTTACTCTTGTCGTTTTTTTCATCCAATCGCTTTCCGTTATGGGGCCCACAAAAGGCTGCGCCGTCGTATGAATATTCCCCGACAGTAAGAATATTCCACGATCAAACGAATATTCCCCGACAACAATTAATATTTTATAACCACTTGTGTATTTCGAAGAAAAAAAATTCATATATCACCCTTAACTTTAACAATTATCAATTTAACCATTTACTAAATAGTAATAATAAGAAAAATTGAATACTTTTATTTCATAAAATTCGGGGTCTTACAATCTCCCCTCCTTATGAAATTTCGTCCTCGAAATTTACGTACCTGGTATTTCAAAAAGTTGAGAATACCTTGCTTTCATTTCAGATTCTATCTTTCCTGTCATCATAATTTCTTCATTGCTCATCTCTTGTATTTCAGATATCATTCTAGAATACAGCTTTAAAACAAAGGTTAATTGAACAAATTAACATATCACATAATATCCCGATATTATGACTGACCAACAAATAAGCTTAGGTAGGACACACTAGCGAAGGATTTACTCGTCTCTCCCCTCCTAGTTCTATTCCCCGATCTCCGCCAGAGATCATATCCCTAAGCTCTGATACCAACTGTAACGCCCCCAAAATAGGTCCATTCCATCCAACCCATTTTGAGTCGTTAAATACATGGTACAGATAACAACTACAACTTTATTACAACAATTGTCGTGCAAAATACAACAACACATATGCTATGAGTTTGGGTACAAATATATACCAACTGTGACTCATGTCCCAACCTTGGATAGCACGTCATAATGACACATTACATAAAGGTATAATCAAAAACTGTTTTAGAAATTAGAATATTTGGGAAGTGCTCAAGGAAACCCTCGTACATGGGAGGCCATGCTTCTAGGTTATGATAGATATCATATGGCCACAGAATTATCCTTGGTTGACCCAATAGACCCCAAAGAAAAATAAGAAGGTTACTATCATATTCTTCCCAATGGTGAGTCTTCTCTTGACTTATCATTATCTCCACTGTCTCTAATTGAGAATTATACTTTAAACAAACACCAAGATTATATAGGTAGTGCTCGTAAATATACTCAGCAAGTAGATGAGCACATCCCTGTCTTATGATGACACGAGATTGTATATCATTAGACATCTTGTATGATAGTGGCAAAACACCCTTCCAACGTTGGGTTCGCCTCACCCTAGATGATTCACCAAATATAACTACTAAATGATGACCACCGTTCTATTCTCCTGTTACCCCCGCTCGACCCAGCTACACTCTTATTACCTGAAAGAAATTGTGAAATAGAAGGGTGAGCACAACTAGCTCAGTAAAGAATATCGTGACTAAAGATAATTAAATTATCAATAGCCTTCAATAGAATTAAATCAGAGATTTAGAATATATGGTAGATGATAAAATTTTTCAACCATAGTTGCAGCGGAACGAGCAATCCATTAGAAGAGTCAAATAGACTACAAAGTCTATTATCTTTTCCATGTTAAAAGTCCACCAACAATATTTTATCCCTGCAACATCAATCAACAATTCTTCTCCACAATCACATGTATAACTCATAATCATATTTGTAGTTCTAAATTCCTCTTCTCATCCAGAACAAGATAATTTTCATCACTTGTCTTTACCTGAAACATCAAAGATCATGGTTATACCAAATCACAGTTCCTGTTCATAATCATACTAATAATTTCATCTTTGCACTACGGGCCAAAGATATTCATCAACAACTCATCTTTGCACTACAGGCCAAAGATATTCCTCAACAGCTCATATTTGCACTACAAGCCAAATATATTATTATCTCAAAGAAATATATAATCATTTCAGAATTTATATAACCAATAATTATAACCACGTTGATCATTTCACATTTTCACTTAAGCTAAAGATATTCAATTATAAATTCAATGGTCATGATCATACCAGTCAACAATTCAACTTTGCACTACTGGCCAAAGAGAACCCATAGTCATGATCGTACCAAAAATCTACACATCTTTACACTCAAGTCAAAGAGAAATATCATCATTAGGGTTATAAAAATGTTATATATGATAAAAAAAATAATATGATCAACATATAGTTTTAATCTCAAGAGTAATATTCATAAATCAACTATAATTTGGTTAGAAAAAAAAAACCAATTTTGTCATGAATAGTAACCCGTGAATAGTAACTCGTGAATAGTAACTCATGAATAGTAACTCGTGAATAGTAACTCATAAATAGTAACTCGTGAATACTAACTCATGAATAATAACTCGTAAATAGTAACTCATGAATAGTAACTCGTGAATAGTAACTCATGAATAGTAACCCCGACATGAAAAAATAAGAATTTTACAAGAAAAATCTTACCAATATTCCGGTATAATGGTATTAAAAGAAATAAAATCATTGATAAAAAAAAATAGCATCCCTTACTATCCCTTACCTCAAAAGAACAGTACTCCTGACTGGAATAAAGCTGAACGAACTTGCACCGTATAGCAACACTCAAGATATCAAAATACTCACAAGAATACACTTGATAATATAGAGAGAGAAATAGAGAGAAAACTTTAATTTCTGGTGTGATTTTCAATTCTAACCTAAGCACCCTATTTATAGGAAATTGCTTAGAACACCAAAGCAGAAAATTTAATATAATATATATATATATATATATATATATATATATATATATATAAATTTTCAAGCCCACCTTTGAAGATCTGAATTCAGCACATTTTAACAACCAGTGGGCCCCATCATCTCACAAAAAAATGTTTTTCTCTCAAATAATTAACTTAAATTCTCAAAAATCAATTATTTCGGAACTTCGAAACTTCAATAATTCATAATAAATAGCCCTTTGATCAGAAAATTCGAATCTCGCGTGTTTTTATAGGAAATTCAATTCTCTACAACTTTGCAAAAGAAAGTTTTTCCAAATTCCAAACAGAAATTGACCGAAATCCACAAACGGGCGATTTTACAGTCAATAATAAATTTTCGGTCAAGAATTGTGTCCACCAACACACAAAACATGTGTTAATCATTTAATGCCCCAAAAATACTCTTCCTCCTCATATACTCATATATCCCACATTCATTGTAAAAATATCACCATCAATATATTATTAAAATAATATATTTAAATGAATTATTTTATCAGAAAAAGATAAAATATTAATTTTCAACAATTGTCACATTAAAATTTTTTTCCATCTATATCCACATAAAATTAATATTTTCCTCATCATATAAATCAATAATTAATTATACACAAATAATATTACAGAATCACAGTACTGGCAACCAGGCCGTTCCCAGGAAAGAGGGGGCTTTCTAATAAGGATCTCTTCCTTACTGGCGCGCAATTAGATGACCAAACCTCTCCTTAGATAGAACTTTTTAGACATTACTAATAATATTATCTAATAATATTATTCAGAAAATATAAATTATTGCTCCGATAATAGAAAATACTGTGTAGTGACAATTATTAAAACAACAGTAATATAAAATATCAACGCAGCAATTATTGAATCAATATTGAACAGTAATTACTGTAACAATTATTGAGTAATGCCTTCTTACGTAAAAATTAATAATTGGTGCAATACCGTGTGCTACTGTGCAACAACGCGTATTACTGTGTTTTAACCACCGGGTATTCCAACAGTGTTAACGGTAATAACTACGTCGTTATTTATAAACAACTTACTCTTGTCGTTTTCTTCATCCAATCGCTTTCCGTTATGGGGCCCACAAAAGGCTGCGCCGTCGTATGAATATTCCCCGACAGTAAGAATATTCCACGATCAAACGAATATTCCCCGACAATAATTAATATTTTATAACCACTTGTGTATTTCGAAGAAAAAAAATTCATATATCACCCTTAACTTTAACAATTATCAATTTAACCATTTACTAAATAGTAATAATAAGAAAAATTGAATACTTTTATTTCATAAAATTCGGGGTCTTACAATCTCCCCTCCTTATGAAATTTCGTCCTCGAAATTTACGTACCTGGTATTTCAAAAAGTTGAGAATACCTTGCTTTCATTTCAGATTCTATCTTTCCTGTCATCATAATTTCTTCATTGCTCATCTCTTGTATTTCAGATATCATTCTAGAATAAAGCTTTAAAACAAAGGTTAATTGAACAAATTAACATATCACATAATATCCCGATATTATGACTGACCAACAAATAAGCTTAGGTAGGACACACTAGCGAAGGATTTACTCGTCTCTCCCCTCCTAGTTCTATTCCCCGATCTCCGCCAGAGATCATATCCCTAAGCTCTGATACCAACTGTAACGCCCCCAAAATAGGTCCATTCCATCCAACCCATTTTGAGTCGTTAAATACATGGTACAGATAACAACTACAACTTTATTACAACAATTGTCGTGCAAAATACAACAACACATATGCTATGAGTTTGGGTACAAATATATACCAACTGTGACTCATGTCCCAACCTTGGATAGCACGTCATAATGACACATTACATAAAGGTATAATCAAAAACTGTTTTAGAAATTAGAATCTTTGGGAAGTGCTCAAGGAAACCCTCGTACATGGGAGGCCATGCTTCTAGGTTATGATAGATATCATATGGCCACAGAATTATCCTTGGTTGACCCAATAGACCCCAAAGAAAAATAAGAAGGTTACTATCATATTCTTCCCAATGGTGAGTCTTCTCTTGACTTATCATTATCTCCACTGTCTCTAATTGAGAATTATACTTTAAACAAACACCAAGATTATATAGGTAGTGCTCGTAAATATACTCAGCAAGTAGATGAGCACATCCCTGTCTTATGATGACACGAGATTGTATAGCATTAGACATCTTGTATGATAGTGGCAAAACACCCTTCCAACGTTGGGTTCGCCTCACCCTAGATGATTCACCAAATATAACTACTAAATGATGACCACCGTTCTATTCTCCTGTTACCCCCGCTCGACCCAGCTACACTCTTATTACCTGAAAGGAATTGTGAAATAGAAGGGTGAGCACAACTAGCTCAGTAAAGAATATCGTGACTAAAGATAATTAAATTATCAATAGCCTTCAATAGAATTAAATCAGAGATTTAGAACATATGGTAGATGATAAAAATTTTCAACCATAGTTGCAGCGGAACGAGCAATCCATTAGAAGAGTCAAATAGACTACAAAGTCTATTATCTTTTCCATGTTAAAAGTCCACCAACAATATTTTATCCCTGCAACATCAATCAACAATTCTTCTCCACAATCACATGTATAACTCATAATCATATTTGTAGTTCTAAATTCCTCTTCTCATCCAGAACAAGATAATTTTCATCACTTGTCTTTACCTGAAACATCAAAGATCATGGTTATACCAAATCACAGTTCCTGTTCATAATCATACTAATAATTTCATCTTTGCACTACGGGCCAAAGATATTCATCAACAACTCATCTTTGCACTACAGGCCAAAGATATTCCTCAACAGCTCATATTTGCACTACAAGCCAAATATATTATTATCTCAAAGAAATATATAATCATTTCAGAATTTATATAACCAATAATTATAACCACGTTGATCATTTCACCTTTTCACTTAAGCTAAAGATATTCAATTATAAATTCAATGGTCATGATCATACCAGTCAACAATTCAACTTTGCACTACTGGCCAAAGAGAACCCATAGTCATGATCGTACCAAAAATCTACACATCTTTACACTCAAGTTAAAGAGAAATATCATCATTAGGGTTATAAAAATGTTATATATGATAAAAAAAATAATATGATCAACATATAGTTTTAATCTCAAGAGTAATATTCATAAATCAACTATAATTTGGTTAGAAAAAAAAACCAATTTTGTCATGAATAGTAACCCGTGAATAGTAACTCGTGAATAGTAACTTATGAATAGTAACTCGTGAATAGTAACTCATAAATAGTAACTCGTGAATACTAACTCATGAATAATAACTCGTAAATAGTAACTCATGAATAGTAACTCGTGAATAGTAACTCATGAATAGTAACCCCGACATGAAAAAATAAGAATTTTACAAGAAAAATCTTACCAATATTCCGGTATAATGATATTGAAAGAAATAATATCATTGATAAAAAAAATAACATCCCTTACTATCCCTTACCTCAAAAGAGCAGTACTCCTGACTGGAATAAAGCTGAACGAACTTGCACCGTATAGCAACACTCAAGATATCAAAATACTCACAAGAATACACTTGATAATATAGAGAGAGAAATAGAGAGAAAACTTCAATTTCTGGTGTGATTTTCAATTCTAACCTAAGCACCCTATTTATAGGAAATTGCTTAGAACACCAAAGCAGAAAATTTAATATAATATTAATATATATATATATATATATATATATATATATATATATATATATATATATATAAATTTTCAAGCCCACCTTTGAAGATCTGAATTCAGCACATTTTAACAACCAGTGGGCCCCATCATCTCACAAAAAAATGTTTTTCTCAAAATAATTAACTTAAATTCCCAAAAATCAATTATTTCGGAACTTCGAAACTTCAATAATTCATAATAAATAGCCCTTTGATCAGAAAATTCGAATCTCGCGTGTTTTTATAGGAAATTCAATTCTCTACAACTTTGCAAAAGAAATTTTTTCCAAATTCCAAACAGAAATTGACCGAAATCCACAAACGGGCGATTTTACAGTCAATAATAAATTTTCGGTCAAGAATTGTGTCCACCAACACACAAAATATGTGTTAATCATTTAATGCCACAAAAATACTCTTCCTCCTCATATACTCATATATCCCACATTCATTGTAAAAATATCACCATCAATATATTATTAAAATAATATATTTAAATGAATTATTTTATCAGAAAAAGATAAAATATTAATTTTCAACAATTGTCACATTAAAATTTTTTTCCATCTATATCCACATAAAATCAATATTTTCCTCATCATATAAATTAGTAATTAATTATACACAAATAATATTACAGAATCACAGTACTGGCAAACAGGCCGTTCCCAGGAAAGAGGGGGCTTTCCAATAAGGATCTCTTCCTTACTGGCGCGCAATTAGATGACCAAACCTCTCTTTAGACAGAACTTTCTAGACATTGCTAATAATATTATCTAATAATATTATTCAGATAATATAAATTATTGCTCCGATAATAGAAAATACTGTGTAGTGACAATTATTAAAACAACAGTAATATAAAATATCAACGCAGCAATTATTGAATCAATATTGAACAGTAATTACTGTAACAATTATTGAGTAATGCCTTCTTACGTAAAAATTAATAATTGGTGCAATACCGTGTGCTACTGTGTAACAACGCGTATTACTGTGTTTTAACCACCGGGTATTCCAACAGTGTTAACGGTAATAACTACGCCGTTATTTATAAACAACTTACTCTTGTCGTTTTCTTCATCCAATCGCTTTCCGTTATGGGGCCCACAAAAGGCTGCGCCGTCGTATGAATATTCCCCGACAGTAAGAATATTCCACGATCAAACGAATATTCCCCGACAATAATTAATATTTTATAACCACTTGTGTATTTCGAAGAAAAAAAATTCATATATCACCCTTAACTTTAACAATTATCAATTTAACCATTTACTAAATAGTAATAATAAGAAAAATTGAATACTTTTATTTCATAAAATTCGGGGTCTTACAATCTCCCCTCCTTATGAAATTTCGTCCTCGAAATTTACGTACCTGGTATTTCAAAAGTTGAGAATACCTTGCTTTCATTTCAGATTCTATCTTTCCTGTCATCATAATTTCTTCATTGCTCATCTCTTGTATTTCAGATATCATTCTAGAATACAGCTTTAAAACAAAGGTTAATTGAACAAATTAACATATCACATAATATCCCGATATTATGACTGACCAACAAATAAGCTTAGGTAGGACACACTAGCGAAGGATTTACTCGTCTCTCCCCTCCTAGTTCTATTCCCCGATCTCCGCCAGAGATCATATCCCTAAGCTCTGATACCAACTGTAACGCCCCCAAAATAGGTCCATTCCATCCAACCCATTTTGAGTCGTTAAATACATGGTACAGATAACAACTACAACTTTATTACAACAATTGTCGTGCAAAATACAACAACACATATGCTATGAGTTTGGGTACAAATATATACCAACTGTGACTCATGTCCCAACCTTGGATAGCACGTCATAATGACACATTACATAAAGGTATAATCAAAAACTGTTTTAGAAATTAGAATCTTTGGGAAGTGCTCAAGGAAACCCTCGTACATGGGAGGCCATGCTTCTAGGTTATGATAGATATCATATGGCCACAGAATTATCCTTGGTTGACCCAATAGACCCCAAAGAAAAATAAGAAGGTTACTATCATATTCTTCCCAATGGTGAGTCTTCTCTTGACTTATCATTATCTCCACTGTCTCTAATTGAGAATTATACTTTAAACAAACACCAAGATTATATAGGTAGTGCTCGTAAATATACTCAGCAAGTAGATGAGCACATCCCTGTCTTATGATGACACGAGATTGTATATCATTAGACATCTTGTATGATAGTGGCAAAACACCCTTCCAACGTTGGGTTCGCCTCACCCTAGATGATTCACCAAATATAACTACTAAATGATGACCACCGTTCTATTCTCCTGTTACCCCCGCTCTACCCAGCTACACTCTTATTACCTGAAAGGAATTGTGAAATAGAAGGGTGAGCACAACTAGCTCAGTAAAGAATATCGTGACTAAAGATAATTAAATTATCAATAGCCTTCAATAGAATTAAATCAGAGATTTAGAACATATGGTAGATGATAAAAATTTTCAACCATAGTTGCAGCGGAACGAGCAATCCATTAGAAGAGTCAAATAGACTACAAAGTCTATTATCTTTTCCATGTTAAAAGTCCACCAACAATATTTTATCCCTGCAACATCAATCAACAATTCTTCTCCACAATCACATGTATAACTCATAATCATATTTGTAGTTCTAAATTCCTCTTCTCATCCAGAACAAGATAATTTTCATCACTTGTCTTTACCTGAAACATCAAAGATCATGGTTATACCAAATCACAGTTCCTGTTCATAATCATACTAATAATTTCATCTTTGCACTACGGGTCAAAGATATTCATCAACAACTCATCTTTGCACTACAGGCCAAAGATATTCCTCAACAGCTCATATTTGCACTACAAGCCAAATATATTATTATCTCAAAGAAATATATAATCATTTCAGAATTTATATAACCAATAATTATAACCACGTTGATCATTTCACCTTTTCACTTAAGCTAAAGATATTCAATTATAAATTCAATGGTCATGATCATACCAGTCAACAATTCAACTTTGCACTACTGGCCAAAGAGAACCCATAGTCATGATCGTACCAAAAATCTACACTTCTTTACACTCAAGTTAAAGAGAAATATCATCATTAGGGTTATAAAAATGTTATATATGATAAAAAAAATAATATGATCAACATATAGTTTTAATCTCAAGAGTAATATTCATAAATCAACTATAATTTGGTTAGAAAAAAAAACCAATTTTGTCATGAATAGTAACCCGTGAATAGTAACTCGTGAATAGTAACTCATGAATAGTAACTCGTGAATAGTAACTCATAAATAGTAACTCGTGAATACTAACTCATGAATAATAACTCGTAAATAGTAACTCATGAATAGTAACTCGTGAATAGTAACTCATGAATAGTAACCCCGACATGAAAAAATAAGAATTTTACAAGAAAAATCTTACCAATATTCCGGTATAATGGTATTGAAAGAAATAAAATCATTGATAAAAAAAAATAGCATCCCTTACTATCCCTTACCTCAAAAGAGCAGTACTCCTGACTGGAATAAAGCTGAACGAACTTGCACCGTATAGCAACACTCAAGATATCAAAATACTCACAAGAATACACTTGATAATATAGAGAGAGAAATAGAGAGAAAACTTTAATTTCTGGTGTGATTTTCAATTCTAACCTAAGCACCCTATTTATAGGAAATTGCTTAGAACACCGAAGCAGAAAATTTAATATATATATATATATATATATATATATATATATATATATATATATATATATATATATATATAAATTTTCAAGCCCACCTTTGAAGATCTGAATTCAGCACATTTTAACAACCAGTGGGCCCCATCATCTCACAAAAAAATGTTTTTCTCAAAATAATTAACTTAAATTCCCAAAAATCAATTATTTCGGAACTTCGAAACTTCAATAATTTATAATAAATAGCCCTTTGATCAGAAAATTCGAATCTCGCGTGTTTTTATAGGAAATTCAATTCTCTACAACTTTGCAAAAGAAAGTTTTTCCAAATTCCAAACAGAAATTGACCGAAATCCACAAACGGGCGATTTTACAGTCAATAATAAATTTTCGGTCAAGAATTGTGTCCACCAACACACAAAACATGTGTTAATCATTTAATGCCCCAAAAATACTCTTCCTCCTCATATACTCATATATCCCACATTCATTGTAAAAATATCACCATCAATATATTATTAAAATAATATATTTAAATGAATTATTTTATCAGAAAAAGATAAAATATTAATTTTCAACAATTGTCACATTAAAATTTTTTTCCATCTATATCCACATAAAATTAATATTTTCCTCATCATATAAATCAATAATTAATTATACACAAATAATATTACAGAATCACAGTACTGGCAACCAGGCCGTTCCCAGGAAAGAGGGGGCTTTCCAATAAGGATCTCTTCCTTACTGGCGCGCAATTAGATGACCAAACCTCTCCTTAGATAGAACTTTTTAGACATTACTAATAATATTATCTAATAATATTATTCAGAAAATATAAATTATTGCTCCGATAATAGAAAATACTGTGTAGTGACAATTATTAAAACAACAGTAATATAAAATATCAACGCAGCAATTATTGAATCAATATTGAACAGTAATTACTGTAACAATTATTGAGTAATGCCTTCTTACGTAAAAATTAATAATTGGTGCAATACCGTGTGCTACTGTGCAACAACGCGTATTACTGTGTTTTAACCACCGGGTATTCCAACAGTGTTAACGGTAATAACTACGTCGTTATTTATAAACAACTTACTCTTGTCGTTTTCTTCATCCAATCGCTTTCCGTTATGGGGCCCACAAAAGGCTGCGCCGTCGTATGAATATTCCCCGACAGTAAGAATATTCCACGATCAAACGAATATTCCCCGACAATAATTAATATTTTATAACCACTTGTGTATTTCGAAGAAAAAAAATTCATATATCACCCTTAACTTTAACAATTATCAATTTAACCATTTACTAAATAGTAATAATAAGAAAAATTGAATACTTTTATTTCATAAAATTCGGGGTCTTACAATCTCCCCTCCTTATGAAATTTCGTCCTCGAAATTTACGTACCTGGTATTTCAAAAAGTTGAGAATACCTTGCTTTCATTTCAGATTCTATCTTTCCTGTCATCATAATTTCTTCATTGCTCATCTCTTGTATTTCAGATATCATTCTAGAATACAGCTTTAAAACAAAGGTTAATTGAACAAATTAACATATCACATAATATCCCGATATTATGACTGACCAACAAATAAGCTTAGGTAGGACACACTAGCGAAGGATTTACTCGTCTCTCCCCTCCTAGTTCTATTCCCCGATCTCCGCCAGAGATCATATCCCTAAGCTCTGATACCAACTGTAACGCCCCCAAAATAGGTCCATTCCATCCAACCCATTTTGAGTCGTTAAATACATGGTACAGATAACAACTACAACTTTATTACAACAATTGTCGTGCAAAATACAACAACACATATGCTATGAGTTTGGGTACAAATATATACCAACTGTGACTCATGTCCCAACCTTGGATAGCACGTCATAATGACACATTACATAAAGGTATAATCAAAAACTGTTTTAGAAATTAGAATCTTTGGGAAGTGCTCAAGGAAACCCTCGTACATGGGAGGCCATGCTTCTAGGTTATGATAGATATCATATGGCCACAGAATTATCCTTGGTTGACCCAATAGACCCCAAAGAAAAATAAGAAGGTTACTATCATATTCTTCCCAATGGTGAGTCTTCTCTTGACTTATCATTATCTCCACTGTCTCTAATTGAGAATTATACTTTAAACAAACACCAAGATTATATAGGTAGTGCTCGTAAATATACTCAGCAAGTAGATGAGCACATCCCTGTCTTATGATGACACGAGATTGTATAGCATTAGACATCTTGTATGATAGTGGCAAAACACCCTTCCAACGTTGGGTTCGCCTCACCCTAGATGATTCACCAAATATAACTACTAAATGATGACCACCGTTCTATTCTCCTGTTACCCCGCTCGACCCAGCTACACTCTTATTACCTGAAAGGAATTGTGAAATAGAAGGGTGAGCACAACTAGCTCAGTAAAGAATATCGTGACTAAAGATAATTAAATTATCAATAGCCTTCAATAGAATTAAATCAGAGATTTAGAACATATGGTAGATGATAAAAAATTTCAACCATAGTTGCAGCGGAACGAGCAATCCATTAGAAGAGTCAAATAGACTACAAAGTCTATTATCTTTTCCATGTTAAAAGTCCACCAACAATATTTTATCCCTGCAACATCAATCAACAATTCTTCTCCACAATCACATGTATAACTCATAATCATATTTGTAGTTCTAAATTCCTCTTCTCATCCAGAACAAGATAATTTTCATCACTTATCTTTACCTGAAACATCAAAGATCATGGTTATACTAAATCACAGTTCCTGTTCATAATCATACTAATAATTTCATCTTTGCACTACGGGCCAAAGATATTCATCAACAACTCATCTTTGCACTACAGGCCAAAGATATTCCTCAACAGCTCATATTTGCACTACAAGCCAAATATATTATTATCTCAAAGAAATATATAATCATTTCAGAATTTATATAACCAATAATTATAACCACGTTGATCATTTCACCTTTTCACTTAAGCTAAAGATATTCAATTATAAATTCAATGGTCATGATCATACCAGTCAACAATTCAACTTTGCACTACTGGCCAAAGAGAACCCATAATCATGATCGTACCAAAAATCTACACATCTTTACACTCAAGTCAAAGAGAAATATCATCATTAGGGTTATAAAAATATTATATATGATAAAAAAAATAATATGATCAACATATAGTTTTAATCTCAAGAGTAATATTCATAAATCAACTATAATTTGGTTAGAAAAAAAAACCAATTTTGTCATGAATAGTAACCCGTGAATAGTAACTCATGAATAGTAACTCGTGAATAGTAACTCATAAATAGTAACTCGTGAATACTAACTCATGAATAATAACTCGTAAATAGTAACTCATGAATAGTAACTCGTGAATAGTAACTCATGAATAGTAACTCCGACATGAAAAAATAAGAATTTTACAAGAAAAATCTTACCAATATTCCGGTATAATGATATTGAAAGAAATAATATCATTGATAAAAAAAAATAACATCCCTTACTATCCCTTACCTCAAAAGAGCAGTACTCCTGACTGGAATAAAGCTGAACGAACTTGCACCGTATAGCAACACTCAAGATATCAAAATACTCACAAGAATACACTTGATAATATAGAGAGAGAAATAGAGAGAAAACTTCAATTTCTGGTGTGATTTTTAATTCTAACCTAAGCACCCTATTTATAGGAAATTGCTTAGAACACCAAAGCAGAAAATTTAATATAATATTAATATATATATATATATATATATATATATATATATATATATATATATAAATTTTCAAGCCCACCTTTGAAGATCTGAATTCAGCACATTTTAACAACCAGTGGGCCCCATCATCTCACAAAAAAATGTTTTTTTCAAAATAATTAACTTAAATTCCCAAAAATCAATTATTTCGGAACTTCGAAACTTCAATAATTCATAATAAATAGCCCTTTGATCAGAAAATTTGAATCTCGCGTGTTTTTATAGGAAATTCAATTCTCTACAACTTTGCAAAAGAAAGTTTTTTCAAATTCCAAACAGAAATTGACCGAAATCCACAAACGGGCGATTTTACAGTCAATAATAAATTTTCGGTCAAGAATTGTGTCCACCAACACACAAAATATGTGTTAATCATTTAATACCACAAAAATAATCTTCCTCCTCATATACTCATATATCCCACATTCATTGTAAAAATATCACCATCAATATATTATTAAAATAATATATTTAAATGAATTATTTTATCAGAAAAAGATAAAATATTAATTTTCAACAATTGTCACATTAAAATTTTTTTCCATCTATATCCATATAAAATCAATATTTTCCTCATCATATAAATCAATAATTAATTATACACAAATAATATTACAGAATCACAGTACTGGCAACCAGGCCGTTCCCAGGAAAGAGGGGGCTTTCCAATAAGGATCTCTTCCTTACTGGCGCGCAATTAGATGACCAAACCTCTCTTTAGACAGAACTTTCTAGACATTGCTAATAATATTATCTAATAATATTATTCAGATAATATAAATTATTGCTCCGATAATAGAAAATACTGTGTAGTGACAATTATTAAAACAACAGTAATATAAAATATCAACGCAGCAATTATTGAATCAATATTGAACAGTAATTACTGTAACAATTATTGAGTAATGCCTTCTTACGTAAAAATTAATAATTGGTGCAATACCGTGTGCTACTGTGCAACAACGCGTATTACTGTGTTTTAACCACCGGGTATTCCAACAGTGTTAACGGTAATAACTACGCCGCTATTTATAAACAACTTACTCTTGTCGTTTTCTTCATCCAATCGCTTTCCGTTATGGGGCCCACAAAAGGCTGCGCCGTCGTATGAATATTCCCCGATAGTAAGAATATTCCATGATCAAACGAATATTCCCCGACAACAATGAATATTTTATAACCACTTGTGTATTTCGAAAAAAAAATTCATATATCACCCTTAACTTTAACATTTATCAATTTAACCATTTACTAAATAGTAATTATAAGAAAAATTGAATACTTTTATTTCATAAAATTCGGGGTCTTACAATCATGTTGACAATTTGGACATTATTGAATTCTGGATAAATTGAATTACAAATCTTTAAAATTTATCCTTACTCTCCTTTAATTGAATTCTTATATCATTGTCATCATCCTCATGCTTATATTATGATAAAAGTCATCTGTGGCCCGTAATGTGACGCCCCCCAAAATTAGGTATACATCACCCATCTTGGGTCGTCAGATACATAGTACAGAATACAAATACAACTTACTAATACAACTGTCGTGTACAATACGACAAAACATAAACTGTGAGTTTGAATACAAATATTATCTTCTAGAGAGTATTCATACTCTAAAGGAGTCCTCATTACATTTATTAACTCACCATTACATAGAATAGTGAGGACTACTAACTAATACTATCATTCGGACCATCACTCCGTTCCCCGACTTGCCCCAGCTACGTTCTCATTTCCTGAAGAGAACAGTGAAAGAAAAGGTGAGCTCAACTAGCCCAGTAAGAAATATTATGACTAAGATAATGCAGAATAAATTATCATTAGCCTTCAACAATGTTAAACTGATAAAATACAATAGACATCAAGTTTAACTGTAGCGGAATAAGCAATCCATTAAAAGAGTCAAGTAGAAAATAAACTCTACTATCTTTTATGATTTAAAAGATTTTTTAACACTGTGATCGCTGAGACTCAGCTTAATAAAATAATCCACATCATCGAATCACCCCTGCACTACGGCCAATGATATTCGTATATTCATTAATGGTCATGATCATGCCAACAACTGTCCATCAATGCACTACGGGCCAATGAGGACTTTTACCACATCATTTGTAACATTACGGTCATGGTTACACCGAATAATCCCTGGTCATAATCATTCCAAGTCCATCTATGCACTACAGGCCACAGATGACTTTCAACAGAATATAAACATGAGGATGATGACAATGATATAAGAATTCAATAAAACAAGTTCAAGAATTAATTTATCCAAGAATTTACAACGTCCAAATTGTCAACATGATACTACTTTGTGGAGTAAAATTCAAGAATGATCAGGAGAATATTTTCATGAATGGATACTAGATGAAGCGTAAATATCAAGGATATTCCACAAATTTTATGGAGTATAGAAGTCAAAACTTAACTAACTGAGTATAATAAAGAATGGAATAACAAAAGAAATCACCATGCATGCGATAGACCGCACAGACAGGTTATTCTTAACAGAATAATAATAATGGAACCAGGTCCGGCGTAAACGCACAGACAGGATATTCCGACAGAATAATAATAATGGAACCAGGTCCGGTGTAAAACACACAGACAGGATATTCCGACAGAATAATAATAAAGACGGAACCAGGTCCGGTGTAAAACACACAGACAGGATGTTCCAACAGAATAATAATAAAAACGAAACCAGGTCCGGTGTAAAACACACAGACAGGATGTTCCAACAGAATAATAATAAAAACGGAACCAGGTCCGGTGTAAAACACACAGACAGAATGTTCCAACAGAATAATAGGAAAATGTCACCAAGTATAGGGTAGACCGCGTATACAGGTTATTCCAACAGAATAATAAGAAATGGAATAACAACAGTTCTCTTCATGAATAAGAAAGAATAACACCTCTTACCGTTTTAAAGAAGAGCTGAAGTAAGGAAGTAGTTAAGTAGCAGAATACTCTTCTTCTATCTCTCTATAGTTTTTCTCTCTAGAGTTCAGTGAATTCGTAAGAAATAATGAAGGAATGAGCTGCTATTTATAGAAAAATAGAATGCATAGTAACTAATCCATGAACGGTCCAGATTGATTACTTTAATCTGACGGTCCATATTTAAAGAAAAATCTTTTAAATAAAATATAATATATTCTATTTATAGAATAACTTTAATAAAGTATTTTGTTTTATATAAAAAGATGTTTCTGTTTTATTACGTTAATAATACGAATAAAACAAAACGTCATTATCGCTAAATAATTCATATTATTAACTGACAATAACGGAATCAAACTGAGTGACTTCTCACATAAGCATTAATAATTAATACCGTGTGCTACTATGCAACCACACGTATTACTGTACTTTTACTACCGAGTAGTTCAACAGTAACAATGGTAAAACTTCCGCCGTTATTTTTAATAAAATATTTTTGTCGTTTTCTCAATCCGACAATAATTCCGTTGTGGGGTCCACCAATAATTGTGTCGTTGTACGAATATTCCCTGTTAAAACGAATATTCCCCGACCAATCGAATATTATATAACAACTTGCGTACTTTGCAAAATTTATAAATATTACCCACAACTATAACATTATATCAAATTAACTCCATAATATTCAAAAATGATATTTATAGAAAATTCATCTTTATTTATAAAAGTTGGGGTCTTACACGTAAGGCATAGATGGACTTGGTATGATTATGACCAGGACCGTAATATTACAAATGATGTGGTAAAAGTCATCATTGGCCCGTACTACATTGATGGACAATTGTTGGTATGATCATGACCATTAATGAATACACGAATATCCTTGGACCGTGCTGCATGGATAATTTGTGGTCGTGATACTAATGAATATCCTTGGCCGTAGTGCAGGGATGATGTGGATTATTTATTAAGCTGAGTCTCAGCGATAAAAGTGATAAAAAAACCTTTTTAAATCATAGAAGATAGTAGATTTTATTCTCTACTTGACTCTTCTAATGGATGGTTTGTTCCGCTGTAGTTAAACTTGATGTTTGTTATATTTTATCAGTTTAACACTGTTGAAGGCTAACGATAAATTATTTTGCATTATCTCAGTCATAATATTTCTTACTGGGCAAGTTGAGCTCACCCTTTTGCTTTTATTATCCTCTTCAGGAAATAAGAACGTAGCCGGGACTAGTCAGGGAACGGATGACGATTCAGATGATAGCATTAGTAGTCCTCACTATTCTATAAAATAGTGTGATAATAATTGTATTGAGGACTCCATTTGAGTTGAATACTGTCTAGAAGACAATATTCGTTTTAAAACTCTCAGTTTATATTTTGTCGTATTTTACACGACAGTTGTATTATTAAGTTGTATTTGAATTTTGTACCATATATTTGGCGACTCAAGATGGGTGATGTATACCTATTTTGGGGGCGTCACAGTTGGTATCAAATCTTAGGGATATGATCCCAGGCTGAGATGTGAGACAAGAACTAGGAGGGGAGAGACGGGGAATTCCTTCGCTAGTATGACCTACCTAAGTTTATTTAGTATTTAATTGGTCGGTCAGAGTAAAGGGATAATATGTGACATGTCAATTAACTCTTGTTTTGTGGCAGTATTTGAAAATAACATCTGAGAATGTTGAGAATAACAATGGAGCATAGGAGACCGTTGAGTCTCCATAGATCAACAATTAGGATAGTGTACATCAGAAAGGCAACAATCCTCATGCAAACAACAACACTAGCCAAATGATGAACGATGGAATGTTCAGAGGCTTTCTGCAATTTATGCAACATCAGGCAAGAAAGACTCCTGTCTGAAATGCAGGTGGAAACACTGGTAACTCTCGGACGGTCACTGCTAAACAGTTCAAGGAGCTGGGACCACCTGAGGTTTTTGGAGAGCCAAAACCACTTACGGCGGAGACGTGGATAAAGCAGATCAACAAGATATTTGATATCTTGGGATGCTCAGAGGAGTAAAAGGTTCCCTTTGCCACCTTCATGTTGCGGGCAGAAGAAGATTACTGGTGGAAATCTGTAAAGCGTACTCAACCTGCCGCACTGAAGATGTCTTGGGAGAAGTTCCAAGAACTGTTCAACGACAAATAAGTACTTTTCCGAAAGTATTCGTCACTTGAAAGTGGTAGAGTTCATTAAACTGGAGCAAAACAACATGACCGTGTCACAGTACGAAGCCAAGTTTGCTGAGTTGTCCCAGTTTGCGTCCCACTTGGTTGATAACGAGGAGAGAATGACGCGAATATTTCTAAGAGGTTTAAAACCTGAGATACGTCAATACCTAATTTCTCATAAACTGTGTTTGTATTCAGATGTTGTAAATAGGGCTCAGTTATTAGAGCGCGATAACGAGTCAACCTAACCAAGAGAAAGCAGCCGGCAAAATGATTATACCAGTGGTAGCAGTCATCGAAGCGGTGACAACAAACGTGGAGGGAATCAAAATGCCAGAAATGGTAACCACTTCGGTGGTAATCATGGCCAAGACAATAAGAGTGGATATTTCAAGAAGAGGAGATTCAACAATGATGGAAAGACGTCAACACCAGCACCCGTTGTTAAGGAAGGAGAACGACCACCTATCATATGCTTCAAATGCGGAGGGGAGGGACACATCAGTCCAAACTGCGCTATGCAGTCCAAAGCGTGTTATAATTGTGGAAGAGAAGGTCACCTAGCCTAATTTTGTTGTGCACCAAAGACAAGTCCAGCTGGGATGGAGGCACCAAAGGCCGTCCCAAAAAAGTCAAAACCGGTAGTTCAAGGGAGAGCGTTTGTCGTGACCTCCCAGAAAGTAAGGAACCCAAACGAGGTCATCACGGGTAAGCTTATCATAAACTCTAGCGAAGTCTATACCTTATTTGATACCGGTTCTATCCATTCTTTTATTTCTCCTACTTGCACTCAATGTTTAAATTTGACTCCGGAGAAATTAGACTTTGACTTATCTGTTGAAACTCCGTTAGGAGAAACCTTCATTACTTCCACTGTTTATAAGTCTTGTTTAGTTCAAATTGGTACCCTCACATTACCTGTCGATCTTATTTTATTAAAAATACTTGCATATGACGTAATTCTAGGGATTGATTAGTTAACTACTCATCATGCAAAAATTGATTATTTTCGTAAGGTTGTTAGCTTTCACATTCCTAACCAGCCTATTATGCGAATTCAAGCAACCAAACCATTAAAATCAATCACTGTCATCTCAAGCCATAAAGCTATTCGTTTATTGAAAAATGGATGTTAAGCTTTCTTATCTCATGTCACGGATTTAAATAAAAATACGTCAATTTTGAATGATATTTCTATTGTTAATAAATTTCATGACGTATTTCTTGAAGAACTTCCTGGCCTACCCCCAGAGCGAGAAATTGAATTTTGTATTGACCTTGAACCTGGTACAAAACCCATTTCCAAAGCCCCATATTGAATGGCTCCTATTGAACTTCAGGAGTTAAAGACCCAATTATAAGAATTATTAGACATCGGTTTCATTCGTCCTAGTACGTCTCCTTGGGGTGCTCCTGTTCTATTCGTGAAGAAGAAAGATAGGAGTATGTGACTTTGTATTGATTATCGGGAGTTGAATCATGTCAACATCAAGAATAGGTACCCATTGCCACGTATTGATAACCTGTTTGACCAGTTGCAAGGTGCCAAATTCTTTTCAAAGATCAATCTTCGTTCCAGATATCATCAGTTAAAGATTAGTACCGATGGCATTCCAAAGATGGCTTTCAGAACTCGGTACGGGCATTATGAATTCCTAGTCATGTCTTTTGGATTGACTAATACTCCTGTTGCCTTCATGAATATGATGAACCGAGTATTCAAGGAATATTTGGATCACTCTGTGGTCGTCTTTATTGATGACATCCTCATATATTCCAAAAGCCGTGAAGATCATAAGCAACACTTAAGACTGATACTCTAAAAGCTTCTTAAAAATAAGCTTTATGCCAAGTTAAAGAAATGCGAGTTCTGGCTTGAGGAAGCAGCATTCCTTGGGCACGTAGTATCAAGTCATGGAATATCTGTTGACCCGGTAAAGATTGAAGCTATTCAAAGCTGGGAGCAACCTAAATCAGTGACCGAAGTACGTAGCTTTCTCGACTTAGCTAGTTATTATTGGAGATTCGTAGAAGGGTTTTCTCGAATCGCTACTCCATTAACTCAGCTGACTCGGAAAGATATAAAATTCGGTTGAAGCGTGGAATATGAGAAGAGTTTTCAAGAACTCAAGAGGAGACTCATTTCAGCACCTGTTCTGACAATACCATCTGGCTCGGAGGGATTTGTCATCTACAGTGATGCTTCGGGCAAAGGGTTAGGATGTGTTCTCATACAACATGGGAAAGTCATAGCCTATGCCTCTCGGCAACTCAAAGAATATGAGAGGAATTATCCTACTCATGATCTAGAGTTGGCAGCTGTTGTCTTTGCACTTAAAATTTGGAGGCATTACTTATATGGGGAGAAAGTGGAGATCTTTATGGATCATAAAAACCTCAAATATTTCTTCACCCAAAAGGAACTCAACATGCGGCAACGACGTTGGCTTGAACTGTTGAAAGATTATGATCATACAATTCAATATCATCTTGGTAAAGCAAACGTAGTAGCTGACGCATTGAGTAGAAGATCATATGCGGGTACGAGTGCAATATTGTCAACGCCAAGGACCATTTTATATGACTTGCAAAGGATGGAGATAGAGTTAAAGACTCCAGGGACCCATGTGATGATAGAAAATATATAAGTAGAACTGACTTTAATCGATAAATTTAAAGCTGCTCAAGCTACAGACCTGGAGCTGATGCGTATGAGGAAGAAAGTGCAAGAAGGTGCTATGCCGGAAGCAAGAATCGATGAAGAAGGAATACTTCGAGTCAACTTCAGACTTTGTGTTCCTAACGACCCTGATTTAAAGTATAAAATCATGATGGAGGCACACAACACACCATTTGCAATCCATCCTGGGAGTACCAAAATGTATCATGATCTTCGGCATACATTTTGGTGGAGCAATATGAAGAGAGAGATCGCGAAGTTTATCTCAAGGTGTCTAACTTTTCAATGAGTCAAGGCGGAGCATCAAGTACCAAAAGGTCCATTACAACCACTTAAAATTTCAGAATGGAAGTGGGAGCACATTACCATGGATTTCGTTACCGGTCTTTCCAAGGTTTCTCAAGGCATAGATGCGATTTGGGTCATTGTTGATAGATTGACCAAGTTGGCTCATTTTTTACCGATACGAGAAACTTATACACTTGAACGTCTTGCTCGTATGTACATAAACGAGATTATAAGATTGCATGGTATGCCAGTATCCATAGTTTCTGATCGAAACCCAAGATTCACTTCAAGATTTTGGGTTAGTTTGCAAAGAGCTATGGGCACGAATTTATGATTTAGTTCGGCTTATCATCCTCAAACGGACGGGCAGTCAGAGAGGACTATTCAAACTCTTGAAGATTTATTAAGACTCTGTGTCCTTGGCTTCAAGGGAAGTTGGGACAAGTTCTTTCCATTGATGAAGTTTTCCTACAACAACAGTTATCAAGCAAGTATTGACATGACTCCATTCGAGACGTTGTATGGAAGAAAGTGTCGTTCTCCAGTATGCTGAGATGAGGTGGGTGAAGCAACTTTGTTGGGATCGGAGTTGGTACGTATGACTACGGAAAAGATTCAAACGATCCGACAACGTATAAAAACCTCACAAGATCGACAAAAGAGTTATGCTGATCTTCATCGAAAGGACGTAGAATTCAATATTGGAGAACATGTGTTGTTACGTGTTACTCCATGGAAAGGAGTTACGAGATTTAGAAAGAGAGAAAAGCTCAATCCTCGATTTATTGGCCCATTTTTAATCCTCGAACGAGTAGGAACTGTGGCCTATAGACTCGCCTTACCGCCAAGTATGTCTCGTGTTTATAACGTTTTTCACATATCTATGTTACGTAAATATGTGAAAGACCCGAACCACATTATTGAGTTAGAATCGGACGAAATAGCGGAAGATTTAACGTATGAAGAGTTTCCTGTTAAAATCTTGAATAAGAAGGAGCATATTTTACGCTCTAAGGTTATACCTCAAGTCAAAATTTTGTGGAGAAACCACGATATTGAGGAAATGACCTGGGAGTTAGAATCTGAAATGAAATCAAGGTATCCTTACCACTTCGATATACTAGGTACGTACCCTAATTTCGAGGGCGAAATTTCATAAGAAGGGGAGGTTGTAAGACCCCAACTTTTATGAATAAAGATGAATTTTCTATAAATATCATTTTTGAATATTATGGAGTGAATTTGATATAATGTTATAGTTGTGGGTAATATTTATAAATTTTGCAAAGTACGCAAGTTGTTATATAATATTCGATTGGTCGGAGAATATTCGTTTTATCAGGAAATATTCATACGACGGCACAATCATTAGTGGACCCCCCAATGGATTTGAGAAAATGACAAAAATATCTTTTTATAAAATAACGGCGAAAGTTTTACCGTTAACTGTTAGAATATCGGTGGTAAATGTAAGCCCCCAAATTATTAATAAATGAAATTTAATTTCCTCTATTTATTATTCTGAAATAGTAAGAGTTGATTTGATTAATGTGGTTAGTTATGGGTAAAATGCGTAAATATTTTAAATAAGCAAGTGGTTATAAAATATTCATTGTTGTCGGGGAATATTCATGAGTTACTATTCACGAGTTACTATTCACCAAAAAATGAAATTTCCTTCTTTTCGTCCAAAATATCTATTCTGGATACTAGCTTTGATTGTATCCATGTTTTGATCATTCTTGAATTTTACTCCACTATGATTGTTTATGAGGTATTTTTGGACATGGATAAACTGTAATACGAATCCCTAATATTTGTTCTTTTGTTTCACTGGATTCGTTTCCTTTAAAATATTTTTCATCATCCTCAGTCCTACATGATGATATAAATGAATATCTTTGGCCTGTAGTGTAAAGATTGATGATTTCTGATGAATATCTTTGGCCCGTAGTGTAAAGATGAACAGGTGTTGAGATGAACATGATCGACTGGTGATACAAATGAATATCTTTGGCCTGTAGTGCAAAGATGAATATTTGATTAAAGATGGTTATTGATTGTTGTTACAGGGATAAAATATTGATGATGGACTTTTAAATCTTAGAAGATAGTAGAACTCATTCTCTACTTGACTCTTCTAATGGTTTGCTGTTTCCGCTGCGAATATTGATTTAAAACTTGTTGTCTATTGTATTCTATTAAATTTTTCCCTGTTGAAGACTAACGATAATTTGTTGTATATTATCTTAGTCATAATATTCTTTACTGGGCTAGTTGAGCTCACCCTTTTCCTTGTTGTTCCATTTTCTTCTCAGGAGGCAAGAATATAGCGAGTACTAGTCGGGGTATGGAATGATGGTTCAAGACAGTTATTTTAGTAGTCCTCACTATTTTGTAAAATAGTATATCAATAAGTATAATGAGGACTTAATTGAGTATGAATACTGTCTAGATGACAATATTTGTATTTAAACTCACAGTATAGGTGTTGTCGTATTTTGCACGACAATTGTAATAATAAAGTTGTAATTATTTTCTGTACCATGTATTTGGCGACTCAGAATGGGTTGGATGGAATGGACCTATTTTGGGGGCGTCACAGTAAAAGTAAAGTAATACGCATGGTTGCATAGTAACACACGGTATTGATTATTGATGCTTACGTAAGAAGCCACTCAGTTATACTCAATTATTGCTATAGTAATTACTGCATAGTATCTCATATTATTGATTCAATTATTGTCACATTATCATCTGTATAATATTTTATATTATTAAATCAATAATTGAGACGACAAAGTTATTCATATTATTATTTATAATATTGACGATGTCTAAAAAGTTCTGTCGATGAGAGGTTTGGTCACCTAATTGCGCACCAATAGGGAAAAATCCTTATCAGAAAGTCCCTTTTTTCTTGGGAATAATCTGGTTGTTAAATATTGTGAGTTATAATATTAATGATGAATAATTGTTGAAAGATTAAAAATGTGTTGATTGAAGATAAAATGATTTGTGGTAATATTTATTCAATATTTGATATAAATAAGAAGTCTGTTATGAGACGTTTGTGGTAAGTTTGGTTTATTCTATGGGGGCCCATATGTCATCATCTAAGAGTCACTTTCGCCAATAGTAATTGCTTTTACCAGACGTCAAATCACTTGCCGTTTCACATTACAGGCGTCCAACCAATTGTCGGTTCACATTACAAGCGTCGACCAATTGTCGTTTCACATTAAAGGTGTCAAACCACTTGTTGTTTCACATTACAGGCGTCAAACCACTTTTCTTTTTACATCACTAATCGTCAAGCCACTTGCCTCTTCACATTGCAAGGGCTAAGCTAGAAATCTTCTATAAATAAAAGCTTATTTCTTCTTTCATTCTCACCAATTCATTATGACTCACAAGAGAATTCTATAGAGTGAGAATCAGAGAGAAAGAAGAAGAGTATTCTGTTACTACACTATTTTAGTATCCAATCTCCTACTAAGGTAAAGGGTATTATCTTTTTCATATTCGTAAGGGGTATTATTTCTTTCATATTCATAAGAGTTATTATTTCTTTCATATTCGTAAGGGGTATTATTTCTTTAGTATTCGTAAGGAATATTATTTTTATTCAATATTCATATAAAATAAAATTTTCTTCCATACTCTGTAGTATATAAGTAATATTATTTCATTTCAGATTCTGAATTCTACACTTATGTTGTTAAGTATTACTTCTATACTCCTTGAAATTAGTAGAATATCCTTGAAATTTGCGCTTCATGTAGTATCGTTTCACAATGATATTTTTCTGAACATTCTTGTTAAAGTTTAATCTTTTTATGCCGGAGTACTATTCACAGGGTACTATTCACGAAGTACTATTCACGGGGTACTATTCATGATAAAAATTAATTTCTTTTCTGTCCAAATTATTTTTGATACAATATTATTCTTGAATTTTACACCACAAAGCCGTATCATGTTGGCAATTTGGACATTATTGAATTCTGGATAAATTGAATTACAAATCTTTAAAATTTATCCTTACTCTCCTTTAATTGAATTCTTATATCATTGTCATCATCCTCATACTTATATTATGATGAAAGTCATCTGTGGCATGTAGGGCATAGATGGACTTGGTATGATTATGACTAGGGATTATTCGGTATAATCATGACCGTAATGTTACAAATGATGTGATAAAAGTCATCATTGGCCCGTAGTGCATTGATGGACAGTTATTGCTATGATCATGACCATTGATGAATACACTAATATCCTTGGCCCGTAGTGCATGGATAATTTGTGGGCGTGATACTAATGAATATCCTTGGCCGTAGTGCGGGGATGATGTGGATTATTTATTAAGTTGAGTCTCAGCGATAAAAGTGATGAAAAACCTTTTTAAATCATAGAAGATAGTAGATTTTATGCTCTACTTGACTCTTCTAATGGATTGCTTGTTCCGCTGCAGTTAAACTTGATGTTTGTTATATTTTATCAGTTTAACATTGTTGAAGGCTAACGATAAATTATTCTGCATTATCTTAGTCATAATATTTCTTACTGGGCTAGTTGAGCTCACTTTTTTGCTTTCATTGTCCTCTTCAGGAAATGAGAACGTAGCCGGGACTAGTCGAGGAACGGAGTAACGATCCAGATGATAGCATTAGTAGTCCTCACTATTCTATGAAATAGTGTGATAATAATTGTATTGGGAACTCCATTTGAGTTGAATACTGTCTAGAAGACAATATTCGTTTTAAAACTCTCAGTTTATGTTTTGTCGTATTTTACACGACAGTTGTATTACTAAGTTGTATTTGAATTTTGTACCATATATTTGGCGACTCAAGATGGGTGATGTATACCTATTTTGGGGGCGTCACAGGAGCGGTAGAGGAAGCGGGTGTTGAAACGTAAAGAATACAAATTAATTAGTGAATATGCCTTATGGAAACAAAAATAAAAAAGAAATTAAAAAAAGAAAAAAGAGTACAACAACAAAGAAATTCAAAAAGAAAAGGAATAGACCCATCATCCCATGCCAAGTTAAACGGTGAGCTTGAAACATCTTGAACCTCTCCTGAATGATAAAAGTATTATATCCTCAAACAACACCTAATCAATCACCTTCAATCTTTCCCTCCACATAAAACCCTCCTCCATTCTTATCTACAATTCATTTTCCTTCCCTTGCTCTCTCCACAACTTTTTCTCTCTCTAAAACATCTTTTTCCGACAAAGGCTTCAATAGCAACCCACCTCCCTTTCTCTCCTCCCCACCACTTCTTCCTCTTCCACCACTTCTCGCCACCGTGCATCCCTCAACACCCGCTTCTTTCTGCCACAAGTACTGACCCGTAGTTAATACACATTCATAAATTAGTTACCTTTATATAAGTGTTTGGTTACCTAGGTTTAATTGTTCAGTCTTTAATTGTTTACCACGTCATGATACTCAGTGATTTGATTATAAACTGAATGCAAACAATGTGTTTCAGATTTATGGTTACTAATTAGATATATTTTTGTTACTATATAATGTTGAATTAGTCACCATACACAATATTGTATTATTTTTAATGTTTCAATTGTACTTTATTTTATGATCAAAAAAGGTCTGATATAGTACATCAGCAAAAAAAGTATAACTATAAAAACATCTAGATGTTTACTATGAATAACCAATAACCAGACATATGAAAAACCTTTTTATTGATGTAAGGTAACCGAGATTGTGTTACACAATATTGAATAATATTTTACATTTTTTCCTCCTTACATTAAGTAAAAAAAAAATCACACGACTACTCTCTGATTCTATCATAGTTTAACAAGATAAAGAAAACAAATACATGTAACACTTGGTAACTGTTCTGAATTTTTTTTATGACTATTTGGTTACCCATAAAAACTAAAATGGTTACCAGTGTATGAGTATTTGGCTACGAACTGCACCATATTCAAAAAAAAATTATTTTTAAAAGGTTATTTATAAGTAGCCAACATGATGAAGTTCTATCACTCACTAATACGCATTTGGTTACCTCTAAAGAAAAGAGTCTAAAATACCCAATATGAACAAACAAACAATGTCAAACTACTGGTAATAGAATCAAAGATCAATCAGCACTATCCAACTATATAAGTACTAGTAACCAAAACACAATCAGCAGGTTTCCAAAACCAAAACACTTCTACTAGAAGAAGTGGTTTCCAAATATACAAGCACTAGTAACCAAAACACAAGCAGCAGCTTCCTTTCAACACCACTAGCCCGACATCAGAGAACTACTCGGAGGAAAAAGAGGAAGCCGTAGTCGATCCCCGTATCTTCAGAGACGATGAGCCTGACGACGACAAAGAAGAAGAAGAAGAAGAAGAAGAAGAAGGAGAGGATCTCTTCAATAATGTCTATTTTGTTTGGCCCATTATTTGTCCACAGAATTTTCCTGTGTAGTGTAGTGTAGTGCTCGTCGCCGGTGCCGTCCTTTTCAACAACCATGGAAGACCACCACTACAGTGCACCAGCCTATCTCGTCGTCGTCATTAAACACTCCTGCGGCGCCGTTATTAAAGTCTAAATTACATATCTTAAATTCAACGTCCCACCATACAAGGAACAATCTCGATTCTCAAATGTCAATTACTGGAGCAGCTCTTTTTTATACTCTTGTTGACCTAAAAACCTTAATTTGCGGAGCCAACAAAGAAGAATTAAGCTGAAAAAATTCTAGCCTGGCATGAACTCCGGTAAATCGGAGCGGTGAAATCCGTTAACGTATTTAACGTATCTTTTAATACCAAATGCACTAATTTTGTAAATAAAATATTGAAAATGTATTAATTCTGTAAATATTTTCTAAATGCACTTTTATTGTAATTTTTTAAAAAAAATGTACTAGGTAGTGTAAATAACTCATATATATATATATATATATATATATATATATATATATATATATATATATATATATAGCAAGGATCAAGTACATACCCCTTATGTTACTCACTTGTGCTTACCCCCCTTTAGGCGACGTCGTCTATACTTTTAGCGACGGACAACATATAGCGTCACTAAAAGTATAGACGACGGTTGTATGACCGAAACTGTCGTCTAAAGAGGGGTGAGCACGGGTGAGAAAGATAAGGGGTATACACTTGATCCGGACCGTGTGTGTGTATATATATATATATATATATATATATATATATATATATATATATATATATATATGGGGTTCATACATAGCCCACTGACTATGGACCATTTCCTAGCAAGTTGATCTCTAGCCCTCCATCCATCACAACTAAGAACGGCCAGGATTAGATTAGATGAATCTAATTACTATCCGCAAAGTCAGAACTTCTAAACAAGAAAAAATATAACAAGCAACTAATGAGTGGATATATATTTATTGACTAGTATGAATCATTGAACAGAGACCAGCCATCGTCTGTTAGGTCACATTTTTGGTTATATATATGATCCCTTAAAGGGTATTTGTACATACCAAATAACAATACTCTCCACACATTGTCTCACAAACATGGCATCTACAGGATCTAAGGTAGAAAAATACAGGTCTTTATTAGGCGCAGAAGATGTCAAAGACGTTCAATGGAGGTTTGGTGCTCCTCCTAACTTTGATGTTGTAAATAAGCTTTTCGAAGAAGGCCGAACTAAGGTAATCTTTCGCAGAATTTTGCCTTTTCTTTTTTTTTTCACTGTAACATAGATCATACTTCCCTGTCGAAAAATGATAGTCTCATTTTATTTTTTTGATTTTTTGTACGCATATATATATATATATATATATATATATATATATATATATATATATATATATATATATAGTCTGCTTCTCCAGTGAACCGGAAAGAGTAAATTAAGAACGAACCGGTTATAGCGACGGAAAAAACCGTCGCTATAGCCGATTCGCTCTTAGTTATCTTCCTCCGGATAGAGCCGAGCTATATATATATATATATATATATATATATATATATATATATATATATATATATATGTAAATTTTACCGTGTAAAGTTATGCTTAGGTAGGACATTTCTGAGCATAGTTTATCGATACAAGGAGCTAGCTGATTTTACTATGTCTTTTGGTAGATATGGCCTGCAGGTTCACTTGAAGAAAAAGTGCAGAACCTTGTGAAAACATGGGAAATGGAAATATTCCACAAAACTCGATTAGAAGACTTCAAAACACTTGATCCCAAGAAGTTTACTCTAAGCCTTAATGGTAAAATAATAAAAAGTCATATTCTTTTTCAGTTTTTTTTGACACAAAACTAGTTCGGTTAATCAAAAGCATTCTTTTAAGAACAAATGTCGATATTAAATACCGACATGTGGATACATAAGATATGAGAGTGTAAAAAAGGATCTACATATAACTGTTCTGTTTTATTGCTTAAGTTCCATATTATTGCAATTTTCATTCGACATAAAATTAGGCGACATATAAGTCATTTTTATTTTTTAACCATATTCTTCAGGAAGGAAAGGTGCGACAATGGAAGAAATAGGAAAGCTTGGTGGAGGATACAATGCTATGCTGCAAACCAAATTGCCAGAAAATTATCAGTGCTACAATCCGACCGAGGAATCAGCTGATTCGTCCCATATCGTTTTCACCACAGCGTTTCCCCGTGGATTTGCCCTGGAAATTCTCCAGGTTTATTCAGGGCCACCGGTGATTGTGTACAAGTTTAGGCACTGGGGTTATATGGAAGGCCCTTTTAAAGGGCATGCTCCTACTGGAGAAATGACAGAGTTTTATGGGATTGCCATTTTTGCGGTATTACTAAATCTTTCCCTCCTCTTCTCCTTCTTCTCCTTCTCCTTCTCCGGCTATGTTTGTTTGTAAAAATGATGGATATGATAAAATTATTTTATCTCATGATTAGTCTAACACTGAATCTAGACTATTTGTTATCATTTCTAAGGTTATTTGATATGATACCTCAAAAAAAATATTATATAATACCACTTCCTTTCTACTTGGGATTATAATCCATCATCAAATGTTCTTAGAAATGATAAAATATAATACATGAGTTGAAATATGGGGCTAAACATGTAATAATAAAATATTTCGTAGTGATAATAAATTAATACAAATAGTTTTATCCCACCCATCATATATCTTTGTAAACAGACGTAACCCTAATTTGTAGCTACATTTACTATTGTGAGACTTATAAGTTACAAAATTTGAACAGTTGGATGAAGATTCGAAGATTGTCAAGGTGGAGTTCTTTTATGATAGGGGAGAACTTCTCGGAGGTCTTATGAAGGGTGGAACTACTGATAATTCTACAAGTGAAATGTCTACAGGCTGCCCTGTTTTGAAAAGCACAGGATAGCTTTGTCAAGACATTTATTAGCATTTATCAAGTTCAGTGTTGGATAAATGTAAAACAAACTCAAACTTTAAACTAATAATTGCATCTAAATAATTCGGAATTTTTTCTGTTCAGCTGTTATTGAAAGTATGTTATAAAAGTGTGTTCAGCTGTTATTGAAAGTATGTATATTAGCATCTCGGAGGTCTTATTGAAAGTATGTTATGAAGACTATCTTGGAGCGGGACGGCTTCTATCGATCATTGAACATTGAGGCAACTTCTTGGGAAAGAGGACGAAGAAATGTCATAGGTCCTTCTTGAATTATTAAAGAATATCTATTGTATTGTAAGTAAGGCTTTAAAATAAATAAATAATTTATTTTTGATTCGAGCTCGATTCAAAATATAAATGATTTAAATATGAACAAATTTTAAAGTTTGATAAATTACTCGAACTTCTTTAAATTATAGTTTTCTATTGATATTCGGATCATATTTATTTAAAAAGTTTAAATAGTTTGGGCTCGATTCGAGATCGTGCTCGACTTGGTACCTAAATGAGCCTCAATCAAACTTTATACTTGATAAATTTTGTGAACCAAATCTGAGCAACTCAATACTCAGTTCGACTCGGTTTATTTACATCCTTAATTGTAAGATACTCTAAATAAGTATTTTCACCGTCTCTAAAAAGATGAGTATTAAAAAAAAAAAAAAGAAAAAAAATTCTAAATTTATTCTTAATAGTTTCACAAGATTATATAAAATAACGAGTACTTTTAATTTTTTATACTAATAAACTCCATTAAATAATATATTTATCTTTCGCTTTTTGTATTTTATCTCATTCTTTTGAGAATAAAAAAACTATATATTTAGTCATTTTTTGGTGATAGAGGGAGTATTTATATAGTTATTTATAAATAAAAAAAAAATTAGAAATCAGATCCAATTTATACCAACAGTTTCCATAACGTGAGGTTTAAGAATATAGAAACAACGTTTTTCATAACAACCCGAGAGATTAAATCACCAAATAGAAAGAAAGAAAAATGAGGAAAAATTTGTCACACTCAAATCTATATCATAATTTGTCACACTCAAATCTTACCATAATACTCGGAAAAAAATGCTTTCTTTTTTACTTGCATTCTCCATAAATAGCCAAACTATTAAATTGCCTACAAGGGCTTGTCCGTTTATAGCGTTTAGCGTGGTTGGAGCTCTATTCGTCCTCAACAAATTAAATAATTTTATTTTAAATGCAGCTTGTTTAATGTACAAAAATATAACATTTTAGATTCAGACACAATATATCAAAATTAGAACGTACATTTAGTGACCAAACTAGAATATTTTTAGAGGAGGTCAAAATACGATAGTAAAAAAATTATTTATTGACGCTCGGAGTATTTTTTTTAAATTCATTTTGTCCAATTATAATATTTCACAACATCTTATTCCAACTCTTGTCAATCTTTGAATTGTGAGGCTAATGACTTTAAACACGAGCGCACGCGCGCGCGCGCGCGCGCGCGCACACACACACACACACACACATATATATATATATATATATATATATATATATATATATATATATATATATATATATATATATGGTAAGGATCAAGAGCATTCTCCTTAAATAGCATTCATCCTTAAATAGCATTCTTTTATTAAAACGACGTCGTTTTGGTGGGACGCGGTGACATTTTTATAAATACGCGGTGGCATTGTATTTACAAAAATGTCACCGCGTCCTTCAAAAACGACGTCGTTTTAATAAAAGAATTTTATTTAAGGAGGAATGATATATATATAGTCCGGATTTTAAGCTCACCCCTTATTCAACTCACCCGAGCTCACTCCCTTTTAACGACGGACCCGGCGACGGTTCGGTCATACAACCGTCGTCTATACTTTTAGCGACGGACAACATATAACATAGCTAAAAGTATAAACGACGATTTTATGACCGAATCGTCGCCTGGTCCGTCACTAAAGGAGGGGTAAGCTCGGATGAGTTGAATAAGGGGTGAGCTTAAGATGCGAACCGTATATATATATATATATATATATATATATATATATATATATATAGCAAGGATCTTAAGCTCATCCTTATTGAGCTCACTCCGAGCTTACCCTGCTTTTTTTTTTTTTTAAATAACATAACTAATAAAAAATATATAATAATTTTTGGAATTGAAAGTTTTTTAAAAAAAAGTGTTTTGGGTATGATTTTGGTACATATAACAAAACAGTGTTATACAGTCTGTACAATACTGTTTTGTTATATGTACCCAAATCACACCCAGAACACTTTTTTGAAAAAAACTTTCAATTCCAAAAATTATTATACATTTTTTATTTAGTTATGTTTTTTTTTATAAAAAAAAGGCAGGGTGAGCTCGGGGTGAGCTCAATAAGGGTAAACTTAAGAAATAGACTGTATATATATATATATATATATATATATATATATATATATATATATATATATATATATAATTTCACTTAACTATGGAACTATTAATCAAATTTTGAAAAACATTGTGGTTCATGAGATTAATTAACTTGAAAGAAGGAATTTAGCAACAAAAAAAAAGAAAAAAGAAGAAGAGAGATTTAATAATCTTGATAGGATAGAACTATGGTGCACTTATGGTCACTATAGTGGGATTCAAATTATTATTTTTTTATTTCTTTAGCTTTTTATTTTTAATTAGTTTACAGAGAGAATTGCTACCACTTTTTTCTGCCCCACTCTAATGATAAAACAAAAGCGAGAGAAAAACAAATGAGAAAGGAAAATACATAAAAAAATATATATATAAAAAAAAGGAAAAGAAAAGCCAATAACTTCCGGAAATTCCAAGATAGGGGTCATATGACCCCCTCTTCCGCCTCTGCGTACATTTCAACCTCCAAACGTACTAAACGTTATGGTTGCAAAAGTTGTAAATGCTGATAACCAAACAACCAATATCTAAGTTTCCTGTTAATTCCTAAAATCTGGTAATATGCAAAGTTTGACATGCTTCTTCAATTCAAATTGAATTTTAAAACAAGAACAAATATAACAAGCAACTAATGAGTGGATATATATTTATCGACTAGGATGAATCTTTGAACAGAGACCAGTCATTATCTAGTAGGTCACATATTTGGTGACATTTTTGGTGTTATATACGAAGGGTACCTAGCACATACCAAATAACAATACTTCCTCCACAGTTTTCCCTAAAAACATGGCATCTACAGGTTATAAGGTAGAAAAATACAGGTCTTTATTGGGTGCAGAAGATGTGAAAGACATCCAACGGAGTTGATGGGTCTCCAATTTTTAGAAATTTTTTAATGATGATAATATTAGTAAATAAGTTAATTAAAAAGGTAAAATCCTACTCATAAGATTTATATATTATAATTATTTTTAATTATCTTATTTATTTTGACTAAAAATATTTTATAATCCTATTGAATTAATATTTTTTGACCTTGATAATTTAATATCAAGTGTTAAAAAGATTAATTCACAAAATAATATTTCCTAAGACAAGGAAAACATCTATTTCTCTTAAATGATTTTTTCACTACGGCTTTCAAAAATATATTATATATTAAAGCTATTTTTTTTATAAAAGAGTAAAAAGAAATTGCATAAAGCTAAGGGCCTTTTTTTTAAAATAATATTATTACAAATGCAGAGTACAACTTGCCGTGAGATTATTATAATCTCACTTTTTTTTTCTTTTTTCTTTCTTTAATATGTGGTTACCCATCTAAGTATATCAAAACTGAGAAAAACATGTAGCAAATATGAGCTGGAATATCTATTCTCAATCTTAAACAAAACTCGCATTATAACGGTAAATATTAGAGATATAATGGTAAATTTTAGAATAAAGAAATTGAATATAAAATAATGTGTCAAATTATAATTAGTGAAAGTTCAGCCATACATGAGTGAGTCCAATGATTATAACCAATAAATACCATCCATATCATTTTGTACCCAACATTTTGTCACCAAAGTATTATTGAAATGTTAAAGCATAGGCAAGTGACAAACATCCAAATTATGCTTCTCTTTTACATAAAAGCAATTATTGATTTTGTCAACTCCCTAAGCTTGAAGAACTCTTCTCTGAGGTAATACATAACATTAACAAGCTAAATTGAATCACATTTTTGAAGAACTAAACAAACACCACAAAATAATTTATTTCCAGATCATGCTATATTCAAACTGTGTTCTTCAGCCTAAGTTCAAGGCAGAACAAGTAGTAATAAATGTTTCATCATCATGTCATAACAAAAGGAGTATCTAATTAACAAGTGAATATGACCACATGCTGCCTAGATCAATTACTATATCCTGCTCTTCCCTTGGATGAAGGTGCACTAGAGTACAAGATAAGCGACAAGATAATACTCTAGAAATTTACATTTAGTTAGATGATAAATCAATAACATTATCATTTAGATTTAGTATTCCAATTATCATTTAGTACCTCAAAACCTAATAAATCCAAGAGAAAAGGTTGATTGCCGCAGCTTGCAGTGTTATAGAGCATAGGATCAGATTCAGAAATGCCTTTTAGTTCCCGAAATATATGGATTTTATGATGAAAGTAGACAGTGATGAGTTATAGTTTTCACAAATCAATTATCTACCAAAATCCGTGCAACGTGATGAGAGATGTCAATCATCAGTACGATGATTGACGAATGATCACTTCATCATCAATGATGATCCTACAGGTCATGCTACACAAGAAACCATCCTATTTTCATCTTATCACTAACCTTATAAATTAATATAGCAAAAACAAAAATATATCTTATTATTATTATGCAAAGCATCTATTAGCTGTTGGTTTGGGAGTTTTGAGTTCTAGGTATAGGACTAAAACAATAAGAACAGAGTTTGCTAAACCCAAGGAAGGGAGCCAGGATATGGAGCTGTGCCACAATATTTGAACAAACCTTCGATTTCAGGGCATCCATTAGGGTAAGGAATTGATCGGTGAAAGGGATCACGGCCATACTTTTTGCGACGAAGTGCGCCTAAACATCCATAAGGATCTTCTTGGAATTGAGTCTTCACCAATGCTTCACCTTTCAAAGCTGCTGTCCTTGAAGTTGATGATGACGGCGTACCTGAGTAGAAAAATCTTGTTTCTGGAAATCCAATTGCAGCGCGGTGCAAATGTGCAAACCTCTCTTCCTTGAAATCATAACCTACAACCTGAATTTCAATTGGAAAGTTGATTAATACTTGATAAAACTTCCTCCAAATAAAAAAAATAAAATAAAGAATTAACAGGGAAACTAATTTAATTTAGGTAGAATAATCAGTAAGGTTGAAAAAACATATTTCCTTGTTTTTATTTTCTTTCTTAGAATTCCTGTAAAATTGAATTAATACCTGACGTGCTTAATGAGACCTAAGTAAGAGGTTAACCAAGTCCATCAAGTATATAGATGAGATGCAATATGACAAGGGAGAGAACCAAACAAGAATAGTTCTTGAGGACCAAAAGTGAAGACCAAACAGAGACGATATAAAAGAACTTTGTCAGATGGCTTTTGGAAATGACAAAAAGAAATAATTAGACTTGAGATAACAGATTCTATACAATACTGGTCAGCCTGTTGGTACTTCAACATAATACTGGTCACGAAAGGCACTCTATAGAAACAACCTGTCAAATGGTGGTGTCAGCATTCTCACTGGAGCCTGTCCCTTGTTTTCTAATTCTGGATTCCTAGAATTTAGTTTACTTTATAGTACAAGGAAAACATATAAGGGGACTCTCCTAACCCTTTTGCCTATATGTGAGGTCCATAAATCTATTTCAATTTCCAAGCATTTCAGGATCATTGAAAATGTTGCGCAATAAATGAGCTTACCGTTATATTGTGTGGATATATTCCAGTAAGCTCCCGAAACCGACACACACTAAACAGAAGATTCTCAAAACTGTCCCTTGCATGTTCTTCCGTGAGTGCCCTCCATTTCACAACCTCTGGCTTGCCTATATGCAGAGAATGGAAATTAGTAATACAACAATCAGTGTTGCTTCTTAAAGCTTGTATGCATGTATAAAATTTCAACATGCACTAGTACAGGGGGAAAAAAGTGAGAGATCATAATACAAGCATTCACATTTTCTTCGTAGAAGAAATGAAGTATTCAAATTATAAACTATTTCAATGGAGTTTCCCATCGTGCAGATTAGAGAAATTTAATCTCATAATTAAAAGGGAAAAAAATCACTAAACACCAACTTAGTAAAACATAACACAGAATGGTAGGAGTTGATAGCGTCTTGATTAGGCTAGAATGAACATGGTCGAGGTTCTTTAAAATAGCTAGATTTTGTGTGTGCGAGAGAGACAGAGACTGCTGACTAGAAAGTACCATTTTTGGTTTTATTTTTGCTACCACCAAAAGGTTCACTAGCAACTGCATCTCCCAACACCAACAGTGACTGCCTCAGAATCATAATACCGACCAGAAATTAACACCCCCACCTCCATTAGTCCTGCTGATATTGCCTGTCATATGCGATTACAAGATGTTCGAACACCAACATCATGATCAGATCAACATTCTTAATGACATAATTACCCACCCCACTATAGCATTGTCACTTGCCTAATGCATTTAACATCACAACAGCCAAAAACTATTGAACCGCAATTAATATATTTTCACCACCAATCTGACCAATTTGCCATGTTCAAATTCTCACTACGTAACTACGCTAGGTATCAACTTCTATAATGTTACACCTGCCAGTTCTCGAAAGTTTACCACGGTGAGGTTGGATTTTTCTGTCCCTATAGTTTAGCTCCTCACTTCAGAAATTATTGAAATGGATGACATAATCACATAGATATAAAGTCAAGTCTGACTTGAGAATTAAACACATAACTAGTAGTGTAGAACTCAATGTTATTGGCAATACTGAGGCCTGGGGCTCAATCAAAAGCAGGAATTTTAAAACCACCTCATGCAATTGGAGGGGCACTGTTGAACTTGGACTAGGCTGGTACAATTTGGCATAGGAGCTACTTGCTAGTTGCTACACATCCACTTGATCCAAAAAGAAAAATACACAACACCATTGCATATATACAAACATACATGGATCAAGGAATGACTGGATAAAAAGATGCACATTGTACAGGCCAGTTTTAGGATTATTTGTCCAAATGTCCAGAAAGCATAAGTGAAAGACCTAAATTATTTGCATCAATGAAAATTTTATTAAAAATAACGAGTATCATAAGAAAAACAGAAATACTCACCAAACCATCCTTTGGATTCAGCAACCGTCCAATAACTCTGTGCTTCGCTTCGAGGTCCAGCATCTTTCCGAGTTTCACCACCACTGAATAATAGCAGCGCCTCATCATCGTTGGCTACAATATCAACTCCCTCCTGTATATGTGTCACAAAAGTGGCAGCCTGGCCAGGATGCTTTTGATAAGACTCCAAAAACCAAGAATCCTCCTTATCAACCTTCTCACAACTACTACTTGTATAAACAGAATGCCCCGCGACCATTACAAGATTCCGCAGCTTGGCAAACGGATAAGTACCAATGTCCATCTCATATTTCTTAAAATTACTCACAACATGGAACCGGCTCTCATAAAAAGATATTATAAAGAGAACAGTAAGCCCAAAACACAACATAACGAAAAACACTATAATTGGGTGCAGCTTGTAATATGTTTGAATACGGTTTCCAAGATTTTTAAACATTTTCATGGGATAAAGGGTTGATTTTTTAGGCTTTTTTCTGGGTTTTCTGAGGGTTCCAGATTCTAAATCAAATTCACCTCTAGGGTAAGCAGGGAAAGACTTGGGACTACCTGATCCAAATTGATGATTTATCATGATAGATTAAATGCAGTAAATGGGTTGCGATAGAATAAGAAATCAAACATACCCAGATCGAAATTTGAACAAAGGATTCAGAATTACCATACAAATTTAGTTTCAAATAGGTATTTCAAACATACCCAGTTTGAAATTCCCAGAAAGAAATCAATTAGACCATAATCCTCAGATTCAGAAGTAAACTTTAACTTGTAAAATCAATACGACCAGTCATGGAGTAATGAAGAATACGAGTCACCTGGAATAATCAATCGGAACCCAATATGGAGAGAGCATTGGTCAATTGACCTTTGCTAAACCTACTCAGAAAGTAAATGAAGATAAATCACAAAGACCCAAATTTTATCACACAATTAAACCATGAAAATCTCTAATTCTGCTGCATGAAATCGTGCTATGACACCGGCATTGGAAAAAACAAAACTGAAGAGAGTCTGTCTAAATTTGTAATTGGACTACTACACTCTTTTGGGATTTAAAATGTAAGAAATGATAGTCTTCGGATCAGATGGAGAAATGTTGACGATGAAATTGAAATTCTGCCTATTCGGGGATGACTTATTTTATATGACTTATAAGTTAATGTAAGTTTATAAGTTAAAACTTTAGGTATTAATTTGATTTATAAGTTAAAATTAATTATGAAGGTGTTCGAGTCATAATGATTTATAAATTAAAATAAATATTAAGATTATTAAAAAAAATATTAATTAAATGTCATTTTAAAATAAATTATAAATACTTAATTAATTTTTTTTGACTTTAAGCTCGAACTTATAAGTATTTTCTAACATGTGAATAGTAACAACCGACTTATAAGTTATTCCCAAATAGAAATAAATTTTTCGCCTGACTAATGAATATTTTAAATTAGAGATATATATTAACTTTGTATGATAATTTATATAAAATTTTAAAATTGAGAGTTAATAAAAATTTATTTATTTTTTTATAAAAAAAAGTTATAACTATTATATATTAACTATTTTTTTATAGTCCACAAAAAGAATTCATTTATAAATTTAAAAATACTGAGAATTCATTTTTTCACATCTTTTTCTAAATATAAAGTATGTTCAGTGAATCATTATCCTTCATCAATAAACTCAAATCATCAAAGTAATATTGAAATTTTCTATCTAGATCTGATATGCACTAATTAAAGCAATTTAGGTTGAAGTTTTTTAATAGAACAACATTTAACCTCTTTGGACATTTGAATTTGGAGATATTCATGTTGAATCTGTGAGACGATTAAATTTTAGTTTGATTTTTGTTTGAGTTTAGTTTATTAATTACGTTAGCGTATATTTTGATTTGTTTAGGGTGGCTTCTATTGCATTATTTGTTTATTTTGTTTGATTAGTTTATTGAAGTTGTTTGTTATTATTTGTTTAGTTTGTTTAATTTATTAGTTTAAGTTGTTCGTTATATTTAATTAGTTTAATTTTTATCATACTTCGATATTATAATTTATGATATTATAATTTCAAGACCATTAATGTTTGAATTATAATTTTGAGATTATAATTATAATCTCAAGACTATTAAGTCATTTTATAATATCTAGACTAATAATTCTTAATCTAAATTTGAAAACAAATCAGGCATTTAGGATTAATAGTAATATCTCAAGTATAATACTTACAAACAAATATAGTCTTAGGTCTTATTCGGGTTGATGAACTAAACCAAATAGTTTTATGAGTGAAAAAACAGCTATAAATTTGTAGAAAAATTTTTGAGTCTTATTTCCTATGTACAAGAGTTAAAGTGAAAGTAAACATAAGGATTATAAGGATTAGATACTATTTTAAAATGACTTTTAAGTTGTTATTGTGACACCTCCAAAATAGGTCCAATCCATCCAACCCATTCTGAGTCGTCAAATACATGGTACAGATAACAACTACAACTTTATTACAACAATTGTCGTGTAAAATACAACAACACATATGCTATGAGTTTGGGTATAAATATATACCAACTGTGACTCATGTCCCAACCTTGGATAGCACATCACAATGACACCTTACATAAAGGTATAGTCAAAAACTGTTTTAGAAATTAGAATCTTTGGGAAGTGCTCAAGGAAACCCTCGTACATGGGAGGCCATGCTTCTAGGTTATGATAGATATCATATGGCCACAGAATTATCCTTGGTTGACCCAATAGACCCCAAAGAAAAATGAGAAGATTACTATCATATTCTTCTCAATGGTGAGTCTTCTCTTGACATATCATTATCTCCACTGTCTCTAACTGAGAATTATACTTCAAACAAACACCAAGATTATATAGGTAGTGCTCATAGATATACTCGGCAAGTGGATGAGCACAACCTTGTCTTATGATGACACGAGGTTGTATGTCATTAGACATCTTGTATGATAGTGACAAAACACCCTTCCAACGTTGGGTTCGCTTCACCCTATTTGATTCAACAAAATATAACTACTAAATGATGACCACCGTTCTATTCTCCTGTTACCCCCGCTCGACCCAGCTACACTCGTATTACCTGAAAGGAATTGTGAAGCAAAAGGGTGAGCACAACTAGCTCAGTAAAAATATTATGACTAAAGATAAATAAATTATCAATAGTCTTCATCAGTAATAAATCAGAGATTTAGAACATATGGTAGATGATAAAACTTTTCAACCATAGTTGCAGCGGAACGAACAATCCATTAGAAGAGTCAAATAGACTATAAAGTCTATTATCTTCTCTATGTTAAAAGTCCACCAACAATGTTTTATCCCTATAACATCAATCAACAATTCATATTCACAATCACATGTATAACTCATAATCATAATTGTAGTTCTAAATTCCTCTTCTCATCTAGAACAAAGATAATTTTCATCACTTGTCTTTACCTGAAACATCAAAGATCATGGTTATACCAAATTACAGTTCCTGTTCATAATCATAGTAATAATTTCATCTTTCCACTGCGGGCCAAAGATATTCATCAACAACTCATCATTGCACTACAGGCCAAAGATATTCCTCAACAGCTCATATTTACACTACAAGCCAAATATATTATTATCTCAAAGATATATATAATCATTTCAGAATTTATATAACCAATAATTATAACCATGTTGATCATTTCACATTTGCACTTAAGCTAAAGATATTCAATTATAAATTCAATAGTCATGATCATACCAGTCAACAATTCAACTTTGCACTACTGGCCAAAGAGAACTCATAGTCATGATCGTACTAAAAATCTACCTATCTTTACACTCAAGTCAAAGAGAAATATCATTATTAGGGTTATAAAAATGTTATATATGATAATAAAATCAATATAATCAATACATAGTTTTAATCTCCAGAGTAATATTCATAAATCAACTATAATTTGGTTAGAAAAAGAAACCAATTTTGTAGTGAATAGTACTCGTGAATAGTAACTCGTGAATAGTAACTCATGAATAGTAACTCATGAATAGTAATCCATCGTGAATAGTAACTCATGAATAGTAACTTGTGAATAGTAACTCATGAATAGTAACTCGTGAATAGTAACTCATGAATAGTAACTCGTGAATAGTAACTCATGAATAGTAACCCCGACATGAAAAGATAAGAATTTCACAAGAAAAATCTTACCAATATTCTGGTATAATGATATTGAAAGAAATAATATCATTTTAAAAAAATACATCCCTTATTATCCCTTACTATCCCTTACTATCCCTTACCTCAAAAGAGCAGTACTCCTGACTGGAATAACGCTGAACGAACTTGCACCGTATAGCAACACTCAAGATATCAAAATACTCACAAGAATACACTCGATAATATAGAGAGAGAAATAGAGAGAAAACTTCAGTTTCTGGTGTGATTTTCAATTCTAACCTAAGCACCCTATTTATAGGAAATTGCTTAGAACACCAAAGCACAAAATTTAATATAATATTAATATATATATATATATATATATATATATATATATATATATATATATATATATATATATATATATCAAGCCCACCTTTGAATATCTGAATTCAGCACATTTTAACAACCAGTGGGGCCCACCAAAGTGTAAAAAAGCATTTTTGTTAATAAAAATAAATAAAACTTCCAAAAATCAATTATTTCGGAACTTCAATAATTCATAATAAATAGCCCTTTTATCAAAAAATTCGAATCTCGCGAGTTTTCATAGAAAATTCAATTCTCTACAACTTTACAGAAGAAAGTTTTTCTAAATTCCAAACAGAAATTGACCGAAATTCACAAACGGACGATTTTACAGTCTATAATAAATTTTCGGTCAAGAATTGTGTCCACCAACACACAAAACATGTGTTAAACATTTAATCTAACAAAAATACTCTTCCTCCTCATTTATTCATATATCCCACATTCATTGTAAAAATATCACCATTAATATATTATTAAAATAATATATTTAAATGAATTATTTTATCAGAAAAAGATAAAATATTAATTTTTAACAATTGTCACATTAAAATTTTTTTTCATCTATATCCACATAAAATCAATATTTTTCTCATCATAGAAATTAATAATTAATTATACACAAATAATATTACAGAATCACAGTACTGGCAACCAGGCCGTTCCCAGGAAAGAGGGGGCTTTCCAATAAGGATTTCTCCTTACTGGCGCGCAATTAGATGACCAAACATCTTCTTAGACAGAACTTTTTAGACATTGCCAATAATGTTATCTAATAATATTATTCAGATAATATGAATTATTGCCCCGATAATAGAAAATACTGTGCAGTGACAATTATTAAAACAACAGTAATATAAAATATCAACGCATCAATTATTGAATCAATAAAATAAAATACTGAACAGTAATTGCTGTAACAATTATTGAGTAATGCCTTCTTACGTAAAAATTAATAATTGGTGCAATACCGTGTGCTACTGTGCAACAACGCGTATTACTGTGTTTTAACCACCGGGTATTCCAACAGTGTTAACGGTAACAACTACGCCGTTATTTATAAAAACTCAAATTTGTCGTTTTCTTCACCCGACAGTTATTCTGTTATGGGGCCCACAAATAGCTGCGCCGTCGTACGAATATTCTCCGGCAGAAAGAATATTCCACGACCAAACGAATATTTCCTGACAAAATGAATATTTTATAATCACTTGCTTATTTTGAAAAATATTCATATATTACTCTTAACTTTAATTTTTTATCAATTTAACCATTTACTAAATAGAAATTATAAGAAAAATTGAATTCTTTTATTTCATAAAATTCGGGGTCTTACAGTTATAATTTAAAATGATTTATAAGTCATTTTAAGTGGTGATTTATAAATAAAAGTGTTTGACACCACTTTGACTTTTAGGTTAAAAATTAGGTTAAAATAAAATGTGAATGTGTTTGGCTAAAATAATTTATAAGTTAAAATAAGATGTAAATAATATTAAAATAAGGGTAAAAGTGTATTTATATTTGGTCGAATTTACTTATTTTAAAATAATTTATAAGTTATTTTTTGTCAAGTTAGAATTTATTACTTATTAATAATAACTTATAAGTTAAAAAATAAGTCAACAAAATCAGTTGCACCCTAACACTTAAATAGTAAAAACCAACTTATAAGTTGTCTGGAACACACTCTCAATTGTTTGATTATTGAGTCTCTGTATTTTTCTCATCTTTGTAGGGAAGGAAATAGAGTTGGTCACTCATTAGTTGAGCTAGCTAGCTCAAAATTTTGATATTTATATTCTTATGTTTTGGTTGGAATATATTCACTGTTCTTTTTCTTCGTGTTTATGATATTATGGATTAATAAAACTTCTCATATTTAGACTGTTTCAAACGAAAAAAATAACAAAAACAAATTACGTAGGTGCCACATAGATTAGCTGTATAGATTTTAACAATAACTTTTCAAATTTTTGTAAAAATTTTGTAATTTGATGAATTAGCTGAAAAAAGTCAATATTTTAAATGCTAAATATTTTTTACTACATGAAGTATCACCATATTCATGATTAGACCCTCAAAAAATTTAGGCTGACACTTTACTACATTAAGTGTTTAATTTGATACAATTTAGCCCACAATTTCAGAATCCGGCCAAAATTGACTAGAATACTCGACCCGTCCAAGAATTCGTTCAGGTCTTGTGTATTTAATATCAGATGACCGCATAAATATATGATTTGACTTAATTTTAAAAAAAGGTAAATAATAACGTATACACTGCATAAACCATTAATTTCAAACCCACTTCCTTTCATTTTTCCTTTTCCTTTTCCTTTTCCTTTTCCTTTCAGCCTTACCGAACTGTACCTTCAGATTTGTCCGATCAATTGGGACAAACTCAGTTCTGTAGATCAATAGCATGTAGACCTTGAGAGGAAGTGTTTGATGACTTAGGAACCTCTTTATTTGCATGTATGTTGTACATTTTCTTTGTGCAATGGGTATAGGACTTTGTGTGAAAAACATCTTACTTTGTGTAAAGTGTATTTTAATGGTTTATTCCTCTATAATCACACAAAAAGTGTATATTTGTGCATGATAGTGTCATTTGTAGTGTGTGTTAGGAATCTAATAATAAGAAGATTGCTTAATTAAGGGAGAGTTTGATTAGATCCATGATTAGATTCCACACACATCCACATGAGCATACACATACATATATGTATAGTATATACAGACAGAGCTATGGATACTTTATTTTTGTGAAGTATCATGAAATTTGAAAATTTGTTGTTACTTGTGTATTTCTCTATAATCACAATAATTGTATATTTGTGCATTATAGTGTCATTTGCATTATATATATATATATATATATATATATATATATATATATATATATATATATATATATATATATTCCATACACACCAACACGAGCACACACACATACTTATATGTATAGTATATACAAATCCATGAGTACTCTGTTTTTGTGAAGTATCATAAAATTAGAAAATTTGTTGTTTTGTTTTTATTCAGAACCAACTGAAGAGGATACTGTATTTACTATAAAAAAGATGTATGATGGAATGTTTAGTGCACATGCCTATCATAATGGGAAGTTTAGATATTTTGATTATGTTGAATGGAAAGTGCTGAGTTTGTTGGAGTTGCGTAAAATGGGGATGAAGTTAGGGTTTGCAGGTGCTCTTAATTTTTTTCACTTTATACCTGATGAAGGTTTTAGGAAATTGAAAATCAATGAGGCAGTGCAAGGTATTAAGCCTTTTATCTGTCTAGGAGTGGATGTTGAAATTGTTTTGAGTGTTGTAGACTCACTTGGAACTGGTTGGAAAGCCAGTGAGTATCCTATGCATCAAGCTACCGCGGAATTTAGTGATACTGATTCTGATGATTCTCATTTTGAACCAATTGATGATAGTGGATATGAAGAAGATGATGTGGAGTTTGACAATTATTTTGATCATGAGGTTGAGTTATTTGGAAAAGAAGTAGTAGGGGTAGGTGTTGCAACAAATGAGAAAGGGTCAAAAACATATGATAAGGGAAACTGATTGCATCCTCTAGTACATTTGATGATGAAGTTGATCTAATGATTGATGACATGCCTCCTCTTATGAGAAGTCAAGATGATGAAACCCCAAGTTGGCCAATGTTTGTTCCAAAGACTCAAATGAGTGACCCATAGTTTGAAAAAGGAATGCTCTTTTGGAGATAACAAAATCTTCAAGAAGGTTGTGATATCACACTCTATGAAGCATGACAAGGTACTACAGAGGTATATGAATGAATGTGACAAGGTGGGCTTTACATGCAATGACGGTGACTCATGTGGGTGGAAAATATATGTTTCTAAGATGCAAAAAGAAGATACTCTTTAAGTAAAAATATACCCTCTAAAAGCACACATGTGGCAGGCAGTTCAAGATTCCTAGTGTGAATTCAAGATGGCTAGCAGAGAGGTATGTAAATGATTTCAAGATCAATCCTAAGATGCATGTAGCTACATTTTGTGATAAAGTATGGAATGACTATACTATCAAAATAACTGAGGCTCAAGCCTATAGGAAAAGGAAAATGACAGTAACATCCATTGATGGTGATTTAAGAGAACAATATAACAAGTTGTGGCACTACCAAGCTGAATTAAGAAGGCTGAATCCTGGTTCTACAGTGGAGATAAAATGTGAAGATGGTTCATTGTTAGAAGGTAAATCTGTGTGTTGGGAGAGTGCATATTTTGATTTGATGTTTAAAGTAAAAGCTCATGATTATATGTAAAGTCCTTCAAGGAATGTATAGATAAAGAGATCAAAGTTGTTAGGTTGATCTTGAGATGTAATAGATAGGCTACGAAGAGATCGTAGTGTATCAAGCTGATCAAGATTACAGAAGCCAAGGTAGAAAAGTAGAGCATCGAGGATCGTAGTGTGCCTGCCTTGACAGGCCTCTTCGAAAATCGTAGAGTGGTCCCAACGTTTGCCGAGCCAACTCAGAGATCGTAGTGTGCTCTCGGAAACGTAGAGCTTGCAAAACAAGCAAGTGAAGATTGCAGTGCGCAAGTCTTTAAGAGAAATCGTAGTGCTCTTATTTGATAGCATCAGACCAAGCACCAAGGTGACAAGACACCACGATCTGGATCGTAGAGTATCATCTGCCTTGTGTCAGAAGCATCGAGCCCCACCTTTTGTTTGGAGACAAATTCCAACAAATGTGGAATGGGTTTTAAACGTTGAAGTCCTCACCAGTCCCAACGGTACAAAAGATATCCTTAGTATACAACGAAAGAAACGTATTGAAGAAGCTAAGAAAGGACCATAGGACAGAGGAAAACATCTTTTCAGGTGTTAGGTGAGAAAGCAGTCTGCTGTGTCAGTGGGCCAGAATGCAATTCAGAAGATGTGTAGAAAAGTCTCCATCAAAGTTCACAAATGTAAAACACATTTAATGCTTCAACAGATGGCTTCAACGGATAGATTTCAAAGATCACATATATAAGAAACATCTGTAGATGAGAGAAGCAAGCAAGCATTGAACAAAACGCATAAGAACACTCAACGCTCAACTCTACGATCTGAGAAAAAGAGAAAGCTTGCTCAGCTACTCAGTTCTTTCGAATAAGTGCTTAATGTAACAACCCGATATTTTCTACATAAATAAATAAGAAATTTTGCGTATAATTTTTTTTTTTTATTAAGGATGAGGATTTGTACAAGATATTGTGTATATGTATTTATGTGGTAAATAAAAATATAGTTATTTACATAAATATTTACAAGTAATTTTATTTTAGAATTATTGATTATTATAGAGTATATTCTAATAATAATTAAATTATGGTAGAAATGTTTTATTAATTATTTTCCATGAAAATATAAGCATATATTATTTAAATAATATATGAAGTAATTTTTTTTGAATAATTATAATAATTATTTTATTATATGAATTTTAGTACAAGTTATTAAGTGAATTATTTTACCTTAATTATTAAGGTTAAATAGGAAGAATAAATCAGATATGGAATCCAAACCCTAATTTTAGATTATTGTCAAGGTATGAGAATAATAATATAATATTAATTATATTTTGATTTTTCAGTGCTATGTATTTGTACGGTATTTTCGTATTGATAATGGTAAGTCAATTACGGTGTATTATGACCAAACCCTAGTAATAATGTTAAACCCTAATTTGATATCCAAATTAGAGTGCAAGATTATTTTATAAGTGCGTTATATAATTTATGTCGTGTATTAAATGTATTAATTAGGTGAACCCTAATTAAAATTCTAGAAACTCTAATTTTTATTTTTAAAAAACCCTAAGTTATTATAAAACCCTAATTGCTAATTTAGCAAGGTTAATTATAATTATATGATCTAAACTCTAATGTTACTGTATAAGGTAATTAGATAATTAATTATAATTAGGAAACCCAAATTTCAAAATTTTAGAAACTAAAAGTTATTTAATTTTTATTTTATAGCAAACCCTATAATGGAAATTCTACATTTTGTGCTAAACCCTAAGGGTTAAAACCTAAGGGTTTGACAAGTTTCTATTTGGCCATTTAAATGAATTATCAAAAGACTAGTTTGCCCCTAATTGAATTATTTTGGCTAGAATAGGTTTTGACAATTGTGGTGAGTTGGCTACTAACCCTAACAACTCCACATGCTCATAATTGACAACAACAAGCCTTTAGCTTAGCCAATTCATGCACCTTGTTGTCTATTTAAGGATTGAAGGAGAGAGAAAATGCATTTGTTCACTAAATTTTGTCCAACACTTAACCAATTCTCTCTCTCACTAAAACCAACGATTTTAGCAAGCAAATCAGTTCTAAAACACTGCCCCACGTTCATCATAAACAAATCAGTAGCCAGAATCAAGAATCGTTCATAGAAGGTATAAACCTTAGTCATGATTTCTGTCCAACGATCTGTTGTTAGATGTAAGATTTTTTGTGTTAAACATGTTAAATCTAGTGTATAATTAGGATCTGGGTTGATAGATGTTAGATCCATAACATCTAGAAGCTCAGATTTGAAGATCTTAGAAATCTGGAAAAGCTTGGTTCTGTGGTCTGACAACGAATGTCAGAGGCCACAGATCCTTACTCGATTATGTTTTGTGTTGTTTTTAAGTTGTTAGTGGTAGCCTGTAATGTTGTCTTTAATCTTCAAAAAGAATCAGAGGTATTTGATGTCTAGGTTGGTAGTTATTAACGGTCAAATACCGTTGACCGGCATTGACCGGGCCATTTCTAGGTTACCCAGAAAGTTTCTAGGACGGTCTGACAGTAGATTCATGGCCTTGGATCTTGCAGGTGTTAGTTTATTTGTTGTTGATGTTGTAATATGTTTGTACTATGGTATATGGACTTCAGGATTAAGCTTGTATATCGCCTAAATATCTAATGGATCGAAGTCAGTGGAAGGTCAAACCAGGCCAGAAGATCACGAACTTAGTTTTCTGAGTAACCTAGAAAACTTAAGTGCATGATCTCTGACAAGGTTTGACCAGCTTATATCTTTTGATTTTGTTGTTGTTAATTCGGTTTTATGTAATGGGTCTCTAGACTTACATGTTATTTACATACTTCATGCATTAGTTCACACAAAACGCACAAGAATCACATGTTATAGAAGGCCAAAATTGGACAGACAACCTGTTCTTCATTTCTGGGTAACCCAGAAATGAAGAACATGTCTGACAGCTTGTTTGAGGGATCAGATCTCTTTTATTAATGCATGTTTTGGTCATGTTTGCTGTTGGATCTTGTAGTATAACATTAGTACTACACGATCTGACAAATAAAATACCCAGAAACACATTACACAGATCACAACACTTGGTCAAACTTAGCAACTCGTTAAATGGCATGGTGTTCTGGGTTTACATGAAGAACATGAAGAACACCTATAGCGACAATTTTGTCACTATAGGTGGCCTTTAGCGACAGATAGTTTATTATTTTCTGAAAATTAATTATTAAATAGAAAAAATAGTTTTTAATTATTAAAAATACCAAATAAATTATTAAAAATTATTTTAAATTCGGAAAATTAGTTTTTAATTATTTTAAATATATTTCATAAATATTTAATATTTTTAAAATATTAAAAGTATTTAATTTATTTAATTATAATATTAAATAAATTATTTAAAAATGATTTTAATATTGGAAAAATCATTAAAAATTATATTATGATATAAGAAAATATTTTAAGTTATTTTTAATGACTTTTAATATTTTGTAATAAATTTCATTAATAAATTAATATTAATGATAATTAATTTATTTACTAAATGAATTAAATAAATTAATTAAAAATGATTTTATTATATTTAAAATTATTTTAAATAATAATAAGGTATTTAAAAATATTTTAAGTTATAAAATATAACTTTTAATATTTAAAGATAAATTTTATTAATTAATTATTATTAATGATATTAAAGTTATTTAATAATTTAGTTTAAAAATAATTTTAATATTATAAAAATCATTTTAAATGAAAATAAAGGTTTAAAAATATTTTAAGTTATAAAATATAACTTTTAATATTTAAAGGATAATTTCATTAATAAATTAATATTAATGATTATTAACTTATTATTAAAAATAGTAAATTTATTTAATAATTATATTAAATAAATAGTTTAAAATGATTTTATTAATTTAAAAATCATTTAAAAGGATATAAATGAATTAAAAATATTTTAAGTTATGAATAATGACTTTTAATATTTTGATAAATAGAACATTAATACCTTAATATTAATGGTAATTATTTAGAAAAATTTTAAATATTTTAAAAATCATTTAAGGGTAATATTATTACTTTAAAAATATTTTGAGTTATTATAAATAACTTTAATATTTTGAAATGATTTCATTAATAGTTTAATATTAATTAAATATTAATGATAATAGAATTATTTAGTATTTAAATCATTTAATAATGATTCCGAGGTTTGAAAATTCATGATAAATAATATTAAATGTTTAAAAACTATTATAAGTCATTTAAAAATAATATGACTGATATTAAGTTACAGTACAGAGTCTTAGACTCGATAATTACCCGATAAAGTTATCGATACACCGACATGTTTCAGAAATTGATCTGGACTTAGATAATGTGATTAGGTAAGTGATTATTTGTGATTCAATGGCTGTTAAACCTATGTGCCAATGTGATTAGGGTATGTGCTAACTGCAATAAGCAATGTTATGTGTTATAGTATATTGTTCTAATCGAACGAATGATCTGATTAATGATAGGTCGTGAGATAAGCGATAAATCTAAATTACAAACTGTAAGCAACGCTTCAGGCAAGTATCTAGCCCTTTGCATTTACTTTATGCAACGGACATGCGTAAGATAATATCTGAATTGTTCATTTCAATTATTCAAATATTTTAACCTTTGTATATACTTATGCAATGATTCTGTATAAGTAAGTTATTAAACTATAATTGTTCTACAAGTTCCTTTATTCTGTTATTATTGATCAAATTATATATTCTGATCATTAATTTCTAAAACATGGTTATACAAGTGTCCCCACTTGGATAATCATTATATTTTATCACATGTTGATATATACTTATCGGTGTTCAGTATGTATAAGTTGAATTAAAAGTCGTCTAAGCTATTTAATTCAGCTAGACATATATTTAAAGTTGTTGTTGAACAAGATAAAACTTTATCCAACTAAATTGTTTTGGTTTGGATTCAAGACTGGTATGAACATCCCAAATATGGGAAACTTTTATGCGCCTAAGGCAGGAATGCTGGACGAAAATATCGTCCTTTAATGTAGTATTGATCAATACAGGGCATAACGGGCTGATCACCCCCCGTGCCCGTAAGTAATGACGGTTTATAGATGAAGTTCTGTTTAACCTTTTTGAAAATAAAAAATAATGTTCATAGTTTGTCAACTGATCCTCATTTATAGTCAGAACGTAGTTTCAAAAATTTGAAATCGAAATGATATGTTGTTTATTATCGGTTCAGTTTACTTTACAACTGTTGATTCGTTATAGAAGTATCGTTCAAAGAAAATATTTAATTCGTTCAGCTAAATATTATTGTTGCTATTACTTGCTGGGCACTCAAATGCTCATTCTTGCTTAAATTTAAATGTTTTCTGCTAAAGGTGAACAACCTGGAGGCTCTTCTAAGAACAAAGGGAAAGGGAAGGTCGTTGAATGAATGATAAGGCTATCTTTTGTAATAACTAGACTTTATTAGAGAAATGATGATATATATTAATTATCATGTAATGAAACGAATGTTTGAAGGTTTCGTACTTGGGATTGAAAACTCTGATAATATGTAAATTAAATTTGATTATCTATATTATTATTATTATTATTATTAGTATTATTCCGCTCATAGAAATGGTATCGTGAAGCACTGAGTTCGGGTTTCAAGTACCTGAATTTGGGGGCGTCACATCATGGTACCAGTGCTTAGGGTTAAAAACCTTAGGCGGGTTAGACCTTAGGCTATAACCTTAGAACATAGGGAAACATTGAAAATATAAATAACTTATATAGAGTTTAACAAGAGATGAATTGACTAAATTCATCGTCAAACAAAATAAAAGATAACTTATATAAAACTCTTAATTGCTGTGTGTATATATTATATGATAATCGGGATAATTTATATGATTGTAGATGTCTGGGGGAAAAGGCTTGTTATATGCATATAGCATGAAGAAGAATCAAACCCATACACCCGAGCTGATATCGAAGCCAATAGCTGAAATAGAGGCTCACGATGAAAATAACTTAGACGATGTGGTTATCGTAGAAAATGTCGTACAAGATCCGGAGATGGTGGAGCTGACAGATAGTGATTCGGACACTAAAGTTGAAGTTGACCAAGCATCAACGGAGGTGCAGGATCTGAGGAACAAGGTTTCTTCTCTGGAAAGGCTGTGGGAAATAGAAAAGCTGTTGAACTGTCAGTTGCGTCAGGCATTAATAGAAACAATGGAAGAACAAGATAAGTTTAAAATCTAAATTGACCAAATTGGAACTAAAAGCAACAAAGCATGCGCAGCTCCGAGCAAGAAGGGGAAAAGAATGATGAAAGACCGTGATATAAGAAATCCTGATAATAACAAAGGAAAAATTAATCGAATAAAAATGTGTGCAAATTGTGACAAGAAACATGAAGGTGTATGCAGAAAAGGGGAATATGTTTGCTACAATTGCGGACAGAAGGGACATTTCTTTCCTCATTGTCCAAATCCAACACAATGTGTCTGTTTTAATTGTGGAATAGAAGGTCATCAGGCGAAAAGTTGTCCAAGGAAAAGGTGTAATAAATAGGCAGTATAGGTTCTGTTGTGTAGGCGTGTTTAATGTAATATGTGCTTAGTATGTCTGTATAAGGTTGTGTTCTCAACTTTTGTAATGATCAAGTTTGTAAATCCCGACTTTTGTAGTCACAAAGGGATAGCAGTATGTGCTATGTTATGTAAATTACTACGACTTAATGAAAATAAATTTATGTTTGAGTGATGAAACAAGTTTAAAGTATTAAACTTATATGATAAAGTTTAGAATGTAAGTTAAATTTATGATTTTATTTAATTAGATAATGCCGCCAAGACGTCAAACTAGAAACCAAAGGGCAGAAGAATCTGTCAACAACGTCGAGGGACAACTACAACCAGATCCAATGCAGCAATTCGCAAACATGGTAGCTCAGGCCATGCAACAAGGAATGCCAGCCGCAGGGAACCAGCAGGACAATCGCTTGGCAAACTTTAAGGACTTTAAAGCTGTAGGACCGCCCGAATTTAGAGGTACAACTGACCCTGTAGAAGCCCAAACTTGGGTTAAAGAAATTGAAAAGGCGTTTATATTAGCTAGGGTAGCTGAGGGGTAAAAGACCGCTTTTGCCACCTACATGATGAAGGGTGAGGCAAATTTTTGGTGGGAAGCGAATCAGGCGAGGGCTGGAGCAGGTGTAGGTGTAGTTGCTTGGGAAAGATTCAAAACTTTATTTTTCGAAAACTATTTTTCATCTAGTATGCAGGCTAACTGTGACGCCCCCAAAACAGGTCCATTCCACCCAACCCATTCTAGTCGCCAAATACATGGTACAGAAATAACTACAACTTTATTAATACATTTGTCGTGCAAAATACGATAACACATATACTGTGAGTTTAAATACAAATATTGTCATCTAGACAGTATTCATACTCAATTAAGTACTCATTATACTTATTGATACACTATTTTACAAAATAGTGAGGACTACTAAAATAACTGTCTTGAACCATCATTCCATACCCCGACTAGTACTCGCTACATTCTCGCCTCCTGAGAAAAAATGGAACAAAAAGGAAAAGGTGAGCTCAACTAGCCCAGTAAAGAATATTATGACTAAGATAATACACAACAAATTATCGTTAGTCTTCAACAGGGAAAAATCTAATAGAATACAATAGACAACAAGTTTTAAATCAATAACTGCAGCGAAAACAGCAAACCATTAGAAGAGTAAAGTAGAGAATGAGTTCTACTATCTTCTAAGATTTAAAAGTCCATCATCAATATTTTATCCCTGTAACAACAATCAATAACCATCTTTAATCAAATATTCATCTTTGCACTACAGGCCAAAGATATTCATTTGTATCACCAGTCGATCATGTTCATCTCAACATCTGTTCATCTTTGCACTACGGGCCAAAGATATTCATCAGAAATCATCAATCTTTGCACTACAGGCCAAAGATATTCAATTATATCATCATTTAGGACTGAGGATGATGAAAAATATTTTAAAGGAAACGAATCCAGTGAAACAAAAGAATAAATATTAAAGATTCGTATTTCAGCTATTCCATGTCCAAAAATACCTCATAAATAATCATAGTGGAGTAAAATTCAAGAATGATCAAAACATGGATACAATCAAAGCTAGTATCCAGAATAGATATTTTGGACGAAAAGAAAAAAATTTCATTTTTCGGTGAATAGTAACTCGTGAATAGTAACTCGTGAATAGTAACTTATGAATAGTAACTCGTGAATAGTAACTCATGAATAGTAACCCCGACATGAAAAGTTTTAAATTTGATAAAAAGTTCAGATCAATACTTCGGCATAATGATATTGAAGAAAATAATATCATTTAAGAAGAAATAACATCCCTTACCTCGGAAATACGGTACTTCTGACTGGAATACTAGATATAGTGCTGAAGGAAACTTGCACCGTATAGCAACACTCAAAGTATCAAATACTCACAAGAATACGCTCAATATAGAGAGAGAAATAGAGAGAAACTTGTGTTTCTGGTGTGATTTTCAATTCTAACCTAAGCACCCTATTTATAGAAAAATGCTTAGAACACCAAAGCAGAAAATTTAATAAAATAATAATATATTTATATAATTGTCAAGCCCACCTCTTGAATATGAATTTCAGCAATTCACACATGCTAACCTTCTAGAAAAAGTAAGAAAAAACGTTTTTCTCAAAATAATTAACTTAAACTCCCAAAAATCAATTATTTCGAAACTTCGGAACTTCAATAATTCATAATAAATAGCCTTTTCATCAGAAAATTCGAATCTCGCAAGTTTTTATATAAAATTCAATTCTCTACAACTTTGCAGAAGAAAGTTTTTCCAAATTCCAAACAGAAATTGACTGAAATCCATAAACGGGCGATTTTACAGTCAATAATAAATTTTCGGTCAAAAATTATGTCCACCAACACACAAAACATGTGTTAATCATTTAATGCCACAAAAATACTCTTCCTCCTCATATACTCATATATCCCACATTCATTATAAAAATATCATCATCAATATATTATTAAAATAATATATTTAAATGAATTATTTTATCAGAAAAAGATTAAATATTAATTTTCAACAATTGTCACATTAAAAATTTTCTCCATCTTTATCCACATAAAATTAATATTTTCCACATCATATAAATCAATAATTAATTATACACAAATAATATTACAGAACCACAGTACTGGCAACCAGGCCGTTCCCAGGAAAGAGGGGGCTTTCCAATAAGGATCTCTCCTTATTGGCGCACAATTAGATGACCAGACCTCTCCTTAGACAGAACTTTCTAGACATTGCCAATAATGTTATCTAATAATATTATTCAGATAATATGAATTATTGTTCCGATAATAGAAAATACTGTGTAATGACAATTATTAAAACAACAGTAATATAAAATATCAACGCAGCAATTATTGAATCAATAAAATAAAATATTGAACAGTAATTACTGTAACCATTATTGAGTAGTGTCTTCTTACGTAAGAATCAATAATTGGTGCAATACCGTGTGCTAGTGTGCAACAACGCGTATTACTGTGTTTTAACCACCGGGTATTCCAACAGTATTAACGGTAACAACTACGCCGTAATTTATAAACAACTTATTTTTGTCGTTTTTTTTCATCCAATCGCTTTCCGTTATGGGGCCCACAAAAGACTGCGCCGTCGTACGAATATTCTCCGACAGTAAGAATATTTCACGACCAAGCGAATATTCCCCGACAACAATGAATATTTTATAACCACTTGCTTATTTAAAATATTTGCGCATTTCACCCATAACTAACCACATTAATCAAATCAACCCTTACTATTTCAAAATAATAAATAGAGGAAATTAAATTTCATTTATTAATAATTTGGGGTCTTACAACCTCCCCTCCTTATGAAATTTCGTCCTTGAAATTGACATACGTACCTGGTGTTTCGAAAAGATGAGGATACCTCGCTTTCATTTCCGTTTCCAACACCCAGGTCATTTTCTCAATAGCATGGTTTCTCCACAAAACCTTAACTTGTGGTATAACCTTCATGCGTAAGACATGCTCCTTCCTATCCAAGATCTTGACAGGTACCTCCTCGTACGTTAAGTCTTCGGCTATCTCGTTCGGTTCTAACTTAATAACGTGGTTCGGGTCGTTCACATATTTACGTAACATCGATACGTGAATAACGTTATGAATACGTGACATACTTAGCGTTAAGGCGAGTCTATAGGCCACAGTTCCTACTCGATCGAGGATTTCAAATAAATCGAAGGCTTGAGCTTTCTTCTCTTCATCGACTCTTACTTCTAGAATAACACATTCTTGCACCTTCTTCTTTATATTCATCAGATCCAGGTCTGTAGCTTGAGCGGCTTTAACGTTATCGATTAAAGTCGATTTTACTCGCATATCATCACGTGGGTCCCTAGAGTCATTAACTCTATCTCTATCATTTATAAATTATACAAAATAGGTCTTTGTGTTCAACAATATCGCACTCGTACTCGCATACGATTAATGCGTCAGCTACCACGTTTACTTTTCTAGGATAGTATTGGATGGTGTGATCGAAATCTTTCAACAGCTCGAGCCAACATCGGTGTCGCATGTTGAATTCTTGGAAGCTCTTCTCGCATTCCTCGGTCCATTCGAAGTTTGTATCTTTTCGAGTCAGCTGAGTTAATGGAGTAGCGATTCGAGAAAATCCTTTTACGAATCTCCGATAATAACTAGAAAGCTACGTATTTCGATTACTGACTTAGGTTGCTCTCAACTGTGACTCATATCCCAATCTTGGATAGCACGTCACAATGACACCTATCAGTTTACTACCACACGAATATGGTATCCCCTACGGAGAGTCTGGCTTCAGTGCATTCCACAAAGGAAGTCACCAGATAGAGGCTCGGGTACAAACTTCTACAGTTGGGTTTTTAACTCCTGAAGTTAAATATGAGCCATTCGATATGAGATTTTAGAAGTGAGTTTTGTACCAGATTCAAAAATGATACAAAATTCAATATCACACGTAGGCCAAGAGATTCTTCAGGAAATACGTCAGGGATTTACTAACAATAGAAATATCATTCAAATCTGACGTATTTTGTTCAAGTCCATAACATAGCTAAGAAAGCTTGACATCCGTTTTTCAATAAACGAATGACTTTACGGCTTGATATGAAAGAGTTTGACTTCAATGGTTTGGTTGCTTGAATTTGAATAACAGGTTGCTTAGGAATATGAAGACTAACAACCTTACGAAAGCAATCAATTTTGGCATGATGAGTAGTTAACCAATCAATTTTTAAAATCACATCAAAAGCAAGTATCTTTAAAGAGATAAGGTCAACAGGTAATGTGATGGTGCCAACTTGGATCAAACAAGATTTATAAACAATGGATGTGATAAAAATTTCTCCTAACAGAGTTTCAATAGATAAGTCAAAGTCTAATTTCTCCGGAGTCAAGTTTAAACGTTGAACGCAAGCAAGAGATAAATGAATGGGTAGAACCGATATCTAATAAGGTATAAACTTCGCAAAAATTTATAATTAACTAACCCGTGCTAACTTCGTTCGGGTTCCTCGCATTCTGACCAGTCACGAAAAACGCTCTTCCAGGAACCGTTGACTTTGACTTTTTTGGGACAACTTTTTGAGTCACCACCCCCGTTGGACTTGGTTTCGCTACAGTGCAATCTCGAGCGATATGTCCTTCCTTTCCACAGTTATAACATACCTTAAACTGTTGTGGGCAGTTTGGGCTGATATGTCCTTCTTTTCCGCACTTATAGCATATGACCGGTGGTCGCTCTCCTCCCTTGGAACCAGTTTCTGCTAGTGCTGACGTCTTCGTATTATCATTGTTGAATCTCCTCTTTTTAAAATCTCCTCCCGACTCGCTTCTTCTATATTTATGGCCACGATTACCACCAGAGTGGTTGCCGTTCTTGTCCGTATTCTTCTTTCTCCACTGGTTATCGTTGTTCTGATGACTGCTGTCACCGGTATAATCCTGGTTATGGTCCCTCGATTGATCATACTCGCTATCTCGCTCTAATAATTGAGCCCTGTTGACAACATCTGAATAGAGAGAAAATTTATGAGAAATGAGATATTGACGTATGCCGGGTTTCAAACCTCTCAGAAACATCCGCGTCATATGTTCCTCATTCTCTACCAAATGAGGTGCAAACCTGGACAACTCTACAAATTTTGCCTCGTATTGGGACACCGTCATGTTATTCTGCTCCAGTCTAATAAACTCTACCTACTTCATATGACGAATACTTTCAGGAAAGTACTTGTCATTGAATAGTTTCTGAAATGTCTCCCAGGACATATTGAGTGCGGCTGGATGGGTACGCTTCACAGACTCCCACCAGTAGTCTGCCTCGCCACGGAACATAAAGGTGGTGAATGGAACCTTCTGTTCCTCCGCACATCCCAAGACATCGAATATCTTGGTAATTTGCTTGACCCACGTCTCCGCCTTAATCGGATCCGGCTTTCCCCAGAATTCTGGTGGTCCCAACTCTTTGAACTGCTTGGCTGTGACAAGCCGCGCATTGCTATCATTTCCACCCGTATTTTGTACACGAGTCTCCCTCGTCTGGTTTTGCATGAACTGAAAAAAACTCCTAAACATCTCGTCGTTCATCGTCTGCTCAGTGGTGTTGTTTACAGGAGGAATATTGCCAGCCTGTTGCACGTTCTCCTCGTTGGTGAGCAAAGGTGTCTTCACGGTCTCATTTACTCCACTGTTAACATTCTCAATCGACATTCTCAAATACTGCCATAAACAAGGGTTAATTTAAAAAATTAACATATCACATAATATCCCTATATTATGACTGACCAACAATTAAGCTTAGGTAGGACACACTAGCGAAGGATTTACTCGTCTCTCCCCTCCTAGTTCTATTCTCCGATCTCCGCCAGAGATCATATCCCTAAGCTCTGATACCAACTGTGACGCCCCCAAAACAGGTCCATTCCACCCAACCCATTCTAGGTCGCCAAATACATGGTACAGAAACAACTACAACTTTATTAATACATTTGTCGTGCAAAATACGACAACACATATACTGTGAGTTTAAATACAAATATTGTCATCTAGACAGTATTCATACTCAATTAAGTACTCATTATACTTATTGATACACTATTTTACAAAATAGTGAGGACTACTAAAATAACTGTCTTGAACCATCATTCCACACCCCGACTAGTACTCGCTACATTCTCGCCTCCTGAGAAGAAAATGGAACAACAAGGAAAAGGATGAGCTCAACTAGCCCAGTAAAGAATATTATGACTAAGATAATATACAACAAATTATCGTTAGTCTTCAACAGGAAAAAATCTAATAGAATACAATAGACAACAAGTTTTAAATCAATAACTGCAGCGGAAACAGCAAACCATTAGAAGAGTCAAGTAGAGAATGAGTTCTACTATCTTCTAAGATTTAAAAGTCCATCATCAATATTTTATCCATGTAACAACAATCAATAACCATCTTTAATCAAATATTCATCTTTGCACTACAGGCCAAAGATATTCATTTGTATCACCAGTCGATCATGTTCATCTCAACATCTGTTCATCTTTGCACTACGGGCCAAAGATATTCATCAGAAATCATCAATCTTTGCACTACAGGCCAAAGATATTCGATTATATCATCATTTAGGACTGAGGATGATGAAAAATATTTTAAAGGAAACGAATCCAGTGAAACAAAAGAATAAATATTAAAGATTCGTATTTCAGCTATTCCATGTCCAAAAATACCTCATAAATAATCATAGTGGAGTAAAATTCAAGAATGATCAAAACATGGATACAATCAAAGCTAGTATCCAGAATAGATATTTTGGACGAAAAGAAAAAAATTTCATTTTTTGGTGAATAGTAACTCGTGAATAGTAACTTATGAATAGTAACTCGTGAATAGTAACTCATGGATAGTAATCCCGACATGAAAAGTTCTAAATTTGATAAAAAGTTCAGATCAATACTTCGGCATAATGATATTGAAGAAAATAATATCATTTAAGAAGAAATAACATCCCTTACCTCGGAAATACGGTACTTCTGACTGGAATACTAGATATAGTGCTGAAGGAAACTTGCACCGTATAGCAACACTCAAAGTATCAAATACTCACAAGAATACGCTCGATATAGAGAGAGAAATAGAGAGAAACTTGTGTTTCTGGTGTGATTTTCAATTCTAACCTAAGCACCCTATTTATAGAAAAATGCTTAGAACACCAAAGCAGAAAATTTAATAAAATAATAATATATTTATATAATTGTCAAGCCCACCTCTTGAATCTGAATTTCAGCAATTCACACATGCTAACCTTCTAGAAAAAGTAAGAAAAAACGTTTTTCTCAAAATAATTAACTTAAACTCCCAAAAATCAATTATTTCGGAACTTCGGAACTTCAAAAATTCATAATAAATAGCACTTTCATCAGAAAATTCGAATCTCACAAGTTTTTATAGAAAATTCAATTCTCTACAACTTTGCAGAAGAAAGTTTTTCCAAATTCCAAACAGAAATTGACTGAAATCCACAAACGGGCGATTTTACAGTCAATAATAAATTTTCGGTCAAAAATTATGTCCACCAACACACAAAACATGTGTTAATCATTTAATGCCACAAAAATACTCTTCCTCCTCATATACTCATATATCCCACATTCATTATAAAAATATCATCATCAATATATTATTAAAATAATATATTTAAATGAATTATTTTATCAGAAAAAGATAAAATATTAATTTTCAACAATTGTCATATTAAATTTTTTTTCCATCTTTATCCACATAAAATCAATATTTTCCTCATCATATAAATCAATAATTAATTATACACAAATAATATTACAGAACCACAGTACTGGCAACCAGGCCGTTCCCAGGAAAGAGGGGGCTTTCCAATAAGGATCTCTCCTTACTGGCGCACAATTAGATGATCAAACCTCTCCTTAGACAGAACTTTCTAGACATTGCCAATAATGTTATCTAATAATATTATTCAGATAATATGAATTATTGTTTCGATAATAGAAAATACTGTGTAGTGACAATTATTAAAACAACAGTAATATAAAATATCAACGCATCAATTATTGAATCAATAAAATAAAATATTGAACAGTAATTACTGTAACCATTATTGAGTAGTGCCTTCTTACGTAAGAATCAATAATTGGTGCAATACCGTGTGGTAGTGTGCAACAACGCGTATTACTGTGTTTTAACCACCGGGTATTCCAACAGTATTAACGGTAACAACTACGCCGTTATTTATAAACAACTTATTTTTGTCGTTTTTTTCATCCAATCGCTTTCTGTTATGGGGCCCACAAAAGACTGCGCCGTCGTACGAATATTCTCCGACAGTAAGAATATTCCACGACCAAACGAATATTTCCCGACAACAATAAATATTTTATAACCACTTGCTTATTTAAAATATTTGCGCATTTCACCCATAACTAACCACATTAATCAAATCAACCCTTACTATTTCAAAATAATAAATAGAGGAAATTAAATTTCATTTATTAATAATTTGGGGTCTTACACTAGGATGGAAGTAAAATTTCTTGAATTAAAACAGGAAAATATGATGGTGTCCGAATACGCCGCTAAGTTTAATGAGTTGGCTAGGTTTGCTCTGCATCAAGTTGATATGGAGGCTAGAAAAGCACGAAGGTTTGAGCTGGGATTAAAACCCTGGCTCTACAACAAGGTGGCAGTGTTGCAAATCCCTACATTTGCAGCACTCATGGAGAAAGCTATTATTGCTGAGGAGGGGAGTGAGGCCATGAGCCTATACAACAAAGAAAGAAGGAATAAGGGTAAGGTTGAGGGATCTGGGAAGGTGGAAACAAACAGTGGAAATAGGAGTGAAAAGAGGAAGGGAAACAACTTTGGGGGTATACAGGTGAAGCAGGAGGGTACAAAGAAGAAGCCGCTAGTACAATGTGGGAACTGTGGCAAGAACCATTTGGGGGAATGTCTGAAAGATAAATTTGTAAGTTTTAAGTGTGGGCAGGAGGGCCATATCTCTCCCAACTGTCCCAATCCTAGAACTATTAATGGGTGTTTTTTGTGCGGATCAAAGGAGTATAAGGTGAAGGACTGTCCGAAAAGGAAGACGGAGGCAGAAAGCGGGAACATGGGGAAAAGCGGCGGAACTTTGGCAATCACATGACCAACATCATCTAGCAAGCCGACAAAATCTACTGCAAGGGTATTCAACATGACAGTCCAGGATAAGGCGGCAGCTGACAATAGAACTCCAGGTAATTATTCGTATAACTTTTATTTTATTATGCTTGATTTTACCAATGTATAGTAAATTATTTTATAAACAAAATTTTGAGGAGGAATTTGAGTTCTTTTAGAAACCAATTTTTCTGTTTAATCAGAAAGACAAGCTTTATGTGAATAGTTAAAGATCAGTTCGATCAAATTATGATCGAGATCTACTTGCAATGATGGTGTATGTTATGTGCCGTGTATGTATAGGTTTTAAAACAGTGATTCCGGGGACGAAATCTTTATAAGGGATGGTGAATGTAACAACCCGATATTTTCTATATAAATAAATAAGAAATTTTGCGTATAAATTTTTTTTTATATATTAAGGATGAGGATTTATACAAGATATTGTGTATATGTATTTATGTGGTAAATAAAAATATAGTTATTTACATAAATATTTATAAGTAATTTTATTTTAGAATTATTGATTATTATAGAGTATATTCTAATAATAATTAAATTAGGGTAGAAATGTTTTATTAATTATTTTCTATGAAAATATAAGCATATATTATTTAAATAATATATGAAGTAATTTTTTTTGAATAATTATAATAATTATTTTATTATATGAATTTTAGTACAAGTTATTAAGTGAATTATTTTACCTTAATTATTAAGGTTAAATAGGAAGAATAAATCAGATATGGAATCCAAACCCTAATTTTAGATTATTGTCAAGGTATGAGAATAATAATATAATATTAATTATATTTTAATTTTTCAGTGCTATGTATTTGTACGGTATTTCCATATTGATAATGGTAAGTCAATTACGGTGTATTATGACCAAACCCTAGTAATAATGTTAAACCCTAATTTGAGATCCAAATTAGAGTGCAAGATTATTTTATAAGTGTGTTATATAATTTATGTCGTGTATTAAATGTATTAATTAGGTGAACCCTAATTAAAATTCTAGAAACCCTAATTTTTATTTTTAAAAAACCCTAAGTTATTATAAAACCCTAATTGCTAAATTAGCAAGGTTAATTATAATTATATGATCTAAACTCTAATGTTACTGTATAAGGTAATTAGATAATTAATTATAATTAGGAAACCCAAATTTCAAAATTTTAGAAACTAAAAGTTATTTAATTTTTATTTTATAGCAAACCCTATAATGGAAATTCTACATTTTGTGCTAAACCTTAGGGTTAAACCCTAAGGGTTAAAACCTAAGGTTTTGACAATTTTCTATTTGGCCATTTAAATGAATTATCAAAAGACTAGTTTGCCCCTAATTGAATTATTTTGGCTAGAATAGGTTTTGACAATTGTGGTGAGTTGGTTACTAACCCTAACAACTCCACATGCTCATAATTGACAGCAACAAGCCTTTAGCTTAGCCAATTCATGCACCTTGTTGTCTATTTAAGGATTGAAGGAGAGAGAAAATGCATTTGTTCACTAAATTTTGTCCAACACTTAACCAATTCTCTCTCTCACTAAAACCAACGATTTTAGCAAGCAAATCAGTTCTAAAACACAGCCCCACGTTCATCATAAACAAATCAGTAGCCAGAATCAAGAATCGTTCATAGAATGTATAAACCTTAGTCATGATTTCTGTCCAACGATCTGTTGTTAGATGTTAGATTTTTTATGTTAAACATGTTAAATCTAGTGTATAATGAGGATCTGGGTTGATAGATGTTAGATCCATAACATCTAGAAGCACAGATTTGAAGATTTTAGAAATCTGGAAAAGCTTGGTTCTGTGGTCTGACAACGAATGTCAAAGGCGACAGATCCTTACTCGATTATGTTTTGTGTTGTTTTTAAGTTGTTAGTGGTAGCCTGTAATGTTGTCTTTAATCATCAAAAAGAATCAGAGGTATTTGATGTCTAGGTTAGTAGTTATTAACGGTCAAATACCGTTGACCGGCATTGACCGAGCCATTTCTGGGTTATCCAGAAAGTTTCTAGGACGGTCTGACAGTAGATTCATGGCCTTGGATCTTGCAGGTGTTAGTTTATTTGTTGTTGATGTTGTAATATGTTTGTACTATGGTATATGGACTTCAGGATTAAGCTTGTATATCGCCTAAATATCTAATGGATCGAAGTCAGTGGAAGGTCAAGCCAGGCCAGAAGATCACGAACTTAGTTTTCTGGGTAACCCAGAAAACTTAAGTGCATGATCTCTGACAAGGTTTGACCAGCTTATATCTTTTGATTTTGTTGTTGTTAATTCGGTTTTATGTAATGGGTCTCTAGACTTACATGTTATTTACATACTTCATGCATTAGTTCACACAAAACGCACAAGAATCACATGTTATAGAAGGCCAAAATTGGACATACAACATATTCTTCATTTTTGGGTAACCCAGAAATGAAGAACATGTCTGACAGCTTGTTTGAGGGATCAGATCTCTTTTATTAATGCATGTTTTGGTCATGTTTGTTGTTGGATCTTGTAGTATAACATTAGTACTACACGATCTGACAAATAAAATACCCAGAAACACATTACACAGATCACAGCACTTCGTCAAATCTAGCAACTCGTTAAATGGCATGGTGTTCTGGGTTTTGCATGAAGAACATGAAGAACACCTATAGCGACAGTTTTGTCACTATAGGTGGCCTTTAGCTACAGATATCTTATTATTTTTCGAAAATTAATTATTAAATAGAAAAAAAATAGTTTTTAATTATTAAAAATACCAAATAAATTATTAAAAATTATTTTAAATTCTGAAAATTAGTTTTTAATTATTTTAAATATATTTCATAAATATGTAATATTTTTGAAATATTAAAAGTATTTAATTTATTTAATTATAATATTAAATAAATTATTTAAAAATAATTTTAATATTGGAAAAATCATTAAAAATTATATTATGATATAAGAAAATATTTTAAGTTATTTTTAATGACTTTTAATATTTTGTAATACATTTCATTAATAAATTAATATTAATGATAATTAAGTTATTTACTAAATGAATTAAATAAATTAATTAAAAATGATTTTATAATATTAAAAATTATTTTAAATAATAATTAGGTATTTAAAAATATTTTAAGTTATAAAATATAACTTTTAATATTTAAAGATAAATTTTATTAATTAATTATTATTAATGATATTAAAGTTATTTAATAATTTAGTTTAAAAATGATTTTAATATTATAAAAATTATTTTAAATAAAAATAAAGTGTTTAAAAATATTTTAAGTTATAAAATATAACTTTTAATATTTAAAGGATAATTTCATTAACAAATTAATATTAATGATTATTACCTTATTATTAAAAATAGTAAGTTTATTTAATAATTATATTAAATAAATAGTTTGAAAATAATTTTATTAATTTAAAAATCATTTAAAAGGATATAAATGAATTAAAAATATTTTAAGTTATGAATAATGACTTTTAATATTTTGATAAATAGAACATTAATACCTTAATATTAATGGTAATTATTTAGAAAAGATTTTAAATGTTTTAAAAATCATTTAAGGGTAATATTATTACTTTAAAAATATTTTGAGTTATTATAAATAACTTTAATATTTTAGAAATGATTTCATTAATAGTTTAATATTAATTAGATATTAATGATAATAGAATTATTTAGTATTTAAATCATTTAATAATGATTCTGAGGTTTGAAAATTCATGATAAATAATATTAAATGTTTAAAAACTATTATAAGTCATTTAAAAATAATATGACTGATATTAAGTTACAGTACAGAGTATTAGACTCGATAATTACCCGATAAAGTTATCGATACACCGACATATTTCAGAAATTGATCTGGACTTAGATAATATGATTAGGTAAGTAATTATTTGTGATTCAATGACTGTTAAACCTATGTGCCAATGTGATTAGGGTATGTGCTAACTGCAATAAGCAGTGTTATGTGTTATAGTATATTGTTCTAATCGAACGAATGATCTGATTAATGATAGGTCGTGAGATAAGCGATAAATCTAAATTACAAACTGTAAGCAACGCTTCAGGCAAGTATCTAACCCTTTGCATTTACTTTATGCAACGGACATGCGTAAGATAATATCTGAATTGTTCATTTCAATTGTTCAAATATTTTAACCTTTGTATATATACTTATGCAATGATTATGTATAAGTAAGTTATTAAACTATAATTGTTGTACAAGTTCCTTTATTCTGTTATTATTGATCAAATTATATATTCTGATCGTTAATTTCTAAAACATGGTTATACAAGTATCCCCACTTGGATAATCATTATATTTTATCACATGTTGATACATACTTATCGGTGTTCAGTATGTATAAGTTGAATTAAAAGTCGTCTAAGCTATTTGATCCAGCTAGACATATATTTAAAGTTGTTGTTGAACAAGATAAAACTTTATCCAACTAAATTGTTTTGGTTTGGATTCAAGACTGGTATGAACATCCCAAATATGGGAAACTTTTATGCGCCTAAGGCGGGAATGCTGGACGAAAATATCGTCCTTTAATGTAGTATTTATCAATACAGGGCATAACGGGCTGATCACCCCCGGTGCCCGTAAGTAATGACGGTTTACAGATGAAGTTCTGTTTAACCTTTTCGAAAATAGAAAATAATGTTCATAGTTTGTCAACTGATCCTCATTTATAGTTAGTACGTAGTTTTAAAATTTTGAAATCGAAATGATATGTTGTTTATTATCAATTCAGTTTACTTTACAACTGTTGATTCGTTGTAGAAGTATCGTTCAAAGAAAATATTTAATTCGTTCAGCTAAATATTATTGTTGCTATTACTTGTTGGGCACTCAAATGTTCATCCTTGCTTAAATTTAAATGTTTTCAGCTAAAGGTGAACAACCTGGAGGCTCTTCTAAGAACAAAGGGAAAGGGAAGGTCGCTGAATGAATGATAAGGCTATCTTTTGTAATAACTAGACTTTATTAGGAAAATGATGATATATATTAATTATCATGTAATGAAACGAATGTTTGAAGGTTTCGTACTTGGAATTGAAAACTCTGATAATATGTAAATTAAATTTGATAATCTATATTATTGTTATTATTATTAGTATTATTCCGCTCATAGAAATGGTATCGTGAAGCATTGAGTTCGGGTTTCAAGTACCTGAATTTGGGGGCGTCACACTTAACGGCAACTGAGTAGCACCAACCAAGAACTCAACAACTACCAATCAACTGAAGTAAGAGTTCCAAGTCAGAAGGACTTAAAGAGTTCTAAGTAAACTGAGAAGAACCAAGTCTGCTGGACTTGAAGAGTTCAAGTGTGAACTAAGAAGTACCTAGATTGCTGATCTAGAAGGAATCTGTGAGATTCAGAAAGTGTAAAGATATCCTTAGTGGATTTACTACTCGAGGAGTTGAAGAGTGGACTAGGAGCTTTAAGTGCTCTGAACCACTTAAAACTGTTGTGTCTCTTACATTCTTGCTATAACTGCTATAACTGTTATAACTGCCTCACTCTCATTAACTCACTATATCTAAAAGGGAAAAACAAACTAATCTTAATTCCGCTGTGTTTGAATCATTATCAAAACTAACAAAGTAAAATGAAAAGAATTTTAAATATCTATTCAACCCCCCTTCTAAATAACTATTGTGCCTCCGGGAACTAACAATTGGTATCAAGGACTGGAGGAGGCAGCAAGCCACCTATGTGCATCAAAGGTAAATTCGCCAACTGGAAAGTTAGGATGCAAGCATACATGGATTCAATAGATGAAGATCTATTTGAAACTGTTCAAAATGGGCCCTACATTCCTACAAAGCTTGCACCAACTACAGACGATCCAAATAGAATATAGATCAAGGTCAAAGAAGAATGGACTGACAATGAGAAGAGAGCTGTTCAACTCGACAAGAAGGCCAAGTATATTTTGTTTCAATCCTTAGAAGATGATCTGTTCAAAAATGTTGTCAACAGCAAAACAGCAAAGGAGGTTTGGGAAGCACTGCTCATCATGCACGAAGGAACGGAAGAAGTCAGAGAAAACAAATAATCTCTCCTGACACAGCAATATGAAATGTTTGTACAAGTTCAAGGAGAAAACGTCACTGCCACCTACGAGAGATTCAACGTTCTACTCAACTCTCTACGAGCCTATGGAAAGATCTATCCAAACAAAGATCTAATCATAAAGTTCATGAGAGCCTTACCAAGCAGGTAGGATGCCAAAACCACTGATATTAGAGAGTCAAAGAATCTCCATGAGATGACTGTTCAACAGTTATATGGCAACCTTCTTACATACGAACTGGAGCTGACTCAACGAGCAGAAACTCTATCAGAAAGAAGAAAGAAGGATAAGGGTGTTGCTCTCAATGCAACTAAAAGTACCTCCAAGGTCAACACTAAAATTGACTCTGACTATGATGAAGATGATGATGAGGACTTTGCAATGCTGGTAAAAAGACGCAGAAGGTTCATGCGTCAAGGCAAAACCAGCAAGCCAAAGAAGGTCAACAACTACAGCAGCCAGGAGCAAATGAATGATCTATGCTACAATTGCAAGAAGCCTGGCCATTTCATTGCCAACTGCAATAAACCTCTCAGAGAAGAACTAAAGAAGAAATCACATCCAAAGAAGGAATACAAAGGCAACAAAAGGCCTCAGAAAAGAGACAAAGGCCTTGTAGCTAGAGGATCATGGAGTGACTCAGACAATGACTTAACTCCTGAATCGGGAGATGATGAAGATCCTCAAATGGAAAATCTTTGCCTGATGGCCAAGAATGCAAAGGACAAACAGAACTCCAACATACATGAAGTAAGTATAGATGAGGTATTTGACTTCAACTCTCATGATGTAGAGATTGATTATTTAAGAACTGCACTACATGGCATAACATCTGATCTGCATCAATACACGAAATGGTTTAGAGTTCTGTCTAAGGACTATTCACTTCTTCAAAAGAAGAAAGAAAAAGTTCAAGAAGAACTGGAAATAGTCCTTCTAAGTACTGACTCTCTCTCCAAGGTTGAAGCTGAGAATAAGCTCATAAAACAGACCAATGAGCTTAATGCAAAAAGAGAGTCAAGTCTAACCTCTAAAATTGAGGAACTAGAAAAGACAATCTCTACATAGAATAAATCCTCTTCATCCATAGACTCCCTAATCTCTAGCCAGAGAAGTGTCTCTGACCGAACAGGTTTAGGCTTTGGGGAATCTACCTCAGAGCCATGTGTGGAAAAGGTAAAGGAAACTAGCACTAGTAATGCTTCAAGTTTTAGTAGATGCATTATATTTGTGAAATCCTCACAGAAGAATGAGCCAGTCAAACCCTGCTCTACTGATTCAATCCATATTCCAAGGAATAAGGGATCTCATGCTGGCCTGAGTTTCAAAAAAGAGAAGAGTAACCCAGCCACTACTCACCAACCTCGAAGGATCGTAGAGTCTAGTAAGACCAACTCTACGAATCAACTGGGAAGGTACAGTAGAGGTAAGGTACACTCCTCACAAATTATGAAACACAAGGACACATGGAAGAAGGAAAATCAGTTTAACATAAGGATGACTAAAGATCCACAAAAGTCCAAATGGAGGAAGAATTCTCACAAACACACAGGCATGCATCATATTAGATGTTTTGTGTGCAATAAAGTTGGTCACAAGCCTGCAAAATGCTATTATAATTCCATGCATGTGAGACCCAAAATCAAGCAGATTTGGGTTCCCAAGTCTACTAACAAAGTAGGACCCATGCAAGTATGGGTACCAAAATGAAAGTTTTATGCTACCACAGGAAAAGAGCTCCACGATCACAACCTAGTATCTGGACAGTGGATGCTCAAGGCGGGAACAAGGCCCTTCTGTCTAACTACATAGAGAAGGAGGGTCCTTCGGTCATCTTTGGAGACAATGGCTATGGCAAGACAAGAGAATATGGCTCAGCTGGGAATGGTACAGTGTCCGTCTGAAAAGTGGCATATGTGGAAGGACTACAACACAATCTTTTAAGCATAATCCAACTCTGCGACAGGGGTCATCAAGTAACATTCCTCAACAATCAGTGTCAAGTCAGAGATTTGAAGACATCTGCTATAAAGCTAACCGGGACAAGAGAAGGAAATGTCTACACAATAAATCTTGGACAACTGAGCTCAGACAAGACAATATGCTTTCTGGCTAAAGCATCTGAAGAAATGAGCTGGCTTTGGCATAGACGACTGTCTCATCTCAACTTCAAGAGCATGTCCAAACTAGCCTCAAAAGATTTTGTAGCAGGTTTACCCAAGTTCAGCTTCATCAAAGAAAGGCCTTGCAATGCCTGTCAACTTGGAAAGCTGACCAGAAGCTCATTCAAGAGCAAAACTTCCAACTTAATTGACAAGTCCCTGCAGCTGCTTCACATGGATCTGTTTGGGCCAATTCCAACAACGAGCCTTGGAGGGAAGAGATACTCACTGGTCGTAGTGGACGACTACACCAGATTTACATGGGTATTCTTTTTAACCTCGAAAGATGAAACAATCTCCCAACTGATCAAGATATTCAGAATGGTGATGAACGAGAAAGGGGAGAAAATTAAGGCTATAAAAAGTGATCATGACAGAGAATTTGACTTCACTGAAATGGACCAGTTCTGCACAGACAATGACATTAGTCACAACTTCTCAGCTCCACGAACTCCTCAACAAAATGGAATAGCTGAGAGAAAGAACAGAACATTGATAGAGGCTGGAAGAACTCTACTAGCAGCAGCACATCTGCCTAAATACTTCTGGGCAGAAGCCGTCAACACTGCATGATACACTCAGAACAGGTCACTGATACACTCTACGAATAAGAAGACACCCTACGAACTGTGGAAAGGAAGAAAGCCAAATGTTAGCTACTTCCATGTATTCGGCTGTGCATGCTACATTCTCAACAATGGGAAGCAGTATCTGACAAAGTTCCAACCCAAGTAAGACGAAGGAATCTTTCTTGTTTATGCCACAGACAGTAAGGCTTATAGAGTGTTCAACAAGAAAACACTGAGTGTGGAAGTCTCGATCCACATCATCTTTGATGAAACAAACCTAGACAAAACAGTGTCTCAAGACACTATGAATGACAGTCTAGACTCAACGAATGAAGTCGTCGAGCCCAACTCCACGATCGTAGTGCCAGATAGTGAAATCGTTGAGCAAGGAAATGAGATCGTAGAGAGGCCTATGCAAGACAACGAACCTCCACACCAAGAAGAAGAAATAGATCTTGAAGACCTAAGACAAGAAGGAATCAGGACAGACGTCCCAACAGGAAATAGATGGGCAAGATATCACACTCAAGATTTAATCATTGGAGATCCGAGTGCAAGAGTCAAAACAAGAGCTGCTACTCAAAATGAATGTTTCTATCTAAGCTTCCTGTCACAAATGGAACCTAAGAAGATAGAGGATACTATGGAAGACTCCAGCTGGATAGAAGCCATGCAGGAAGAACTTAATCATTTTAAATGAAGCAAAGTATGGAGATTGGTTTCAAGACCAAAAAGTCATCCTGTCATTGGAACCAAGTGGGTCTTCAGAAACAAGATGGATGAAGATGGAGTAATAACCAGGAATAAGGCTAGACTAGTGGCCAAGAGTTACTCTCAGGAAGAAGGCATTGACTATGATGAGACATTTGCACCTGTTGCCAAACTAGAAGCCATCAGAATATTCCTTGCCTTTGCTGCTCACATGAAATTCAAGGTCTTTCAGATGGATGTCAAAAGTGCATTCCTGAATTGAGAACTTTAAGAAGAAGTCTATGTCGAACAACCTCCAGGTTTCATCAATTCATCTCTTTCCAATTATGTTTATAGATTAGACAAAGAATTATATGGTCTTAAACAAGCACATAGAGCATGGTATGAAACACTAACTAACTTTCTTATTGAAAATGGGTTCACTAGAGGTAGAGTAGATACTACATTATTTCATAGAAAGCATAAATACAAAGTCCTATTGGTTCAAATATATGTCGATGATATTACTTTTGGTTCTACTGATGAAAAGCTATATAAGAGATTCTCCAAGCTTATGCAGAGCAAGTTTGAGATGAGCATGATGGGTGAGCTGAATTTCTTCCTTGGATTTCAAGTAAAGCAGACTGATGAATGAATCTTCATAAACCAAGTCAAGTATATTAAAGATTTACTTAAGAAGTATGGCATGGAATCAGTCTCTCCCATTAAAATCCCAATTGCTCCTGCCACCAAGCTTGACAAAGATGAAAAAGGTAAAAGTATTGATATAACTCAATACAGAGGTATGATAGGCTTTCTTCTATATCTAGCTGCCAATAGACCAGATATAATGTTTGAAACATGCATATGTGCTAGATTTCAGGCTAATCCTAAAGAATCACATTTAATTGCTGTGAAGAGAATTTTCAGGTATCTCAAGGGTACACCTCACTTGGGGCTTCGGTATCCCAAGGAGTCCTCATTTGAACTAACAGGATACACAGATGCTGATTTTGCAGGCTACAAAATAGATAGAAAGAGTACTGGTGGCACCTGTCAATTGCTAGAAAATAGACTTGTGTCCTAGTTTAGCAAAAAGCAAAATTCAGTATCTACTTTAACTGCAGAATCTGAATACATTGCTGCTGGCAGCTGCTATGCTCAGATCCTATGGAAGAGAAATCAGCTAGCAGATTATGGGTTTGAATTTAAATCAATACCCATTCACTGTGAAAACACAAGTGCCATAGCAATAACTCATAATCCTGTCATGCATTTTAGGACTAAGCATATAGAAATAAGGTATCACTTCATTACGGATTATGGGCAAGGAAATCGTACCTTGCTAGGGTTAGGGTTTCGTGTTGGCTGAGGAGGAGAGAAATCAATGAAAAGTACGAAATTGATTGATTAATTGAAGAGGGGAGAAGAACATGTGAGCGATTATTCTAACGACACGTGGCAGAACTCTTAGAATCCGAGAACCTTGTTAGGGTAGCAAGGATTCAGAGAGCCTTCTTGAGTGCTTCGGGTCGAGATAGAATCTCCAAGTCTCCTAGTCCTCCAAAAGGTCCAAGAGTCCAAAGTGAGGTCCAAAAGAGAGAGTCCCCCAAAAGTCCCCTCCTAATGGAATGGTAGGAGTATTTATATATACGATTTCCTGGAAAGTGGCCACGTGTAAGGCACATAACCTCGAGAAAATTCCAGAAATACCCTTAGTCACCAGAATAATGTCCAGATCGTCTTGTCCTTCTAGCCACCAATCCAATCCCTCAATCAATTCTCAAAATAAGTCGCCTCTATGAGTCTTCTGCCTTGGGACACGTAGAGGCTTCTCTCGGGTCATGCTCATTTATTTTCGCCATTTTCGTTTTCATTCAATTCTTTTAGGGTTTTAGGTCACATGTGAACCCTAATTTATACTTGGGTCCACATTTGCCCCCTGCGCGAGAGTCACGCCTTTGGAGTGATGATCGTGCAAAATACTTCAAATCTTTGAATCATGCTTCAACTTTCTGAATGATCCGTGGACTTTGATCTTGCAAGCCTCGCAAACGAAAAAATTCTAGGAGAGGGAACCCCTAGTGAAGCTCTCCCAAGGTTTCTTGGACGTCCATCAAATCTTTCTAAACCTTGCACAATCCTCTGTTTCCCTGATTAATTTTTGTATATATATATATATATATATATATATATATATATATATATATATATATATATATATATATATATATATATATATACAACCAGGATCCTATCAGGGATCCCGGATTTTAGTAAAAGACGGACCTTTTTTTTTTTTTTTTTTTTTTAAAACAACTAAAAAAAAAATTTAATATTTTATGGAACTGAAATTTTTTCATAATAAAGTGTTTTGGGCGTGTTTTGAATACCTATACCAAAAAATGGTGGTACAGTCTGCACAGACTGTACCACCATGTTTTGTTATACGTACTCAAATCACGCCCAAAACACTTTATTATGAAAAAATTTTAATTCCATAAAATATTAAATATTTTTTTTAGTTGTTTAAAAAAAAAAGCAAAAAAAAAAAAAAAAAAGGTCCGCATTTTGTTAAAATGCGGGAGTCCGGATAAGATCTGCTCCCTATATATATATATATATATATATATATATATATATATATATATATATATATATATATATATATATTTTGTTTTGAAACTAAATCAAATTAAATTTGGCAATTATATGTTAGTAAAATCAAATAACATAAAATCTTTTCTTATTTTATTTTGGAAAGACAAAGGAGTTAATATCTACAAAATATAAATCCACCGTCATATAGCTTGGTATATTTTGTAGTTTACCAATGTAAAAGCAAAACTAATTAGATCCATGGCATAAAAAGTGGTCTGTTAATGGCATAGAAAGTGATCCATGGCATAAAAAGTGGTTTGTTAAATGGCAAAACTAATCACATTTCAGCATAATTTAAGTTCATTGTCCCTGATCTTCTCTCATCATAATCCCTAATTTTGGGACTTTGCATTCTCTTCAATTGCAAATATTGTAACTTGTCATATATCTAGGAAAATATTCGGGTTGAAATTTGAGGATACCTTTTTTTTTGTTAGACTCTTTCCCTTTATCGGAGCAGTAGAAGAGAGATCAGATTTTAATTATTACACTATACTAAAAGCTAGTTTTCTATAAAAATGGCAGGAGGAGGATTTGTTTCTGATGGAGGTGGAAAACAATATGAAGGCCATGTCACGGCCTTCGTGATCATTACATGTATTGTTGCTGCCATCTCAGGTAATTTATATACATTAAATAAAAAAATTATTTTTTAAAAAAAGTAAATAAATTATGAGATGATTATTAATATAACCAATAAGTAGTAGTATTGGCGTTATAATTTTATGTATGCTATGCTATGCCATGCAAGAGGAGTGACATCAATGGATGAATTTTTTGAAAAAGTTCTTCCCCTCGGTGTACAGAAAGTCTAAAGATGAAACTGACACAAATCAGTATTGCAAATTTGATAGCGAGCTACTCACATTGTTCACATCTTCCCTTTACCTAGCAGCACTTGTGGCTTCCTTTTTTGCATCTGCAGTAACAAGGGTCTTTGGCCGAAAGGTGTCCATGTTTGTGGATGGAGTCATCTTCCTTTTTGGTGCTTTCATTAATGGATTTGCCCAGGACGTCGCCATGCTTATTATTGGTCGTATCTTGCTTGGTGTAGGCATTGGATTTGTTAACCAGGTACCTACTTACTTTCTCTTTTTCCTTCTTCCTTCTTCTAGATTCTAGCTAGCCCATTCGTTGGTGATGTCCGACCCCCAATTCGATATTCCCTTGTAACCCATGGAATCATAATTTGGGAAGAGAAATAGAGATTTGTTCACGCTCGAACCCATTAACAGTCCTTTGCACCCGATGATTCTTTTCAGGTGATTGTAGTATTTCTTTTCCGAGCCACTTCACCTTAAAAAGGATTTTGGCTCGGATATACTCAAAGAAACAAAAAACAACACCGCAAGGAAGAAACATCTATTCCGGGCCATTTCACCTTAACAAGGATCTTGGCTCGGATATTCTCAAAGAAAAAACAACACCGCAAGGAGGAAGCATCTATCCCAGGCCATTTCACCTTAACAAGGATATTGGCTCGGATATTCTCTAAGAAAAAACAACACCGCAAGGAGGAAACATCTATTCCGGGTCATTTCACCTTAACAAGGATCTTGGCTTGGATATTCTTAACGAAAAGGCAATACCGCAAAGTGGAAGCATCAATTCCGGGCTACTTCACCTTAACAAGGATCTTGGCTCGGATATTCTTAAATATCACTTCACCTTAACAGGCTCTTGACTTTTTCTCTGAATATTCTCAAAGAAAGACCACAACTTTTGTTTTTTACGGCGAAGTAGCATTCATCCCAAGTGGTTGATTCAACGAGCAAGGAGAAATTAAATGTAAGAGGGGAAGAGCTCCTTAGGTGGCTGATACCTAGGGGCCAAACCCTAGGGAGACCAAACCTAATGGCCTCTTCCTTTATATTTTTTCGTTCTTTCTCTACCCTTTTTTATTTGAATGGCTTCTAATGTTCGTGCTCTTTTTTGCTTCTTCTTTCAGGTGTTTTAAGCTTAAATCTCAGACTTCCTTCTTTGCTATGATAAACACTCAAGTTCAAATGCTTTTCTGGCCATCCTTTCCTTGATCTTTAGAGCCCTTATGCTGAATTCTTCTTGCTTGTAGGCCCTCTCCATTGAACATTCTGCAGACCCGAAAACCGCCAAGGAGGCCTCGTTCCTCAGTGATTGGGGAAGAACTCCCCTCTTTTGGTCCTTCCGACGTCTTTTGGGAGCGAGTTCAGACTTATGACCATTCAGACACGACTTGTGAGAGAAGACTTGTTTCTATATGCAGTGGCTTGCGAATGTTGGGATGACTTTTCCCATTCCGATCGCATTCCCCACATATGCATAGGGGAACACTAGTACCCTTTCAATCCCCTTCGCTTCTTGTCCGATTCATCTGGCCGCCTTCAGGGATGACAGCACTAGACCGATGAGATATTTGGGAATGTTGATTATGTAGATATACTAAAGAAAGGGCTGACATTCTTCGTTACATCCAGCTATACAAGGAAATTCGTATCCAACAGGACCATGGTGCTCCTTTACATGCACATTCGCCACGGCTTGGGGAGAATGCACCTCTACTTTGGGGGATTTCTATGTCATCTACCAGTAAGCATTTGCCCCCTGCGCGTGAGTCACGCCTTTGGTGAGATGATCGCGCAAAATATTTTAAGTGTTGAAGTCTTGATTCCAGTTTCTGAACACTTTGCGAGGATTGATGTTTTGCAAGCAACACTCTCTTTACGCCTTTCTACAACTTCTCCATATGACAGTTTTGAGGGTGCCGATAAGACTCCTGCTTCTTTGTGGCAGAATCCTTTTGAGACTATTGCTGATGTTCATCTTACCAAGGAGGAATCCGCCGAGTTGGTGATTGCTCGGGAGGGTATTGTGGATAGCACTTTGGGTGGGTTGAATGACCTTCCGTCTCCCGTGGCATCTCCTAACTCTCCTTGGACATGTCTTCCTTCCATGCTAGGTTTGATCTCTTTATTTCCCATCATCATGTTGTTGCACTTCGTTTGGAAGTCACTTCTCGTCACCATGAGAATGACTTACTTTATGTAGAGCTTTAAGAACTTCAAGATGCTATGGATAAATTGAAGACCAAGCTTTTGGGAAATTGAGTCAGCTGCCCAAGACCTTGAAGGCTTGATATCCTCAAATACAAAGGCTCGAGGTACTGCCATTGTCAACTTGGAGGCTTTAGCTATTCCCCTTTCTTCAGTTCGACATGTCATGGCCTTTAGATCATGAACTTTTGTATTTTTTTTTCGTTTCCTATATAAAAAAATTCATTTACATACATTTCATTCATTAAATTGTAGTTTCTTTATCCTTATTGATTGCCTTTAATTTGAATGATTCCTTAAAAATCAATATTTAACATTTAATTTCAAGTTATTCAAATTAATACTCCAAGATAACAATAGGTATTGTAAACAAGTAAATATGAATTTTGTCAAAAACATGTATATATATTTTCCACAAACCAACACTTGAATTTATACTCTTTTTTTTTTCAGAAGTCAAGAAAATATTTAAGTATAAGTGAAAGTTTGTCAATTTATTGATAATCAGATTGTTTTTAACGAAAAGCATAACGTTTCATATAATAAATCTTGCTTTTATCTAAGAAAGCATAACGTTCGCCACTTTTAGAGATAAAGTGTAATTTTTTTTTATTTCGTGGTTGAGGGCTTATACTCATGTGCCTCAATCACTTTTGAAGTTGAAAGTGTAACTTTTGAGGGCTGTTAGTCAGGTGCCTCGATTACTTTTGAAGGTGAAAGTATAACTTACGAGGACTTATAGTCAGGGGCCTCATTCACTTTTGATGATAAAGTGTAACACTCGGGTGCCTCGTCACTTGTATCGTCCAATTTCTTGGCAAGTGCAGTCTACGAGGACTTAAAATCGGGTGCCTCGTCTCTTGTGTCGTCCAATTTCTTGGCAAGTGCAGTCTACGAGGACTTGAAATCGGGTGCCTCGTCACTTGGTTTATCCAATTTCTTGGAAAGTGCAGTCTACAAGGACTTGACCACCATTTAAAGTGGACCACCATCTTGGGTGGATTTTTTTTAATTCGTCAATTCTCGTGCCTCCTCCCTTGGTCATCCAATTACTTGGCAAGAGATACTCCTGAGGACTTGAACCACCATTTTTGGTGGACCACCATCTTGGGTGGATTTTTAATTCATCAACTCTTGTATCTGTAGTTCAGAGTTCTTTCGATGGTAGAGTCAGTATTTGGGTTCTTGACTTTCGGGACTGCACCATGGGTGATAGTGTTGTATGTTTCTTTTCCTAGTTCAATCTCCCCGGCTGCCAGCTTCTCATGGTATATCCTCCGTAAATTGTAATAGTCCATAGTGGAATGTTCTGTGTATTGATGGTATACACAGAAGTCCGATCTTCTTTTCATCTCTTCCGTTATGACCAACTGTGGCCTTGGAGGTTTCACCACTCCGTGATCGACCCATTGTTCGTATAGGTTCCTGAATACCTTTTCGTTGCATGTGATAGCCTCCGGAGCTGGGATTCTGGTATACTTGTCCCCATGCTTTTCTCTGATTCGCTCAAATTTCTAATTCTTCTCCCTCTTGCCCCCTTGTGGTTTTGATTGAGAATCCGCCAAAGCCACAGTTGCTGTCCTCTTGCTCTTCCATGTAATCATCGCATGGCTAGTAGGAAATGTGATGATTCCTCCCAAGTCTTGTGCAAAAGATGAGAGGGTCGCAAATGAATCACAAGCCTTGGTAATGAGGTGGGGCTTGAAGGTGTCTAAAGCACCATTGTTGCATATGCTAACCAAGTTCTTTTCTTCAATTGGCTTTGCACACTTCTGTGCTTAGGCCCTGAACCTGTCCACGTAATCTGACAGCTCCTCGTTTGGCTTCTGCTTGAATCGCATGAGCTCTACGATGGTTACCTGTTTCTGCACATAGAAAAATTTCTTTAAAAATTTTAATTTTAGATCATCCCAATCATGGACTGATCCCTTCTCCAAGTTGTAGTACCAACTGAAGGCATTATCCGTTAAAGTCTTGTTGAATTCCCTCATCAACAAATTGTGATTGTTCCTTTCATCATATCCTAACCATGGAGACATCGACTCCACGAACCTGGCAATGTGTTCCCTGGCATTTCCTTTCTCTGCATTATATTTTGGAAATTGTGGGGGATGCTCGATACACCCTGCCGGGTAAGGTTGTCTCCGAATATGTGCCGGGTAAGGTGGAGTAAAGTCCAACTCCGAAGGTCGGGATGTCTGCCTGCGAAGTTGATTGATCACATCGATCATATCATCTTTTGTCAAATATTGGCTCTTGGTATGAACTCTCTGTGGTGTTGTGACATATTGCTGCATTGGCGGTGTGTATGGTAAAGAAATTGTTTGATGCACACTTGCATCGTGTAAAGCTTGCATTGGTTGTGCTTGTTGGCTCGTTCGTTGGACATGGCTTGGGATGGTTGCTACCTGCACTTGTGAAAATGCGGGGAGAGTAGTCGTGACGATGTTTGTCTGAGGCTGGCTTGCTTCCAGTCTGGGTTGTGGCATGTCATCACTGTTTTGGGGTTCCAAGTGGATGATTGGAACAGACTGATTCTCCGTCAATTGAGGTGCAGTCTGATTCTCCTTATTGTTGCTATCGTTGTTGTTGTCCTCCAGTCCTGCCTGTTCTCCCTGTGAATTATCTGGGAACATAGCCTTGAAAGCGGGAATCTGCATCAACTGCTTGCGAAAATTTCCCATTTCCTCTTGCTTCCTCTGCATCTCCAGCATCATATCCATCATCAACCATTGTCCTTCCCGTGCTTCCTTCAACGCCTTGAGCATCTCCAGTTGCACAACATTTTCCTGCTCCCCACTTTCTTCCTCGCTTTGCCTTCCCACGCCTGTCTGCCTGACATTCGCTAGTTGTTGATCCGCCATGTATGGTGATGTTAAACTTTCTACCGAGGCGTCTTCAAGGATGGGTTTATCGAGATTTAGATTCACGCCTTGGAAAGCTTGACTTGCTTGCCTTGGAACTGGATCTGGTGAGGTAATGTTATTTATTGGTGAAGCTCTTCCTGTTGTTCTCCCACTTCGAGTTGTGGGCATACCCTTCACGAATTCTACACCTCCCCAGCAGAGTCGCCAAAGAAATGTGGGTAAGGAAATCGTACCTTGCTAGGGTTAGGGTTTTGTGTTGATTGAGGAGGAGAGAAATCAATGAAAAGTACGAAATTGATTGATTGATTGAAGAGGGGAGAAGAACAGGTGAGCGATTACTCCAACGACACGTGGCAGAACTCTTAGAATCCGAGAATCTTGTTAGGGTAGCAAGGATTCAAAGAGCTTTCTTGAGTGCTTCGGGTCGAGATAGAATCTCCAAGTCTCCTAGTCCTCCAAAAGGTCCAAGAGTCCAAAGTGAGGTCCAAAAGAGAGAGCCCCCCAAAAGTCCCCTCCTAATGGAATGGTAGGAGTATTTATATATACGGTTTCCTGGAAAGTGACCACGTGCCAGGCACATGACCTCGAGAAAATTCCAGAAATACCCTTAGTCACCAGAATAATGCCCAGATCGTCCTGTCCTTCTAGCCACCAATCCAATCCCTCAATCAATTCCTAAAATAAGTCACCTCCATGAGTCTTCTGCCTTGGGACACGTGGAGGCTTCTCTCGGGTCATGCTCATTTATTTCTGCCATTTCCATTTTCATTCAATTCTTTTAGGTCATATGTGAACCCTAATTTATACTTGGGCCCATAGGGATCATGTGCAAAATGGAACTATATCGTTACAATATATCCCTACTGAAAATCAACTTGTTGATGTCTTTACAAAGCCTTTAGATGAATCTAGATTTAACAAGTTAATAAGTGAGCAAGGCATGCTTAATTTACAACCATGAAATATATGCTCTAGTTTGTGCTAACCATATAGATATAAAGGCTATGTTTGAAATCGTAGACATGATCAAAGGAAGTCCACGATCGCAGAGCTGCAGTGACATGAAAGACAATGATCGTAGTGCAGACTCAACGATCGTATTTCCAACTCAACGAAAACAAAGCTCCATAAACAGAACAAAGGAGCATCCTGTGATGACAAATTTCAACAAATTTAAGCAATCTCTCTCTGTCAAGCGCCTCAGGAACAAACCTAACCCTTGATTCACTCTATGAGGTTGGCCCTTCCTGAGCTACCTTAAATCGAGAAGAATGCTAAGTCAAAAGTTCATCACAAGGACCCGAGCAGACTCGACGATTGTAGAACAGACACGACTATCGCAGTTCAGACCCGACGATTGCAGAGTAGACTCGACGATTTCAGAATAGACTCAACGATCATCAAGACTACCTCAACGATCGTAGTCTTCCTAAAAGATACATTAGCTCAGAAGGAGCTAAGGGCAAATCAGTACATTCCTCATCAGTCAAATTTGTAGAGCCAAGCAGAATTTGACACATGCCCCACTAAGAAAATGGAGAGAGGGAAGTTACAAGTACAGTTTGAAAATGCCTTTTTGAAATCAGAAGTTCAAAAAACTCATCTCTCTCTCTACAAGCAGAAACCCTAACTTTCAGAAAAGCTCAAACAATCATACACAGTGCAAAGAAATCAATGGCAGCCTCAAACGTCATCTCTGGTTACAGACTCTGCTTCGATGAGTTCAAGACAGCTGAACCCAAATTTCTCAAAACTCTGTCGATGATAAAGAAAGCCAGTCTTGAAGAAGCTCTGGGTACGAGCACATGGATCTACCCCAAGCTGATAAAGGAATTCTATAGAAATGGGGCGTTCAAAAATGATGTCATCACTACGAGGGTCAAGGATGTGGAAATCAAGCTCAAGGCTGAGGACATCAACCTAGCCCTAGGTTTCAAATCTAAAGGGTTTTCGTTTATTTATGGCATCGATTTCCATGAAGGACTTAAAAGGATGCATCACAAGAAATTCCCCACTGTCAAAGGATACAAGAAGAAGGAATTTCCTTAGAGGTACGAATTTCTGGCAGACATTGTGGGAAAGTGCATAGGCTGCAAGAGCTCAGGCCACGATTCTGTAAACGAGGTGCAGCTCAAGCTCATGACAGCCATTAGTTGTGGGATACAACTTAACTATGGAGCCCTGCTGGTTGAATGGATTGGGAAGTGGATTCTCAGCTCGAAGAAGTCAAAGAGCTCTGGAAAGATGCTCTACGGGCGATTCATCATTATCATCCTACAGTTTGCTTTGGGTGATAAGATAGGGGATGATGAAGGAGAATTAATCAATCCGAACAGATGAATGACCCATCAACTGTTCAAGAACTGGAAAAGGAATCCAGTAGAAAATGTACGTATGTTGTCTGAGTCCAGTGGAAGAACTGGTGATCTAAAGGAATCAGGGATTCCAAGAAATATGTCAGTCGTCAAAGAGACTGAAGAAGAAGAGGAAGAGATCAACAAGGAAGAACCCACTGCCCTGATCAGAAAAAACAAGGGCAAGAGAAAGCTAAAGACTAGAATGGCAGAAGAACCCCAAGGATCAACTACTGATATACCTATAGAATCTTCTGACATTGAAGCTCTGAGGATCCTATGAAGAAAGGAACAGCAGGCTGAGGCTGATGAAGACAGAGCCACCATTGCTCAGCTACTGAAGAAAAAGAATAAGCACAACCATAAGTCTAAGAGGCCATCTATCTCTTCGATCGTAGAATCTCTACCGATCGTAGAGACCAGACCGAACACCTCTAGCAAGGAAGTTGCTGCACCAGATGTTCTGGCTGATCAACAGGACAGAGCTGAAGCTCAAGAAAGTCCTGAGGTTGTGGATCAACCTAGAAAACCAAGACGAAAATTGGTTAAAAAGTACATCCTTGTCAATGAAGGAATACTCAAAGAAGAAGACAAAAAGATGGCTGCTGAAATGAACTATCCAAAGAAAGCCAAAAGGACATAGCTCAAGCTGAGGGGGAGATACCTGAAGTTCTCACCATAGAAAATGCTTCAGCTGAGGGGGAGCTACCAGTCCTACAGATGGATGATCATGTTGAGGGGGAGCCTTCTGATATCCCCATGACAGAAGAAGCTGCTCCTGGAGAAAATGAGGGAGAGCCTGAGCAAGAACGTCAAAAGGAAGTCATTGATATAGTGGAATCCTCAAAAGGAGATAGAGAAGAAGAAGAAGACAAAGATGATGATGAACTTGAGATCATAGGTGTAGGCCGTGATGGGTATAGGAGTTTTCTCTATAATCAGCTGTTCTCTTTTCTCCCCATGATGCCTTTTCATCAAGCTCAAATTCTAAACTCCTGGAATCACATGTTTTCGAGCTTCAAAGAATATCCAGCCATCTCTGTGCTAGCTCATGGATTTCCAGGCAACTTCAACTTTGCCAAACAGCTGATAACAAATGGTCCCTCTTCAAGGATGGTGCATGAGGTATTATCTGTCCCAATCTTGTTTAGAGTTAATCACTATCCATTATCTTTCTTTAGCCAATTTTATGAATTTCCAAGCTGGTTGGAAGTGGTCCTAAATCTACAAAGTCAATTCCCAGTTATAGATTCTCAAAATTCTGTAACTGATGAACCAAACATGCCCAACTTCATATTGATCCCAACTCCCATCATCTCTACGATCACTGACTTTAGCCCCATCGTAGAGTCCCATGGTTAAATCGTAGAGCCACCTACTCCAGACACCCAAACACAGGCTCCTCCATCCGATATTCCCTCTTCGTCCACAAATGAATACTTCAACCTTGATCTAGCCCTCTACTCCCTGCAAGATCACAACAAGAGTACACCCTCTCCTCCACACATACCACAACTCAGCGAACTTCTGTCAAATCTGCCCACCAAGTATGAGTTATCCGAAGTGTCAAAGAAAGTGATTAAGGATATCGATGACAGTCTTGAAGCTCACACAGAACTCATTCAACTAAGACTGACTAAAATGATAACGGCTGCCAATGCTCTCCCCAACACCCTAAGCTCTGAGCTCACAAAGAAGCTCAGGGAGATCATAAAAGAAATGGTGAAGAGCATAAAGGACAGGGGTGATATCCACTTCCTAGCAGCTAAAAGACACAGAGATGCTGTTCTTGCCTTACAAACAACTCAAGACGCCCAGAATAAACTTATATTGGAGAGCATCATCAATCTGTAAACTGCCGTAAAAGAATTCCAACAATTCTATGTCAACCAAGGACAACAGACTGACAATGTTCTAACCGTCCTCCGACACAGGGAAGCTCGATCTGAAGCTCTGATCAAGAAAAATCGAGAGGACATTGTTCAAACCCAAAGCCAACTCAACGAGCTCGTCCAAGGAGTGACTCGCCTCTCCGAAGATATTCGAACCCTTGATGCTGACATAAAGGGGGAGAATGAAAGGAAAGGAGATCAAGGCAAGGGCAAAGGCAGAGAAAAATTCCAAGCTCAATATTTAAGGAGTCCTCCTACAAGGCAGTCTCACCAACAAACTCCACGATCCGGCCATCAGACTCAATGATCTGATCAGCAGGAAGTTTTAATGGCTCAACCAATAAGGAGTCTAGGGCCAACTACCATCTCACAAAATGTGACCACCACAGGCCTAAGAATGCCAATTAGAGATTCTACATTCATGAATAGGCATGATCACAATCCTAGGCTAAGCCCAAGTGAGCTGGAAGTTCTAGCCAGGAGAGATTAAGCAAGCAGGAAAAGGAGAGCTAAGGAGTATGTCAATCCTCCACGCAAAAGATCAAAGAAATAGAGATAAGTGAAAATTTAAATTCTTATTGATCTAAAGCAAAATTGTAATATCTATTTCTCAAACATCAATAAATTCATGCTTATTCTCTAAAAATTTCAGCTGCTCACTGAAATATTAAGTCATATTTACTTTCTTGCAAATGCATCTAGAAACTAACAATCATGACAACAAATCTCATGTGTAATGTCAACATCAAATAGGGGGAGATTGTTGGGAGAGTGCATATTTTGATTTGATGTTTAAAGTAAAAGCTCATGATTATATGTAAAGTCCTTCAAGGAATGTATAGATAAAGAGATCAAAGCTATTAGGTTGATCTTGAGATGTAATAGATAGGCTTCGAAGAGATCGTAGTGTATCAAGCTGATCAAGATTACAGAAGCCAAGGCAGAAACGTAGAGCATCAAGGATCGTAGTGTGCCTGCCTTGACAGGCCTCTTCAAAAATCGTAGAGTGGTCCTAACATTTGCCGAGCCAACTCAGAGATCGTAGTGTGCTCTCGAAAACGTCAAGGTTGCAAAACAAGCAAGTGAAGATCGCAGTGCGCAAGTCTTTAAGAGAAATCGTAGTGCTCTTATTTGATAGCATCAGACCAAGCACCAAGGTGACAAGGCACCACGATCTGGATCGTAGAGTATCATCTGCCTTGTGTCAGAAGCATCGAGCCCCACCTTTTGTTTGGAGACAAATTCCAACAAATGTGGAATGGGTTTTAAACATTGAAGTCCTCACTAGTCCCAACAGTACAAAAGATATTCTTAGTATACAACTAAAGAAACGTATTGAAGAAGCTAAGGAAAGGACCATAGGACATAGGAAAATATCTTTTCAGGTGTTAGGTGAGAAAGCAGTCTGTTATGTCAGTGGGCTAGAATGTAATTTAGAAGATGTGCAGAAACGTCTCTATCAAAGTTCAGAAATGTCAAACGCATTTAATGCTTCAACAAATGGCTTCAACAGATAGATTTCAAAGATCACATATATAAGAAACATCTGCAGATGAGAGAAGCGAGCAAGCATTGAATAAAATGCACAAGAACACTCAACGCTCAACTCTACGATCTGAGAAAAAGAGAAAGCTTGCTCAGCTACTCAGTTCTTTCGAACAAGTGCTTAACGGCAACTGAGTAGAACCAACCAAGAACTCAACAACTACCAATCAACTGAAGTAAGAGTTCCAAGTCAGAAGGACTTGAAGAGTTCTAAGTAAAATGAGAAGAACCAAGTCTGCTGGACTTGAAGAGTTCAAGAGTGAACTAAGAAGTACCTAGATTGTTGATCTAGAAGGAATCTGTGAGATTCAGAAAGTGCAAAGATATCCTTAATGGATTCCCTACTCGAGGAGTAGAAGAGTGGACTAGGAGCTTTAAGTGCTCTAAATCACTTAAAACTACTGTGTCTCTTACATTCTTGCTATAACTGTTATAACTGTTATAACTGTCTCACTCTCATTAACTCACTATATCTAAAAGAAAAAAATAAACTAATCTTAATTTCGCTGTGTTTGAATCATTATCAAAACTAACAAAGTAAAACGATAAGAATTTTAAATATCTATTCAACCCCCCCTTCTAGATAACTATTGTGCCTCTGAGAACTAACACTGTGTTCTAAAGATTTTATTGTTGTTTAGGTGGTCTCAAGGAAGGCTTCAAACACTGTAGACCAATCATTAGGCTAGATGGTACACATCTCAAAAGCACAAATGGTGGAGTTCTATTGAATGCAGTTGGGATTGATGGAAATAATAATTTCTATCTAGTTGTTTATGCTATTGTGGAGGCAAAAAACTATGAGACATAGAAGTGGTTTGTAGAATTCATCATTGAGGATGTTAGTTTGTAAACGACCATGGTTGGACCATAATATCAGACAAGCAAAAGGGATTAATTAAGGCCATTGAAGAGTTGATTCCAAATGCTGAGATTAGGTTCTGTTAGCATCTTTTGCATGCCAATTTTGTAAATGCAGGGCATTGAGGGCAAGCTCCAAGGGAACTGTTATGGGAATGTGCAAAGGCAACAAATGTTGAGAAATTTAATGAAGCATTGGAGGAACTGAGGAAAGCATATCCTGAAGCACATAAATGGTTGGAAGACAAGCCACTCTGATGAGTGGGTAATAAACTTATGATTGAGTACTTTTATGCTTAATTTATTGGTTGTTTGAGTATTTTAAGGCATTTTATTTGTTTTATTATTTCTTTGTAGGATGAAGGCAACCGAAGGGCATATCATGAAATTCTAAAAATTATGGGGGCAAATTGTCATTGGTTGTACCAGAGTAGCGCCGGGGTGCTGGTTAGTGAAGGAATCCCAGCGCTGGGGCACTGGGAGGCAAAAGGAGTTCGTCGAATTTGGGCACGGCTAAGGAAAAAGAGCTGAATTCAACTCTGAATAGGATTTTGTTGGAGGCTTATGTGGAGGAGACCTAAAGCTATAAATAGGGAGGAGGCTTTTTATAAAAACACACACAGAGATTGACTGGGATAGCTGAGGAGGGAGATTGAAGATTGCAGAGCATCACAACGAATTCAGATTGACTTTTACAAAGTTTTTTCTTTTCTTCCTTATTCAGTTTTGTAATTTATTTGTAATGGCTTACATGAGATTTTTGGTTTTAATTTTTAGCATGAACCAATTTTTCCAATTAAGACTACAATGGAACCAATTTCTCCTTGCTCTGGTTTTCTTTTGGATGCTCTTCTTCTCTCCTTACTCTGGTCTTTTTCTTCGCTGCTTGTGGTTTCTCTTTGTTGCTCTTCTTCTTTGCTACTTCTGGTCTTCTTTGTTGTTGCTTCTTCTTTGTTGCTTTTGGTCTTCTTTGTTATTGTTACTTCTTCTTTATTGCTTCTGAATTTATTGACAGAGAATGGAGGGAAATGGGTAAGTTTGTTACGACGGGAAAGGCAACTGAACTATTTTTTTAAGTCAAACTGTATTCTATACGATCAAACTGTATAAAATACGTGTCTGACCTGAAATGTAGGTATTCTGACCAATTTTGACAGGATTCTAAAATTGTGGGCTAAATTGTATCAAATTAGGCACTTTGATGTAGTAAAGTGTAAGCTCAAATTCTTTGAGGGCCGAAATATGAATTTGATGATAGTTGATGTAACAGAAGTATAATTAGCCCTTTTTAATGATGTAGATGTAAATTGGAGTTCAATTTTAATATAATAAAAATAATTTAACCCGATCCTAAGCCTATGATTGGGAAAACTACATGAAGGTCTTACCGATTCCTAACCCCTAGTTTCCTTGCTTAACAACTTTCTTTAATTAGTCGATGAGGTCTTAGTCTAGTAGTTAAGACTGAGGTACTATGACCTTTAGGTCTTAGGTACGATGTCACAGGTTCAATTTTCACTTAGGTGAGTTTATTTCTTCCATTATAGGAAGTTTGTTTCCTCTTTATGTGAGGGTTATTTGTGAGTTTAATTCCTAAGAATCGAAGATCAACTTGTAATTAATTAAAAAGATTTAATAAACTAACTTGATTAATCATCACACACAATCTAATCTAAATCAACCTATGATTTAATTCGTAAACATGTTATAATTAACATAAATTGATGCGTAAATCATGTGACATGAAAATTATACACGCGTATTTTATAATTTCACATATTTGTATTTTAACCCCCAATAAAGGGTCAAAATATAAATAGATAAAATTATAAAATACGCATGTCCAATTTTTATATCCAATTAGCATGTCTATATATAAGAGCTTATAATGTAATTCAACTCCACACTTATTTAGTAGGGTTATTTACACTTCCTAGTATATTTTTAGAAAAAATTACAACAAAAGTGCATCCAGAAAATATTTATAGAATCAATACATTTTTAATATTTTATTTATAAAATTAGTGCATTTGCTATCCCTTTAATTTAGTTGGGTATTTTAATAGGTTGCTGATGTGGAAAATAAGTTCTGTAATGGTAACTGTTCCCGGTTGGTTGCCTAATCTGTGACAATTTGAATTGCACGCATTTCCCCTTTGTCGTTTCTCTTTCTTTTTTACTGAAGGCTTCTTTAGTTGGAAACACTTATTTTTTAATTTGGGAACTTGGAAACCAAATTTCTCTTCTTCTCTTTTTGATTTTCGTCGGCGTTCTTTTCTTTCCTGTCGGTGTTGATCTCCCGTTGTCGCCGATGTCCGCTCCGTCTTTGTCGGTGCTCGTCTGCACTCACCGTTGGTACATTCTTTTGCATGTTTTCGCCGCTCAATTTCTGAGTTCAGTGCCCCGCCACTTTGTTTCTAAGTTTCCAGACGCCGCTGCTTCGTTTGGTTCATTTGTGGTCGTTGCCGCTGCTTTGTTTGGTTACTATTATATTCTAATTTGGTTATTAGGTACTTTTTGACAGTATGGAGGTTGATTACATTGGTTTGGAAACCTGCTGATTGTGTTTTGGTTACTAGTCCTTATATATTTGGATACTGCTGATTGGTCTTTAATTCTATTACCAGTACGTAGTTTGATATTGTTTGTTTGTTCATATTGGATTTTTTGGACTCTTTCCTTTAGAGGTAACCAAATACGTATTAGTAAGTGACAAAACTTCATCATGTTGGTTACTATTTACCTTTTGATTATTTTAACACATTGAACTTATTGAAGAATTCCATTATTACTAATCCAATTTATAATATTTTTTGAATTTTAATTTGAAAGTATCCAGTTATGGTATGTCGAAGTTTTAATGTATAATATACTCCAATTAGACAGGGCAATAAACATGTGTCCAATTGTCCAATATGTAGTGACCAATAAATCTCATTGAGGTATCTCGAATGATCAATTTTATAGTGATGGTAATGTATGTATGATTAAAAAAAATTTAACAGAAGATGCAGATGGTATCCAAAATGCCATGTAAGAATTCTCATTTATGTAGCTGCTGATAACTTATAAATTATTATAAAATATTACTAAAATCAAGAACAAACAAGATTAGAGAAAAGAGAGCATTCTCTTTTTACTTTGATATATCCATCATTCACTTTACAAATGTTATTATTTATAGATATAATAACATCAATACTAACATAAATACTAGTAGGTTACAAAACTCAAAGGTTATGAGTTTCATAACTCAATGGACATAGGAGTTACATGTACCTAGACATCCATAATCTGAATCTAGACATACATAATTTTATAACACTCCCCCTTGGATGTCTATTGTATAGTTATGCGCATTGAAAGCTGCCTCATTAAAAACCTTATCAGGAAAAAGCCAATGGAAAAAAACCTTGGTTAAGAGAAAAAGAGTGCAGCGCGTATTAGCTCCCCCTCATGAATATATCCTTAAGTCCTTCAGCTGTCGCATTCCAATATTGTGACGCAATCCTTCAAACGTTGCAGTTGGTAATGCTTTGGTGAACAAATCTTTTGCTGAACATCAATGTTACCACACTTTTCAAGGTCATGTGTGAAAAAGAATTTCGGTGAGATGTGCTTTGTTCTATCTCTTTTGATGTGTCCTCCTTTTAATTGAGCTATACATGCAACATTGTCTTCATACAGAATGGATGGAGTTCTTTTATTGCAATTTTCTAATAATATGCCTCGTTAAAAAACCTTACCAAATAAAAACCCAGTAGGAAAAAATTTTGGCGAAGGAAAAGAGTACAATATTCTTGTATAACTTCTAGTGCCTTGGGATTGCCTCATTAAAACCTTGCAAAGGAAAACCCAGTGGGAAAAAACCTTAGCGAAGGAAAAAGAGTACAATCAGCACATATCCTTTTTACTCCCCTTCATAAGTATATAGAATTTCCATTGTTCATGGTAAAAATATCATTAAGTCGAAGTATGACAATATTGTGCACCATCTTCTTCAAAATCATAGTTGGTAATGACTTAATGAATATATCAACCAAATTATCACATGATCATATATGCTTGATATCAATATTGTCATTCTTTTGGGGCTCATGTGTATAAAATAATTTTGGTGCAATATGCTTGGTTCTATCACCCTTTGGATAAAATAATCTCAAATCAATAGTCTCACGTAAAATATGTTTAATTTCATTACAATGTCTTCGAGTTGGTACATAACTATACATTTCTAGTATGTTAACTACAAATGCTATATCAGGTCTTGTCAAATTTGTAAGATACATCAAAGTACCAATTACATTAAGATATAGTTCTTCAGGACCAAAACACCAATTTCACGAAGATATAGTACATCAAGACCAAAAGTTTCTTCATCATTTTCTTATGATCAAAACAGATATTTCTTGATATCAAGTGACCAACCCATCATTGGAGTACTTAAAGGATTAACATTATCCATGTAAAGTTACTTCAGGACTTTTTCTATGTATGTTGATTGATGAACAAGAATTCTATAGTTCAATTTGTAGGCCAAGACAAAAATTTGTCTTACCAATATCTTTCATCTCAAATTTGTTATTTTTGTCGACTCTTCTGGAGCAAGATATTTCATCAATAAATATAATAATAATAGCAAATCCATATTATGATCTTTTGATAAAAATGGATGCACAAATTGGATTATTCTCAAATCCTTCTTTCAAAAGATATCAACTTAGGCGATTATACCACAATATGCATCTGGATTGCTTTAACTCATATAAGAATCTTTGTAGCTTGATAGAATACATACTTCGAGATGTAGAATTATATGCTTCAGGTACATTTAATATCCTTCAGGGATTTTCATGTAGATATAATTATATAATGATCTATACATATATGATATAACAACATCCATTAATCGCATATCAAAATTTTCTTTTGCTACCAAGCTAATTAAAAATCTGAATGTAATTGCGTCCATTACAGGAGCATATATTTCTTTATAATTAATACCAGGTCTCTGCGAGAAACCTTTGTGCTACAAGTCACGCTTTGTACCTTATTATTTTATTTTTCTCATTTTGTTTATGTACAAATACCCATTTGTATCCAACAGGCATTACACCTTTAGGTGATCGAACTACAGGTCCAAAAACTTCACATTTACTTAGTGAATTTAATTATGCTTGAATCGCCTCTTTCCATATTGGCCAAATATTTCCACATTCATCAACGATTTGTGGTTCATATACATGATCATTACTTCTGGTAATATCCATAGCAACTTTATATGAAAATATGTTGTCGACAACAATTTTATTTCTATCCAATATATACGTCTCCTGTGTATACATAATGTATCGAGATCTCGTTATTTTCAGGTACCTGGTCCTCTTCAGGGGATAACTCATCCTCTTCAGGGGATAACTCTTCAAGAGTTTTATTTACAGGAATTTTTTGTTCGTAAGTTTTGGATAGATCGATAAATTTTGTAGCCTGTTTCATGGGTATAGCCTCTTTATAGACTGCAACTTGTTTTTCTTGTACTTTTTTCTTCTGGAAAATTTTATTTTTTAACACCGATAGATCTTCCACGCTTCAGGTGTGGTTTTAATTCAATTTGCTGTTGTATTAACTGATTGTCCTACAGGAACTTCAATCTCTGCTAGAGTATTAGCAGCTAGAATGTGAGATATCACTATTTTCTTATTATTGGTGAATAATTCTGGTAATTGATTTGCAATTCATTGCAAATGAATTATCCTTTGAACTTCTAGTTCATATTAATTTGTATAAGGATCGAGATTAAATAACGTTGAAACATTCCAATTAATCTCCCGTCGTGCTTCAGGCAATGATCTCACGTCGTGCTTCAGGCAATGACTTTTCTCCGCCTAATGGTGGGAAGACTATTAAAATAACAATCCTCAAAATATACCTTTAAAATATCACTCTGAATTCTTTCTTAGAAAGATGAACACTAAATAACAATAATTAAATATGATAGTTTGGTAATTAATTTACTTTGATATAATCAACAGGTAAAGGAATCTTCTGGTTCTTTAAGGGATGTTCATGGGAGTTTTCAATAATTCAATGCATCATTATTGATCCTAAATGATCATGCCAAATCATAAAAACATTTGGATCCGAACACTTCTGGTGTATTGCACACTTCTGGTGTATTACAACATTTGTTTCAACTATTCTCATTTTAGTATAATATAATCCAGAAGAGAAAATATACAAATTTTCTAATATGAGCTTCTGGCCTAATACTATTAAAGTAATATAAAGAAATTTTTCACTGCCTTCAATATTGGTTTCAATATGATAACCATTATAACGTATATCCACTCCATTTGAAAAGTCAAAATAATTCATGAGATCTTCAGGATCATTATGATCAATAAAATTTATTTCAATTTTATTTCCTTTTCTTTTATGGAGTCTTGGTACAAATCTACCAAATATTTAGGAGTATGACGGGTGCATTCCCTTTTCTATATTGATTGTTCTTTTCACGTCCACTACCACAACCACAACAACAACCATAATTTCCTCTATGATTATCAAATGAGATTCCATTCACTTCAGGGAATGTAATAGAATCGGTCGAACAAGATTGTTGGTTTTTCAGCAAAAACTCATTATTTTGTACAGCCACTAGAACACATAATATCACTTCTGTGAACATAGTTTCCTTTATCGCTCCAGGGAATATTTTGTGAACTTTCGCTCTCGATATTGCTATTGCAAGAGCATATTCGAGGCATGAAAATATAATAAATATTTTCTCTAACATGTCTTCATCAGTGTTTTTTTTTCACATAATTTTAATAGTGAGATTATTTAAAAAAAATAAAGAATTGTTCTCACTCAACACTTTTAAAACCTTGCAACATCAGGTGCAACCAATTATAACAAGCTTTTGGGAGAATTACAAATTTTTTATTCTCATTTCTTTCCTTTAAATCATTTCATAAGACGAGTGAGTTTTTTTACTGTAATATGCTCATATTTTAATTTTTCATGGAGATGATAGCGAATAAAAATCATTAATTTTGCATGATCCTCCAGGGATGCATAATTGCCAACTTTAATTGTATCTCCAAGGTTCTTTGCCTTTATATGAATCTCAGCATCAAGATTCCATTACAAACAATTCTTGCTCGATATAAATCAAGGGCAACAAATTCAAATTTATAAGATTTGAATATTAAATAACTAAACATATTTCCCATCAAATTAAATAATTATATATGTTCAGATTTAATTGTACTGAAATAATTTATAAAAATGCAGTAAAACACGAAACTAAATTTGTCCACTAAAACTAAATAACAAACTAACACTACTAAGTATATTTGTCATTATAACTTCATACAAAAATATATCAAAAATTATTAGAAATTTAGTTTATTATAACTATCTACATGTGCATGAATATCAAACATGATGTATCTTAGAAGTGTATCGTACTAGCCTTTGGTTGGGGATCTGGATGATTAGTTTTGAATTGTTTTAAAAAAAATTGTTTACAAATCATCACCACTTATAGCATGTGATGTTGAAGCAAAACCAGTATTACATGGAGGATTATCTTTAAGTCAATTTCACTTAGATCTTGGTATTACCTTACTCTAAAACCAACATAAGGGTGTACTTTACAACAAGCTTGTAAACTTAATGTTTTTACATTATATATAAACTTGAAATACGCAAATAAATCAAAATAATATTCAGGGGTAATTTAAACAAAATCTATGAATCTGCTGATAAGCTAACCTTTTGGGCTTTCAAAGATTATTATGCTAATGATTAATACTTTCTGTTTATGTTTGAGTAAGTCACATGTAACCATTTGATGTTGTCAATACATATGAATTTTAGATGCATCGAAGATGGAATAAAGACTGACATACATCAATATTTTAAATTTAACAAGTAATTTCCATAAGCCTGTCTTATAATTATTTGGCATGCAATATATTATGCAGTATATTGCATATCAATATATATATATATATATATATATATATATATATATATATATATATATACAGTCCCGATCACATGCTTACCCCTTAAAAAGCTTACCCAACATACCTATAAAAGCCGCGTGATATTTCTCTCTCCTCGCTCAAACATAACGCGTGATATTTTCTGGCCTCTTATTTCACTCGTCTGAAAAGGAACGCGAACTGGAGACATTTTTCATCCGAAAAATTCGAGCAAAGAGAAGCGAGTAATAGCAAAGAGGAGCTCGATTCGGTCGGCTTCTTCCCTCATCCGATTCTCTTACTTCCAAAAAAAGCCCTAATCCTGGTATGTCAAATCTGAAACCCCTTGACTGATTCGTGTATTCTAAAGAGAAGCCCTGATCGTGACCCTCTTCCCTTATCCGATTCTCTTTCGCTTCCAAAACAAGCCCTAATTCAATTAGTTTTATTCTCCTCTGATGATTCTCAAGCCAAAAGGGTCCGCGTTCTTGAGCTCTCACTCAGGTACTTTTTCCCTTTTCCTTGTTTTTATCTTGTGTTATTTTTCTGCAAGTTCAAATGTTATAGTGACTTGATAAAATTGTAAAACAGTTGAAATAGACAGAATTTTTTAAAATCAAATTCTGATACTGATAATATGGTGGATGTTATGACAGTGGATTTTTTTCTATATCAGGTACTTGATTGCTTATCTCCTTTTATGGAAGTTGAATAACAAGTATTACTTATTTCTCCAAATTTTGAAGGAACAAAAGTTGTCCAATACTTAAAATCTGGTATGAGTTTGAGAAAAGATTTAAAGTTTAAATATTGGTTAACAGTTTCAGAGACTTTTCTGTATTAAGTGTGGACTTAATTGTTCTTTTAAGTTTATTCTCAGGGAACTGTTGTTTATTATGGATGCTATGAACTATGAAATTGATAGTTGTGGGGATAATGTAGAAATGAATTTAGATTGCATTTACAATTTTGAAATGGAGATGGAGAGGGATGACTTGATTGAAGAGGGGTTGGATGTGAACAATGATAAATCTGTTGTCTACTATCTGTAAGTAGCCGATGAATTTACTCCTAAGCTAGGTCAAGAATTTCAAACATTAGAGGACGTTCACACTTTTTACAATACGTATGCAGTACATGCTGGTTTTAGTGTGCGAAAGCATACTGAGAAAAAAAAGGAAGGAAGCGGTGAGATTGTGAGGAAGGAGTTTGTCTGTTATAAGCAAGGAAAGTGCAAACTATTAGCCAATGTGGATGCAAAAAGAAAACGTGGATCTACCAAAGAATGTTGTAGTGCAAGAATTGTGGTGGTTAAAAGAAATGACTTGTACGTAGTTACCATAACTGAAGAGGGCCATTGTCACCCATTGTCAACCCCACATAAGAGACATCTGTTACGATCGCACCGTAATGTATCAGCTGCCCAAAAATGTTTGAGTCAACAACTTGGCATGGTGAATATACCACAATGCCAACAATACAACTTTCTTACAGTGCAGGCGGGAGGGATTGAAAATATTGGTTGCACGCAATGAGATTTGTATAACTTTGAAAGAGACAATCGTAGTGACTTGAAGGGACAAGATGGCGATATGTTGAATGAGTACTTGAAGTTAGAACAACAGAAGAATCCTGCATTCACCTTTACAATTGATACAGACGATGAAAAAAGGATTACTCGTTGTTTTTGGGCTGATGCAACTTCTAGAAGGGATTATAGATTTTATGGCGATGTTGTCATTTTTGATACCACGTACAACACTAATCGTTATGGAATGATATTTGCACCACTAATGGGGGTTAATAACCATGGTCAAACTATTGTATTTGGTTGTGCTTTCTTAAGTGATGAGACCATAGATACTTTTGTTTGGCTTTTCAAGTGTTTTTTGGATGCAATGCCAGGTGATGCACCTAAGATGATTATCACTAATCAGGATCCATCTATGACAAATGCCATTTCATATATACTTCCTAAGACATTTCATATGTATTGTAGTTGGCACATTTTAACCAAGTTTTCAGAAAAGATTGACTCAGCGAAATTCAGTGCTTATTATAAAGAGTTTTCAGATTGCATTTGGAATTCAGAAACTGTTGAAAAGTTTGACTCTACTTGGGTGGAGTTGTTGGAGAAAAGTGGGTTGACTACTAATAAATGGCTACAATCAATGTATGACATCCGTTGTAGATGGGTTCCCGCACATGTGAATCATGTTTTCTCAGCTGGCATGTCAAGTAGCCAACGAGCGGAGAGTTCTCATGCGTTTTTTAAAAGATTTGTTTCTAAAGGAAATTCATTAGTGGATTTTATGATTCAATTTGGTCGGGGCCTTCAACATCAAGGACATGTAGAGTTGGAATCAGATAACAAAGATTTGATTGAGAGACCGAGAATGAAAATTGCCAATCACTTCTTAAGTCAAATGGTTGACATTTATACATATTCTATGTATTATAAATTTGAAGACGAGCTGTGTGAGTCTTTGAATTATAAGTTTGAACTTATGAAAGAGGATGTCAACTACCATGTATATAAGATTTGTCGAAGGAATGTCAGCAAGTGTAATGTAAGAGAAATCCATTATGACAAATCTTGGGATTATGCTACATGCACTTGCAAAAAATTTGAGAGTTTGGGAATCCTATGTCGGCATATACTAGCTTACTTGAATAAGTATCATGATCTTGACAAGTTGCCTACAAAATACATTTTATCGAGGTGGACAAAGAGTACAAAATCAGCAAGTGTAATTGATGATAATGGTGTGGCGATAAAGGATGACAAGTCATACTTACTCTTGCGGAGTCAATTGATTCAACGTTCTTTAAATTTGATTGATAGTGCTCTCACAAATGAAGAAGCCACAAATTTTGTAAAAGAATGTCTAGATAATGGATATGAGGGGGTGAAGCAAATTATTGGAAAGACTGATTCCGAAAGAAACAAGGATGTGGAATTAGTGTATCCAAGTCAGTTAACATGACTTCTACACATGAACATAGTTATATTGAGTCAAACCACGTGCGAGCAAAAGGGTGTGGCAAAAGGCTAAAGGGTGGCAAAGAAAGGGCTTTGGGGAAAGCAAAAAGTGCCAAGAGTAGACGTTGTCATGCATGTGGGGAAGTTGGTGTGACACACGATAAAAGAAACTGTCCAAAGCTTAATAATCTGTAAGCAAGTTTGTGTATTTTGACTTTGTTATTATTTTAAAATTGATTTTGGTATTTGTTTAAATTTGACTTTAATATTTGTTTACATGTAGAATTGGAGTATCAACTGATGATGCTACTCAGGCTCCAAGTGAAGATAATGATGATGCTACTGAGATTGATATGTGAATTAATCATTAAATCTAAATTCTGAGGTAATTTTGCATACTCATTCTAAGCTAGAGCATATACTTCTGTTTCAGCATATATTTATTTGTTTCTGCTATCACTTGTCACTTCACTGTTATGTCCTTCTCTTTATGGCTGATAGATCATATTTCATGTCAGGAAATCAGTTGTTGCACAAAAGACTGAAGGCAGTTCAAGGAGAAATTAAGTACCTTAGTTTCTACAGCAGTTCAAGGAGCAAGATTCGTTTTGGTAATCAAGACTGAAGTCAGCAGTGTAGTAAGTTGTTGTAGTTCAAGGAGAAAGTACCTTAGTTTCTACAGCAGTGTAGTAAGTTGTTGTAGTTTCTATGTTGGCTCAATTTTTTGTGGTGACATAATCAGATTCGTTTTGGTAATCAAGACTGAAATCAAGTCGACATTATTTTTGACTGGGCAGTTGTGCTCAATGTTATCAGTTTGCTGCAGCTATGGGATGTTGAATGTAATATGTATTGCTATGAGTTTTTTAGTTTATGTTTCAGTTTGTGTTATGGGTTTATGAGTTTTTTCAGTTTATGTTTCAATTTGTGTTATGGGTTTCAGTTTTTTCTCAGTTTTTTTCAGTTTATGTTTCAGCGTATGTAGTGGAGGATGTTTCAGTAGGGTCTCTCTTGTGTACTTTTCCTGATTGTGTTTTGTTGTAGATGTAAATGAGGAAGCGCAGCAAAATGTAATATGTATTGTTATGGGTTGTTGTTGTTTGTTTTTTATCCATGAACCCATATGCTATGTTAGCTGCATCAACAAAATTTCTGCCACCAACTCACCATGATTTTGTAGCAAACATATCTCAAGGATTATCACCTTGATGCAGTAGTAATCAAGTGTCAAATATGTGTTTAGCAGTAGTAATCAAGTGTCAAATATGTGTTCTTCTTTTTTCCAACTATTCAACAAAATACAGCAACAAACTACAGGACCAATCCTTAAGGAACATGACAATATTCAACACATTTTACTGTAAACAATATAATCAGAATCTTATAGATCCTTAATGAACATGACAATATTCAACACAATATTACAATATTTAGTACATCTACAATAACATGATTAAAATCAATAACCAAGAAATAACAAGTGCAATAATAAATTTATTTCTTCGCATTTTGCCTAGTGCACGCATTTTCTCCATCTCTTCCTCCATTCCGTTAATCTTTCGAAGTAATCCGGGGATTATTTTTCTTGATCTATCACACATTGGAGGATCATGCCAAGCAAAGAATTGACAAGCATTCCTCTGTAAACAAAAAAGGTTTCAATTTTATGTGCAAGTAACTAGAATGGAAGAGATATAAAAAAAATTGATAAAAACCTAACACACTTACTTTTCCATAATTAGGACATGATAAAAACCTTCTTCCTGGATTTGAATCGGTCCACGCTGTTTTAAGTTGAGGTTGCCTCTCACAATCACAATGTGTGTTCATAGCTACTCAAGTGAGAAAGTCTTTCTCAGTCACGAATAGAGCTACTGATATATGGAATGCTATGCATTAGAACCACTATATTGCAGCAAGTTACAACTCAAATAAGGTTACAGAAAAGGAACACACATTAATCATAATTAAAAAACTGCAAAATAAAAAACTGCAACTCCCATTTGAGTAATATAGGTAAGTTGTAATAACTAACTAGATATTCTGCATTTCTTTTTTTGGTAAGAGTAATTTTCTTTACATGCATGCTATATATATGTTAGTAATGCATTCCCCAGCTTTAACCTTTAATTAACTTTTCTATCCTTTTCTGAGTTGCAGGACAAAGATCCCCAGGTACCCACTTAGTTGATGACACAGTGTAGTAGTTAGTCACCCCTAGCTACCCCTTATATTGTCCCTCACACCTTCTAACATATTTAAAATGGGCAACTGCCTTGATCCAGCCAACACCTTCTGATTAAAGGAGTCACAATATTGTCCTGCAACCATACATGCAGCAGCCTTAGCATCGGCATCCTTTAGTTTGTTCAACCAGTATTTCCAAGAACTGACATGGGTTGATTTAGCAGCATTAATTCCACAAAATTTCCTATATTACTCAAATGCCAATGCCAAATAGCATCTAACTAGTTATTACAACTTACCTATATTACTCAAATGGAACCGAGCATTACAAAACTGCAACTCCAATGGAACCGAGCAACTCAAATAAAAAACATAATACATGTCATGACTATGCCTGCATAACAAAACTGCAAAATTATTGCAAAATTTGACATCTAACTGTCCCAAGAACAGCCAGAAGCAAAGAAAGAAATTAAAAGGAACTGAGTCATTGATTAACACTGAACTGAGTCATTGATTAACACTGTAATCACAGTTATTTAGTAGAAACCCAAATATTTCCCAAAAAAGGGAAGCCCAAATATTTCTTAAACTTGGTAATATGTTTACAAGAATATCATGCACCAAAAAAACTGAAACCCATAGCTTCAAATACCCTCATTTGAAGAACCTACCAGCTAAAAAACTTAGTCCAAAACTCTAATCAACAAATAAATTTCTTTATGTAAATATACAAGAAATTGTGACTAAAACTCGAATTACGTAGAAATTAAAATGAAAACCCACAAGGAATCGCACCTTAAAAGCTTATCTAGGGTTGCTTGAACTGATTCGGGTCAGTGGCAGGGGAAGAAATCGAACACAGCTTCGGACGAGGGAAAGGGGTTTGCTTTGTCTGAAAATGAGAGAGAACACGCAGGATTAGGGCTTTTTTTGGAATACCCATAAAACATTGATTCTACACAAAAGTTTAAAAATTGGAGACATACCAGGATTAGGGCTTGTTTTGGGAGCACATGAGAGAGAATCGAATGAAGGAAGGGGGATCTCGACTCGAGCTTCTCTTTGCTATTTCCAAATTCGTGTAAAGGGCCTTCAGATTTGGCTTAGTCCGAATCGAGCTTCTCTTTGCTATTACTGAGTCGCGTTCCTTTCAGATGAGAGAAATAAGAGGGGAGGGAATAAGCCGTGTAATGTTTGAGCGAGGAGAGAGAAATTAAAAAGAGGCTGGCTTTTATAGGTATGTTGCGTAAGCTTTTTAAGGGGTAAGCATGTGATCGGGACAGTATATATATATATATATATATATATATATATATATATATATATATATATATATATATATAGTGATGTACATGTACACTAAAATAAAAAAAATGAGCATATAGGCAACTGCATGTAGATAATAGATATATATATACCTTCCTTCTCCTTCAAATCAAATATGATTATCTTCAAGACGAAAGTGAGAAGCAATTCGTGCTGATAACGTATTATAAAATATTACTAAAATCAAGAACAAACAAGATTAGAGAAAAGAGAGCATTCTCTTTTTATTTTGATATATTCATCACACTTTACAAATATTATTATTTATAGACATAATAACATCAATACTAACATAAATACTAGTAGGTTACAAAACTCAAAGGTTATGAGTTTCATAACTCAATGGACATGAGAGTTACATGTACCTAGATATCCATAATATGAATCTAGATATACATAATTTTATAACATAAATAATCTTTTAAAAATAAAATTATTTTTAATATGGTGCAATTGGTAGCCAAACCTTTATACAAAGGTAACCATTTTAGTTTTTGTGGGTAACCAAATAGTCTTAAAAAAAATTTAGTCTCTGCAGCAGAATGTCAGTTTTCAAATCCTTTGATCTTTTCGTGAATGTCAGTTTTGGATTTCCTCTTTGCGGGATTCGGCTACTCCAACTTCTTCTTTTTTCTTGATTTTGAATAGACTGATCGATTTCGTGACTGGATTGTCAGTATCTCTTCGGTTTGGATGATCGATTTGTTTGGGTTGCTCGATCGTAGAACATTTGAAAAGAATTGGTAACTGCCGCAGATGGCAATAACTTCTCCTTGATTTCAACGTTTCCTTATTTCTGTGAAACTGAATGATCTGACGTGGTTATTGTGTTGCACTCTTTTTGTAATTATTTTGTAAATACACTAATCTTATAATTACTTATTAATTGTTATATAGTAGTGTAAAAAACACTATTTATTAGGGCTTGAGATACGCTGGCCAGTTAATTTAAGTCCATCACGTTAAACTAGTTTTTTAATGTTTAGGCCCAGAAGTCTAGCCTGTTTCTGTGTCTAAACTTTTCAACAAGGCCAGCTGTTGAACAAGTTTGAACTAAACTCAAACCTATTTCAGCTTTACTCCACATGGTTTCTGTGTTATAAAACAGAAATAACTTGAAAAGGAAAATCCAATGATTCTATTAATAATTACAAAACAATAAATTATTTAATTGGTAATACTTTTTAAATACATTACAATATTTATTATTGTATTGACTAAAATTAAATAAATCTATGTTAATTTTCAATTTAAAAATATCTAAAACTAACTTTAAAAAATATATAACGATATTATATTGTGAACGGAGTAACAAAGGAGTAAAAAAAAGAATAAGATTGGTCATTAGTGAGTTTTATTTTGTATTTTTTCCCTTTTATATAACATACACTCAATATGATATATATATATATATATATATATATATATATATATATATATATATATATATATAAAGAAATTATAAAGTATACATTTAAATTATTTCATTAATATTTAGAAAACATTTACATATATGTAAGTCAAATTATTTTATAAACTTTATACATGCATGCATGGAAACGTATAGTTTATGTATTGCATCAAGATCATAGATAGTATTAAATGATGAATTTGATATTCACTCATAGCCGATCAAAATGACTCGATAAAATTATTATAAATTAACTCAGATCTCTTAACGTCTTGTTATATACCGTTATTATTGATGTTAAATAGTCATAAGGTTCTTTTTTTCTATTCACTAAAAAAATGACTATTATCTTCTTCTTCTTCTTATATATATATTTAATTAATTTTGATTGAGTGAGCTTTGAATGATCTAAGCCAAAGGGGATCGGAAGCAGGCTTCCCAATTAGCCGGTGATAATTTGATAATTCATGGCATTGGACGGCAAGGCCCACGCATTTATATTCATTGCCCCCTCCCAATCTCTCTCTCTTTCTCATATATATTTATTTATACAAATATAAAAACAATGAATGCATTGGAATAACCGTTGTGACAGTTACCTTTTGGAGTATCCAAACTTCCATTACCTCCAAAGTTTATATGCCCAATTCCTTGGAACAACCCCCCTTATGACTTTATTCCAATTGATTTTCAGCTTTCTTGTTCAAAAATTAGCAAGCCCACTATTTTAACACTTAAATCATGCAACTGATATTTTCATATAAAAATTAATAATTTCACGTGATCATTTTCACCTGAATAGTGAGTGGGTCCTAACTCTATACAAGAAAAATTCAAAATATAAAAATATCATTTTAATACGTAGAAATATCAATTTCCTTAAATTACCTAGGACATAGGATTGTTCTTTATTTATAGGAATATGTATTATTGCATTTTAATTTAGAGATTTTGGGGAAAATTGACGAAAAATTTAAAGAGAACTAATGAAAAATATAGAAGATATATACGTACTTATATTTTTTTATATAGGGACATGCTAACACTGTTGGGGATAGACTCCACTCTCTAACATGTGATCGTACACAGTTGCATGTGTGAACTCCGGATCCGGTTATCATGAAGTTAATTTTATAGTAAGTTGGTCAATTAACTACTCTTTCCGTTCCTAAAAGATTATCGTTTTAGAAGAAAAATTTTGTTCCAAAATGTTTGTCGTTTACAACTTTCAAAGAGAATATATTATTTACTTTCTTATATTATCCCTAAATTCTCTCATTATCCCAAGAAATTTTGTCCCTTATATTAATAGTTTTCAACTTCCCATGAAGGGGTAGTGATGAAATTTCAAACAAATTTTACTTGGTAAATGATACTTTCTTAATCTATGTGCAAAAATCTTAAACGACAATCTTTTAGGAACAGAGGTAATAATACAGTGTTGACACGCAAAGAGAAATCATCTCCCACTTGCGTGTTGACACTGTATTGGTCAATTGACCAATATTAACTTAATACTAACCATTCCCGTAAACTCCTACCTTTTAAAATTAATCATACAATTACCATGATTAGGTTGGTTATATATGCATGCATATTTCGTGTACTCTTTTACATTTTTGTTCACTATTAATTAGTCAAAGAAATATAAGATAACTTCCTTCCCTTTTTCTTGTTTTCCATTTTCCAAACACACCTAAATGTCTGAGAAAATGATGAGAAAAGACTTCGAACAAATATATAATACTTGTGTTTTATCTTCTGAGTAAATATCATTCATCTTACACCAAAATCCCCATTCATTTAACCATGCCTGAATCGTACTCTTTAAGCTCTCCACAACACACTGCAGCCTCTGAGGAAGATTGTAATCAACCTGCAACATTTGTTCATACAATTTCGGGCGCAGGCCGGCTTCTCCCTTCGGCTAGCCATTGGAACTCCATAGAACTTGACTTTAATCTCTTGCCTCAATCTCAAACCGGATACCAATCAATCCCTTCAAGATTCTCAAAATCCTATGATTTCAACCTCATTATCACAGATAAAAAACACCTGAATAGTTGCGTTTATATAACCGCCTCAATATTTCTTGCCATTGCCCTTTTCTTCCTCTTGTTACATTTTTTGCCACTGCATAGACATCACCACAATGGCTCTTCTAAGAATCTAACGCTCGCGATAAATCAAGCTCTCGTTTTCTTTGATGCTCAGAAGTGTAATATACAAAATTACCATGCTTAATTTTTTTTATTTAGCTTTTTTTTAAAAAAATTTTATATATTGAATTATGGTTTTCTAATTGTGTTATACATTTTTTTTTTCAGCTGGGATTTTCCCCAAGAACGATTTAGTAAATTTTCGCGGGGATTCTGGCTTACAAGATGGGAATAAAAGTACTACACATGTAGATCTTGTTGGGGGATTTTATGATTCTGGGAATAATATTAAGTTCAGCTTCTCTACAGCTTATACTACCACTTTCTTGAGTTGGACTGTGATTGAATATCATGAGAAATATGAGGATATAGGTGAACTTGAACATATCAAAGACATTATAAAATGGGGCACTGACTATATCCTGAAGGTCTTTGTTCCTCAAAATTCAACTTCTAATCCCTCCACAATTATATATTCACAGGTATATATGCTGATTAATAGTTAAGATCTTGCGTTTAAGGTCTCTTTATCCTGTTTATAATGTATAGGTTTATGTCCCCCTCCCTTGTTTTGTATATTCTATTTAATTAAAAACTTTTATTCAAGAAAAAAAAGGTGACTAAAATTGTTAGAGCAAAATGATATTGTTAGAGTAATAAGTGTCGCTTGAAGTGTCAAATGAGGATGACCATTAGAAAAATGTTGTTAAATGTATATTTACTATGGCAACGTCATTTTTCCTCTGATACTATTATTTTTGCTCTGGCAATATAGACAGCCAAAAAAAAAAACCTTTTGTGATCTAGCCTGAAAAATGATTCAAATATGTATTTTTTGAAACAATTCTGCCTCTTTTGGTTTTAGGTTGGGACTAATGGGAATGATACTAGGATAGATAATGATATAAATTGTTGGCAAAGGCCAGAAGATATGAGCTACACAAGGCAGGTTTCAGTTTGTGATAGCTCTGCTTCAGACTTGTCAGGGGAGATTATTGCAGCATTTTCGGCTGCATCATTAGTATTCAAAGAAGAACATGATTATTCAGCAAAACTGATCAAAGCGGCTGAGGAATTATTCGAGGTTTCAAGTACAAACAGTACTGGACATAATCAAGGAACCTACACTGCCAAAAATGACTGTGGAGGACAAGCCAGTCAATTATATAATTCCTCGGGGTACAAAGACGAATTGGTTTGGGGAGGAACTTGGTTGTTTTTTGCTACTGGAAATCATACTTACCTCGATTATGCTACCAGTAATTTTGCTGCAGCAGAGGAGGAAGAATTATCATCCGAGAAAGGGATTTTTTATTGGAACAATAAGCTCACTGCTACCTCGGTATATGATTTAATATCCAATGTTTTAGTATATGTATATATGTACAGGGATCTTGATTCAAGACCGTTCAAAATGGATAGTTCATTTGAGCAGTCTACAAAAACAAGTTAGCATTTTTATATAACAGAGTTGCGATTGTATAATACTTATAACAAATGTCGTCTGAAATTCGTCTGTTTTTATAAAAGACGATTGTTTCCTTTAAACTGCCTATTTGAACTGTCTGGAATCAGGATCTATCTACCCGACATCTATTGGATCCTGGATTAATTTCACATTTGTTTTTCTCTAGATTTTGCTAACAAGACTTAGATTCTTCCTCGACCTTGGATATCCGTATGAAGATGCTTTCGGATCATCAAATAACGTGACTGACTTGCTCATGTGTTCATATCTTTCCAAACTACAGTTTAATATGACAGAAGGTGAATTATTTGTGTGCGTTGTATCTTTCAAGTGAAATTGGATTGCGATTAGTTCATTCATCTAATTATTAGTACTTTTTAAAATCTTATTAATAGGTGGCTTAATCCTGTTAAAGCCTGATTATGGTGCACCACTCCAATATGCTGCAACAGCATCTTTTCTGAGCAAACTTTATAGTGACTATCTTGATCTCTTACGTAGATCTGGTAGCACTTGTGCTGGAACAGTTTTCACATTGGAAATGTTGCGAAGTTTCTCCAAGTCCCAGGTATATATGTTGTTAACACCCTAGTATGTAGCTTAAGAGAGCTCATCTTCTACTTTTGTGTTTTGTTAACACAAAGATTCGTCCGCACGCCTCAATTACCAAAAGTGAATAAGTTTTAACAATGAATTTGTTTAATTAGTGCTGAAAATAATAGTTAACTTGTATGTACCTTTGATCCAAAGTATTCAAACAGGTTCTTACGTGGAGAGATTTCCTCCACGTGATCATGGCCCACAAATCAATCGGGCTCAAATAATCACACCCCAACATGTTTATTTCATACATATATAGAAAGAGCCTTGGCCATCACCCAAACACACTAAATGATAAATCATACCGTGTTTGCTATAAACATTGGTAACTGAAACATGACAATGCTTAACCAATTGTCCTAAATCCAGAAGCGGAATCGGGGGGTCCGAGGGTTTTCTCTTGCTTTTCTTTTGTTTTTGTTTTATCATCAAAGTTTGGCAAAAAAAGGTGGTAGCAATTCTCTCTGTAAATTAATTAAAAATAAAAAACTAAAGAAATAAAACAATTTTTTTTTGAATCCCACTATAGTGACCATAAATTCATCATAATTTTATTCTATCAAGATTATTAAATCTCTCTTCTTCTATTTTTTTGTTTTTGTTGTTGGAATTCCTTCTTTCAAGCTAATTAATCACATGAACCACAATATAAGGTTTTGAATATATAATATTATAATTTGTAATTTATCTATAAAAGTAGCTAATCAATTGACTAAAAACTTCAGAGTGATTAATAATCTCATAGTTCGAGGAAAATTAAAATATATATGTATATATATTTAAAATCATTAGACTCACAACTTAGATGTTGACAAGGGTTGGAATAGGATATTGTGAAATACTATAATTGGGCAAAATGAATTTGAAAAAAGCACTCCAAGCGTTAATAAATAATTTTTTTTTACTAATGTATTTTGACCCCCCTCTAAAAATATTTTGGTTCCCCTAAATCCTAATTATTAGCAACATTTTCAATACATACAAATTATTAATGTTTCTTTATAAAATTAATTAATTTCAAGCTCGTAACACATTAAACATTTCCTCAACGAACCATGTTACTCATATATTCTCATAATCTCTTTTATTTTTCCCTTTTACATCAATGTTTCTTTCTAGGTTGACTATATACTTGGAGATAATCCAATGAAGATGAGCTACATGGTGGGATTTGGAGACAAGTATCCAACCCACGTTCATCACAGGGCTGCATCGATTCCATGGGATCACCTACGACATTCTTGTGCAGAAGGCGATAAATGGCTCAACACGAAAGAACCAAATCCAAATAACATTTTGGGAGCCATGGTTGGAGGTCCGGACCAGAATGATATATTTTTAGATGAAAGGGACAAGCCATGGTTCACAGAGCCAACCATTTCGAGCAATGCTGGTTTAGTAGCTGCGCTTATAGCACATCATGACCCTCCGATTATCAGACATGATCATGACTCTTCATATAATGCTTCAACCTCAAATGGCCTGAATTTAGGCATAGATATGATTGCCATTTTTGAAAATATTCATCTAGTTCCTTAGGCAGATTTGGACTGTATAAATGACATAATTATTTGTAAAAAAAGATGGAAAAATACAAGCAATGAAAGAATCTTTTGTTGCATGACATATTTTGGCTGATAAATCCGGTATTTTTTGAAGTGTTTGAGAAAAAGTTTGGATGTTGACCTTTTTGGCTTTTACTACTTCCATGGATTTGAATATAACGATTATTGAGCCATGACTCACCCAAAAAATGGTATTATTGTTAGTAACTTAATTTCTTATATATAGACAAAATTTTTCCATTTCTTTCGATGTGAATGGAGTGTTACAGTTTTAATATTCTTTTCTTTCCCTATTTTAGACGCCTTCAGAGTGAGATTTACGTATTGTATTATTCAAACTTTGATATAGTGATCTCTTTTCTCTCTCTCTCTCTTGTATTTTTTCGGTTCATTTTTTCACGTAAATCTTGTGTTCTTGATTTTAATTTTCTCATTATTTTCTGTGTTTGCCATAGTTTCTTCTAACACATTACAACATCATTAAATTAACATGATCTGAATCAGACACCCCGTTAGAATGATTTGCTTTCCTAGACCAGTACCAAAAGTTACAAGTGTTTCTTTGGTACAATTTCACAGGATATAAAACTATTACATCATACATGTTTCCTCTAAAAAAAATGCAATGCAAGGTTTCTAAACAAAACAATATATCACATTGCTTTACGAGTTTTCTACATTGTATAAGTTCTCATTAGTACTCCTAGTTAGTTGGTGAGAAGATTCATGTGTAGCTACATATACATACATATGAAAAGAGTCCGGCTCTCCAATCAAAAACGAACCGGCTATAGTAACGGTTTTAATCATCGCTATAATATAGAAAGCCGATTTTCTATGACCATCGCTATAGCCGGTTTATTTTTGATTCACTGGGCAACCCGACCTCATATGAAAATATGGACACACAAAAAACTCTAAGAAAAAACTGAAGTACAATATGGACACACAAAAAACTCAAAGAAAAAACTGAAGTACTATATACAACGCTTCTTTTGGCTTCTTTACTTCTGTCTCTCGTATAATCGTATCTTCAAGGAGACTTCATGTTATCCAAGCGAAACGTTCTCTGCATATTCGAAAAAGAGATCAAAAATACTAAAAAATATAATTAATTTCCAAAGAAAAAGCAACGTCTTGATCAAATGAAGAATTGCTAACCGAAATCGAGTGGATTTCTTCAAGGAAAGGAACGAGTAGTGAAATAAAAGTCTGCATGTCTTCTTTAAGTGTGTCATCGTTTTGGTCATTGGCCATGAGAACAGACAGAAAAGTTTTGGTGTCGGGCACTAGTTTGAGAGCTATCTGAAAAATACATCATTTGGTTAGAGTAGATTTCAAGTCACAAGTGGTTAGAGAGCTGTAGTGCCATTGTACAAGTTTCAGACCGTAAAATAACATTGAAATAGTTCTGGTTAAACTTTATAGTAGAAGACTACATCAGAATTTATAAGCATGTCATGTACTGTTTGTAATTCTGTTCTTTAGGGCTAACTAAATATGGTTATTGATGGAGCTTGATCCGACATTGATTCAAAGGTGAATGTTTCAGCTGGATACGGATAGGGTGAAATTGTCACATAACTTACTATCGTTAAGTTCTATAGTTTTTTGCTGCATTGTGTAAGGGATTGGATCCTAATAGGTCCAGCAAAATATCAGGATTAATATAGTAAAAGATTTTATTTATAAAAGAACAATCATAACATAATATTAATCATTTGGATTTGGCCCACAAACAGGAGGCTAGAGTTAAAAAGGTCTATGCGCGTGGAAATGTATTGTTACCTTGTAAGCAGCTGAAGTGATCCATCCATGACATGGTTTTAAAGTAATTATGTATGATTCTTCTACTGCTTGCTCCATCTTAAGCTCAGAATCCTTCATTAATAACTGTAACAAGGTCACTGTAAAATCCAGAGATCTGCAAAGCAAAATCATTGTCTAAAATTTGTTGTTCGCCATACTATATGCTACACAAGATTAATAGAAATAAGACTCTGAAAACATGCTTAATTGAGATCTAGAGGAAGGGAAGAACAGCATGGTCAGTGACTCTTTATTTGTGTCAATGTTCTAAAAATTCTTGTCTAAGTCCACTTAGTCCTCGCCTAGATACTAGGCAAGTCCTCTATTGCCTAGATTTAGTTAGGTGCCTCGGTCCCCTGCATAGGCGGAACCAGAATTGCACTGCATCAATTTAAAAAAAAAGCTTTAAAGGTCTACAATAATTGAAATGAATTTGTTTAGCCTTAAAGATTGTTTTATGATAATTTATCATGTAAAATTTAAATAAGTTATATCTAGTATATGGTTTGTATAGTATAAAAAAAAAAAACTGCCTAAGAAGGCGCCTAGTCCGTCTAAGAAATTGTCTTTGGCACTGGCTAGGCGGTAGGTGTACCCCCTTTGCCTAGGTCAATCTAGTGATTTTTAGAACACTGGTTTGTACTTAACATCTATCGAACGATTTAAATGTCAAATCAGATTCATCGCTTATGCACTTGAGCAGAATCAAACGACGGACATCATGTCTAGACGAGACTCAGGAGACTAAGGTTGTGTTTGTTTGCAAGAATTATACTTGGGATATGACTATTAATCCCAAGTGTCTTGTTTGTTTTTAAATTTAGACTTGGAACTATTAGTCTAGGGATTATAAAATGACTTAATAGCCTTGAGATTATATATAATTATAATTATAATCTCAAAGTATAATTATTGCAAACAAGCATAGCCTAAGTGTCTTCTACCAAGTGGACTACAACTTGTTCTGACCTAAAGAAAACTTGTGTATTTCTATACTATAAGGCATAACGGACTAATGCACATTAAGGCACATAACAATTTTGAATTAATCTATGTATGAGTATACAAAACTTTTATTTTTCTCAAGTTGATTATCGACTTAAAATTAAGGGAAAAACTATTTTCACATGTGTTTTTGATATTTCCATATGGTTTCTTCTCATGTGACAGTGAGACCCACAATATGCTCATGTGAAAATATCAAAAATACATAAGGAAATATCAGTTCCCAAAATTAAGTATGCTATGTGATAATGATCTTGAGAAGTTCCTTCTAGTAATTAAGCTAGCCACCTCATCTGCTGATTAACAAACTAGTTTGTTCAAAATTTGTAAAACTTTAACCAGAACATTATTTAAGTAAATCTCAAAGTTCAATTGTCAACTGGTCATGAATCATTTTTATTTTTTTTTATTTTTGCTAAAACTGTTCATGCATCATGCCTTTGCCTAAAAATTAGTTTGTGTACATTATATACTATACAAGGACGATAGATAAACAAACGATTACACCATCCAGTAGCAACATGTCATTAAGTTATTCAAGGGAAAATCAAGAATTTTAAATCCAGTATAATTAATTATAAAGTTTTTCATGGTAAATAATATTTACACAATCAGTTATTACAATTCAAATATCTTGATTTTCTACTTAAATTTACCTACCTAACATGTTGTTGTTGCTATTAGATGGTGTATAAAACACCAGTTTTACCGGTCAATGGTCATTCTTAAATAACTTATTATCATATATAAAACATATAGACTTATTTGTGTTTACCTAGTAAGCCATACAAATGCTCTACTGCAGCTGGTAGTCTGTCTTGCAAGGACTTCACTTCTCTCTTTCTTCAATATCTCAACCACATTTGAATACAGTAAAGGGTCTGATTCACGAAACTTCTCCAATCTCTGGAGATGAAACATAACAAGATATCAATACTGTCAATTTATATACTCCTTATATAATATTCATTTTTAAAAGTCAATTTTTAAAATTTAAATTTCATGCGATTCAATTAAATTTGGAACTAAAACTGATAACTAAAGTAGTACTTATATAATTTATAATATTCATAATTGTATTAAGATCTATATGTATATATACAGCTGTGTATTACACAGTCGGGCTATGGAGACGGATTTTTTGGACTATGACGACAGAGCGACTCGGTTCACCCGTCGCCTGAACCGTCGCCATAGCCCAGAATATCTATGGCCTACGGCGACGGGTAAAACAATCGTTATAACCTAAAAAACTGTCGTCATAATCGACTTTGTATTACACAGTTATATACATATATTTTTTCCTTATATTAATAAAAACAAAATGTATTAATGTTAATTTTAAATTTAAAAATATTATAAATTTAACTTTTAAATAATTAAAATTGATCTAATATTTTAGAATGAAAGGAGTAATAACTAACTGTCATTCTAGCACTATGCACAATATGCATGGTAAATTGCTCTCCAAAGTGTTCAATCATTGTTGCTAAATCTAGAAAAAAAGACAATGATATTCATGGGTCCTCAAAAAATAAAATACATTAAATTCCAGAACCACCCTTAACACTCGATGACAAAAATACACAAGTATTAAACTATGTCTGCCGTCCCATCATACTCACAATGATCCACAAATGACAAATAGAAGGGTAAAAATGTCCAAAATTCATGTGGTATCTTGTTATGTATTGTAAAAGTCAAATGTAAGGGGGTCATACACTCGTACTCATGGACAAATTAATGCGTGTGTTTTTCACACACTACAGAAAATGACATAGTAAAATTAAGCAATGGTTGGTTGGCGGTTGCTATGTTTACCTTGATATTCTGATGTATGTCATGTCTCAACACTGCCATTGTTGGGCCTATCTTATCTGCAAGAAGAAAAAACCGACAAAATACCACACACACTTCATTAATTCAATGAAGCCTAATTGTGGGTTTCAAATTTTTGAAAGTAGTTAATATGAAATTAACTTTGGTCAATTCATCAATACAGTGCCGATATGTAGGCGAGAGATGATCTCTCTCTGCGTGTCAATACTGTATTGATCAATTGACTAAAAAGTTAACTTCATGGTAATCGAATCCTAAATTTTTGGCCTAAAATGAGTTTGAAATGACACGAAATTAAATATTTTAATGATAATTTATGACATAGTCAATTATATGAGATCTACCCAACCGGTATTATAATGATACATCATTTGAGACACTTTTTAAAACCAAAAAATTAAAACCCCCAACATCATTCATTCTATGTATGTTCTTTTCTTTGCATTTGAACTATATTTTTTAAATTTTTTTAAGAAAATAATAATTAAAAACATGGGAAAACAGAGGATCATAACAAAGACTAGTAAGAGAAGAATGATTTAACAACATAATGAGAATCTGATGACTACCCTTTATGAATTAGTACTGATACTGTTGGATTAAATCAATGGACACTCAAATCATGACTTAAAGGTTTTCTTTTTTAAAAAGAAAAAAAAATTAAAAACAGGGGAAAAACAGAGGAATGAGTAGAGACTAGCAATAGAAGAATGATTAAACAACAAAAGGGAAATCTGATGAAAACCCTTTATGAATTAGCACTGATTATAGTAAACTTTATATCAATTGGGACTCAAGTCACAACTTAGAAAGAGAAATCCAGAGAGAGACTAACCAAGAACTTGAATGAGTAAATTGCAGACAAATAGAAATGGTTTAACGGGGATATGTGCAGAATTATGATGATCATCACCACCAGATTGAACTTTAAAGGCTTCCATAGATAACTCTTCAATGGCAGACCTTAATTCTGATCTCATCTCCAATTGTATCTCCATTTCTCTCCTCCTTTTCATTTCAATCTCTCTCCTATCTGTTTCTTGATTTTTGGTTCCTAGTTAGTTAGCTCTATATATATATATATATATATATATATATATATATATATATATATAACACTCTTAGATTGGTGTATATATAAATATTACAGATAATCTTGTTGACCTGAGACAAAAAAACAAAGGATAGGGGAAATTTGGGATTTGTATCAATTGTTATTTTACCTTATGTAATTAATACCTTCAATGAGCAATGAATGGCCTTCTGATTACCTACCTTAGGACCCTTTCTTGGGAAAACTTATGAGCTCTATATTTTATCTTCTTTTTTTATTTTTAATTATATATTTCTTGTATTAGACATATGATTGTGACCTTTATTTTGACCTTGAGGTTATCATCTATCCTCTAATAATGAACTAAAATAAAAATCAAGTTTTACTTTTTGAATCAAATTTAAATATTTTAAAATTGATAAAAATTTATTTAAAATTTTAAAATAATAAATTTTGTAGTGAGCAGTGATTTTTAGATGCTTTATATTATTTATAATCGTATTGATAAAAATTAAATAAAATTATTTAATACAAACTTAAAAATGTGTCAAATTAACTTCAAAAAATCAAACATAATCTTGTATTTTGAAACGAAGAGAGTAAAATATTAAGAATATAAACTTGGTTCTGCTCAAAATTCGTTCCACACTTTTTTTAATTCAACTAGTTTTATAACTAAATTAAATATCTTCACAAATACAGCTCCCAAAAAATTGATCAGCTTGTATTATTTATTTGCAATTCATTAATTGTTTATAACTACCAAACTTGGGAACGGGCTTAACTAGATTGCACGATCTTTTATATACTGTCCAGATCTTAAGCTCACCCTTTATCTAACAAATCTTATTCACCCCCTTTTAGCGACGGACCGGACGACGATTCGGTCCGTTGCTATAGGTTCGGTCTGTCGCTAAAAGCTAAGACGACGGTTCTATATATAACGACGGACCGAATCATCGCTCGATCCGTCGCTAAAAGGAGGTGAGCAAGGCATGTTAGATAAGGGGTGAGCTTAAGATCCGGACCGTATATATATATAAAACATCTATATCATTAAAAACAAGAAGAAACGATCAAAATTAGAAACTAAAAATCGACGTCTGTTATTATTAGTAATGAACAGTAAAAAAAACTCATACCAATACGTTACTAATAGTATCGTTACTAAATATGGTTGGAGTAAATGAGACTAAAAAGTATTTATCATCTGTCTTTAAGATAAAAAATTTAGGTGAAATGGATACTATTTTAGGCATCAAAGTTAAAAAATATAGTGAAGATTTTGTATTAAATCAATCTCACTATATGGAAAATATATTAACTAAGTTTAGTCACCTCGAGTTTAAGGAGGTGAATACTTCTATTGAGGATAGAGTTAAACTCAAAGAAAATAATGACAGAACTATTGCACAACTAGAATACGCAAATGCTATTAGTAGCCTTATGTGACGCCCCCAAAATAGGTATACAACACCCATTCTGAGTCGCCAAAATACATGGTACAGAAACAACTACATCTTTATTATTACAACACAAGAACTGTGAGTTTAAATATAAATATTGTCATTTAGACAATATCCACACTCAAATAAGTCCTCATTACAATTATTGATACATTATTTCACAAAAATGGTGAGGACTACTAAAGTAACTTCTAGAACCATCATTCCATACCCCGACTAGTACTCGCTACATTCTCGCCTCCTGAGAAAAATGGAACAAAAAGGAAAAGGGTGAGCTCAACTAGCCCAGTAAAGAACATTATGACTAAGATAATACAGAACAAATTATCGTTAGTCTTCAACAGGGAAAAATCTAATAGAATACAATAGACAACAAGTTTTAAATCAATAACTGCAACGGAAACAGCAAACCATTAGAAGAGTCAAGTAGAGAATGAGTTCTACTATCTTCTAAGATTTAAAAGTCCATCATCAATATTTTATCCCTGTAACAACAATCAATAACCATCTTTAATCAAATATTCATCTTTGCACTACAGGCCAAAGATATTTATTTGTATCACCAGTCGGTCATGTTCATCTCAACACATGTTCATCTTTGCACTACAGGCCAAAGATATTCATCAGTTAATCATTCATCTTTGCACTACGGGCCAAAGATATTCAGTAATATCATCATTTAGGACTGAGGATGATGAAAAATATCTTAAAGAAAACGAATCCAGTAAAACAAAATAACAAATATTAAGGATTCGTATTTCGATTTATCCATGCCCAAAAATACCTTATAATTATTCATAGTGAAGTAGAATTCAAGAATGATCAAAACATGGATACAATCAAAACTAGTACCCAGAATAGATATTTTGGACGAAAAGAAGAAAATTTTATTTTTCGGTGAATAGTAACTCGTGAATAGTAACTCGTGAATAGTAACCCCGACGTGAAAAGTTCCAAATTTGATAAAAATTTATAACCAATATTTCGGCATAATGATATTGAAGAAATAATATCATTTTTGAATAAAATAACATCCCTTACCTCGTAAAGACAGTACTTCTGGTCGGAATACCGGTATAAGGCTGAAAGACACTTGCTCTGATGAATAGAAACTCTCAAAGTATCTAAATACTCACAAAATACACTCAATAATCTAGAGAGAGAAAGAGAGAAAACTTGTTTCTGGTGTGATTTTCAATTCTAACTTAGCCCTCTATTTATAGGAAAATGTTAGCACGCCGAAGCAGACTTAACCTGCAACCTGATGGCTTTACCTGCTACTATTCCCCCCCACCACATTTGAATAAAAATCTCAGCACATTTCTTCACCAACCAAGAGTGGGGCCCACCAATTCTAGAATTTTCTACCAAAATAGTTAACTCCGAAAATTCAACAATTTCTGAACTAGTCATCTCGTAAAATTCATAATAAATCATACGTTCATTTTTAACGGTTCAAAATTTGTGGACATATACTCAACTTATATATGTATAACATATCCAAAAATTACCACGATCCAACGGTCGGAATAAAAATTATAACCCCCGCAAAATATCTCAAAAACCCTGATTTTTAATACCTCCATTCCGACAAAAATACTGATAAAAACCTCAACATTAACTCCTTCATTTTTAACCACAAAAAATATATCCCTCATTTATATCCACAAAAATAAATATTTCCTTATCATATGAATCAATAATTAATTATTCACAAATAATATTACAGAATCACATTTATGACAACCAGGCCGTTCTCAGGAAAGAGGGGGCTTTCCAATAAGGATTTCTCCTTACTGGCGCGCAATTAGATGACCAAACCTCTCCTTAGACAGAACTTTCTAGACATTGCCAATAATGTTATCTAATAATATTATTCAAATAATATGAATTATTGATCTGATAATGGGAAATACTGTGTAGTGACAATTATTGAAACAACAGTAATATAAAATATCAACGCAGCAATTATTGAATCAATAAAATAAAATACTGAACAGTAATTACTGTAACCATTATTGAGTAGTGCCTTCTTACGTAAGAATCAATAATTGGTGCAATACAGTGTGCTACTGTGTAACAACGCGTATTACTGTGTTTTAACCACCGGGTATTCTAACAGTATTAACGGTAACAACTACGCCGTTATTAATAAACAACATATACTTGTCGTTTTCTTCATCCAATCACTTTCCGTTATGGGGCCCAAAAAAGACTGCGCCGTCGTACGAATATTCCCCGACAAGAAGAATATTCCACGACCAAACGAATATTCCCCGACAACAATGAATATTTTATAACCACCTGCTTATTTGAAATATTTGCGCATTTTACCCATAACTAACCTCATTAATCAATTTAACACTTACTATTTTAAAATAATAAATAGAGGGAATTTAAATTTTATTTATTAATAATTTGGGGTCTTACAACCTCCCCTCCTTATGAAATTTCGTCCTCGAAATTGACGTACGTACCTGATGTTTCGAAAAGATGAGGATACCTCGCTTTTATTTTCGTTTCCAACTCCCAGGTCATTTCCTCAATAGCATGGTTTCTCCACAAAACTTTAACTTGTGGTATGACCTTCGTGCGTAGGACATGCTCCTTTCTATCCAAGATCTTGACAGGTACCTCTTCGTACGTTAAGTCTTCAGCTATCTCGTCCGGTTCTAACTCAATAACGTGGTCTGGGTCTTTCACATATTTACGTAACACAGATATATGAAAAACATTATGAACACGAGACATACTTGGAGGTAACGCGAGTCTATAGGCCACATTTCCTACTCGGTCAAGAATCTGAAATGGACCAATAAATCGTGGATTGAGCTTTCCTCTCTTCCCAAATCTTGTAACTCCTTTCCATGGAGCCACACGCAACAATACATGATCCCCAATGTCAAATTCCACGTCCTTTCGATGAAGATCCGCATAACTCTTTTGTCGATCCTGTGCCGTTTGTATACGTTGTCGAATCGTTTGGATCTTCTCTGTAGTCATGCGTACAACAATGTTGCTTCACCCACCTCGTCCCAGCATACTGGAGAGCGACACTTTCGTCCATATAATGCTTCAAATGGGGCCACACCTATACTTACCTGATAACTGTTATTGTAAGAGAATTCCACCAATGGTAGGTACTTATCCCAACTCCCTTTGAAATCTAGGACACAAAGTCTTAATAGATCTTCAAGAGTTTGAATAGTCCTCTCTGATTGTCCGTCCGTTTGAGGATGGTATGCCGAACTAAATCGTAAATCTGTGCCCATAGCTTTTTGCAAGCTAACCCAAAATCTTAAAGTGAATCTTGGGTCACGATCCGAAACTATGGATACTGGCATGCCATGCAGTCTCACAATCTCATCTACGTATATACGAGCAAGACGTTCAAGGGAATAAGTCTCCCGTATCGGCAAGAAATGAGCAGACTTGGTTAATCTATCAACAATAACCCAAATAGCATTTATGCCTTGAGAAACCGTGGGAAGACCCGTAACGAAATCCATGGTAATGTGTTCCCACTTCCATTTCAGAATCTCAAGTGGTTGCAATGGACCCTTTGGCACTTGATGTTCCGCCTTTACACGTTGACAAGTTAAACACCTCGAGATAAACTTTGCAATCTCTCTCTTCATATTATTCCACCAAAATGTATGTCGAAGATCACGATACATTTTGGTACTTCCAGGATGGATTGCAAATGGTGTATTGTGTGCTTCCATCATGATCTTGTACTTCAAATCAGAATTGTTAGGAACACAGAGTCTGGAGTGGACTCGAAGTATTCCTTCTTCATCGATTCTTGCTTCTGGAATAGAACCTTCTTGCACTTTCTTCTTCATACGCATCAGCTCTATGTCCATAGCTTGAGCAGCTTTAACTTTATCGATTAAAGTCGGTTCTACTAGTATATTTGATATCATCATGTGGGTACTTGGAGCCTTCATCTCTATTTCCATCCTTTGCAAGTCATACAAAATGGGCCTTTGTGTTAACAACATTGCACTCGTACCCGCATATGATCTTCTACTCAATGCGTCAGCTACTACGTTTGCTTTTCCAGGATGATATTGGATGGTATGATCGTAATCTTTCAACAGCTCGAGCCAACGTCGCTGCCGCATGTTGAGTTCCTTTTGGGTGAAGAAATATTTGAGGCTTTTATGATCTGTATAGATTTCCACTTTCTCCCCATACAGGTAGTGTCTCCAGATCTTCAACGCGAAAACTACTGCTGCCAACTCCAAATCATGAGTAGGATAATTCCTCTCATATTCTTTGAGTTGTCGCGAGGCATAGGCTATGACTTTCCCATGTTGCATGAGAACACATCCTAACCCTTTGCCTGAAGCATCACTGTAGATAACAAATCCATCCGAACCAGATGGTATTGTCAGAACAGGTGCCGAAATGAGTCTCCTCTTAAGCTCTTGAAAACTCTTCTCGCATTCCTCGCTCCATACGAATTTGATATCTTTCCGAGTCAGCTGAGTTAACGGGGTAGCGATTCGAGAAAACCCTTCCACGAATCTCCGATAATAACCAGCTAAGCCCAGAAAGCTACGTACTTCGGTCACCGTCTTTGGTTGCTCCCAACTTTGTATTGCTTCAATCTTCGCCGGGTCAACAGATACTCCATGTTTTGACACCACGTGCCCTAGGAAAGCTACTTCCTCAAGCCAGAACTCGCATTTCTTCAACTTAGCATATAACTTATTTTCACGCAGCCTTTGGAGTACCAGCTTCAAATGATGCTCATGATCTTCACGGCTTTTGGAATATATGAGGATGTCATCAATAAAGACAACAACGAACTAATCCAAATAATCCTTGAATACTCGGTTCATCATATCCATGAAAGCCGCAGGAGCATTAGTCAATCCAAAAGACATGACTAGGAACTCATAATGCCCGTACCGAGTTCTGAAGGCAGTCTTTGGAATATCCTCAGTTTTAACCTTCAGCTGATGATATCCAGAACGAAGATCGATCTTTGAAAAGAATTGTGCTCCTTGTAACTGGTCAAACAGGTCATCAATACGAGGTAGCGGATACCTATTCTTAATAGTGACATGGTTTAATTCCCGGTAATCAATACAAAGTCGCATACTCCCGTCTTTCTTCTTTACAAATAAAACAGGAGCACCCCAAGGAGATGTACTAGGACGAATGAAACCGATGTCCAACAACTCTTGTAGTTGGACCTTTAACTCCTGAAGTTCAATAGGAGCCATTCGATATGGGGTTTTAGAAATGGGCTTTGTACCAGGTTCAAGATCAATAAAGAATTCAATTTCTCGTTCCGGGGGTAGACCGGGAAGTTCTTCAGGAAATACGTCAGGAAAGTCAATAACAACAGGAATATTATTCAAATTTGACGTGTCTTTATTCAAATCCATAACATGGGCTAAGAAAGCTTGACATCCGTTTTTTAATAAACGAATGGCTTTATGGCTTGATATAACAGTGATTGATTTTAATGGCTTAGTTGTTTGAATTCGTACAACAGGTTGGTTAGGAATATGAAAACTAACAACCTTACGAAAACAATCAATTTTGGCATGATGAGTAGTTAGCCAATCAATCCCTAAAATCACATCAAAAGCAAGTATCTTTAAAGAGATAAGGTCAACAGGTAAGGTGATGGTGCCAACTTGGATCACACAAGATTTATAAACAGTGGATGTGATGAAAGTTTCTCCTAACGGAGTCTCCACAGATAAATCAAAGTCTAACTTCTCCGGAGTCAAGTTTAAACGTTGAGCACAAGCAGGAGAGATAAAAGAATGGGTAGAACCGGTATCTAATAAGGTATAAACTTCGCATGAATTTATGATTAGCTTACCCGTGATCACCTCGTTTGGGTTCCTCGCATGTTGACCAGTCACGACAAACGCTCTTCCAGGAATCGTTGACTTTATCTTTTCTGGGACAGCTTTTTGAGTCACCATCCCCACTGGACTTGGTTTTGCTATAGTGCAATCTCGAGCGATATGTCCTTCCTTTCCACAATTATAGCATACCTTAAACTGTTGTGGGCAGTTTGGGCTGATATGTCCTTCTTTTCCGCACTTATAGCATATAATCGGTGGTCGTTCTCCTCCCTTGGAACCAGTTGTTGCTGGTGCTGACGTCTTCGTATTGTCATTGTTGAATCTCCTCTTTTTAAAATCTCCTCCCAACTCGCTTCTTCTATTTTCATAGCCACGATTACCACCAGAGTGGTTGCCGTTCTTGTTTGTATTTTTCTTTCTCCGCTGGTTATCATTGTTCTGATGACTGCTGTCACCGATATGATCCTGGTTGTGGTCCCTCAGTTGACCGTACTCATTATCTCGCTCTAATAATTGAGCCCTGTTGACAACATCTGAATAGAGAGAAAATTTATGAGAAATGAGATATTGACGTATGCCAGGTTTCAAACCTCTCAAAAACATCCTCGTCATACGTTCCTCATTCTCCACCAAATGAGGTGCAAACCTGGACAACTCTGCAAACCTCGCCTCGTACTGAGACACCGTCATGTTATTCTGCTCCAGTCTAATAAACTCTACCTCCTTCATATGACGAATACTTTCAGGAAAGTACTTGTCATTGAACAGTTTCTGAAATGTCTCCCAAGACATGCTGAGTGCGGTTGGATGGGTACGCTTCACAGACTCCCACCAGTAATCTGCCTCGCCACGGAACATAAAGGTGGCGAATGGAACCTTCTGTTCCTCCGTGCATCCCAAGACATCGAATATCTTGGTAATTTGCTTGACCCACGTTTTCGCCATGATCGGATCCGGCTTTCCCTTAAATTCTGGTGGTCCCAATTCTTTGAACTGTTTTGCTGTGACAAACCGTGAATTGCTATCATTTCCTCCTGTATTTTGAACACGAGTCTCCCTCGTCTGGTTTTGCATGAATTGCAAAAAACTTCTAAACATTCCATCATTCATCATCTGCTCATTGGTGTTGTTCACAGGAGGAACATTGCCAGCCTGTTGCACGTTCTCCTCGTTGGTAAGCACCGGTGTCTCCACGGTCTCATTTACTCCACTGTTAACATTCTCAGTCGACATTCTCAAATACTGCCATAAAACAATGGTTAATTAAATAAATTAACAAATCACATAATACCCCTATATTATGACTGACCAATAAATAAGCTTAGGTAGGACACACTAGTGAAGGATTTATTCGTCTCTCCCCTCCTAGTTCTATTCTCCGATCTCCGCCAGAGATCAAATCCCTAAGCTCTGATACCAACTGTGACGCCCCCAAAATAGGTATACAACACCCATTCTGAGTCGCCAAAATACATGGTACAGAAACAACTACATCTTTATTATTACAACACAAGAACTGTGAGTTTAAATATAAATATTGTCATTTAGACAATATCCACACTCAAATAAGTCCTCATTACAATTATTGATACATTATTTCACAAAAATGGTGAGGACTACTAAAGTAACTTCTAGAACCATCATTCCATACCCCGACTAGTACTCGCTACATTCTCGCCTCCTGAGAAAAATGGAACAAAAAGGAAAAGGGTGAGCTCAACTAGCCCAGTAAAGAACATTATGACTAAGATAATACAGAACAAATTATCGTTAGTCTTCAACAGGGAAAAATCTAATAGAATACAATAGACAACAAGTTTTAAATCAATAACTGCAGCGGAAACAGCAAACCATTAGAAGAGTCAAGTAGAGAATGAGTTCTACTATCTTCTAAGATTTAAAAGTCCATCATCAATATTTTATCCCTGTAACAACAATCAATAACCATCTTTAATCAAATATTCATCTTTGCACTACAGGCCAAAGATATTTATTTGTATCACCAGTCGGTCATGTTCATCTCAACACCTGTTCATCTTTGCACTACGGGCCAAAGATATTCATCAGTTAATCATTCATCTTTGCACTACGGGCCAAAGATATTCAGTAATATCATCATTTAGGACTGAGGATGATGAAAAATATCTTAAAGAAAACGAATCCAGTGAAACAAAATAACAAATATTAAGGATTCGTATTTTGATTTATCCATGTCCAAAAATACCTTATAATTATTCATAGTGAAGTAGAATTCAAGAATGATCAAAACATGGATACAATCAAAGCTAGTACCCAGAATAGATATTTTGGACGAAAAGAAGAAAATTTTATTTTTCGGTGAATAGTAACTCGTGAATAGTAACTCGTGAATAGTAACTCATGAATAGTAACCCCGACGTGAAAAGTTCCAAATTTGATAAAAAATTTCAACCAATATTTCGGCATAATGATATTGAAGAAATAATATCATTTTTGAATAAAATAACATCCCTTACCTCGTAAAGACAATACTTCTGGTCGGAATACCGGTATAAGGCTGAAAGACACTTGCTCTGATGAATAGAAACTCTCAAAGTATCTAAATACTCACAAAATACACTCAATAATCTAGAGAGAGAAAGAGAGAAAACTTGTTTCTGGTGTGATTTTCAATTCTAACTTAGCCCTCTATTTATAGGAAAATGTTAGCACGCCGAAGCAGACTTAACCTGCAACCTGATGGCTTTACCTGCTACTATTTCCACCCACCACATTTGAATAAAAATCTCAGCACATTTCTTCACCAACCAAGAGTGGGGCCCACCAATTCTAGAATTTTCTACCAAAATGGTTAACTCCGAAAATTCAACAATTTCTGAACCAGTCATCTCGTAAAATTCATAATAAATCATACGTTCATTTTTAACGGTTCAAAATTTGTGGACATATACTCAACTTATATATGTATAACATATCCAAAAATTACCACGATCCAACGGTCGGATTAAAAATTATAACCCCCGCAAAATATCTCAAAAACCCTGATTTTTAATACCTCCATTCCGACAAAAATACTGATAAAAACCTCAACATTAACTCCTTCATTTTTAACCACAAAAATATATCCCTCATTTATATCCACAAAAATAAATATTTCCTTATCATATGAATCAATAATTAAATATTCACAAATAATATTACAGAATCACATTTATGACAACCAGGCCGTTCTCAGGAAAGAGGGGGCTTTCCAATAAGGATTTCTCCTTACTGGCGCGCAATTAGATGACCAAACCTCTCCTTAGACAGAACTTTCTAGACATTGCTAATAATGTTATCTAATAATATTATTCAAATAATATGAATTATTGATATGATAATGAGAAATACTGTGTAGTGACAATTATTGAAACAACAGTAATATAAAATATCAACGCAGCAATTATTGAATCAATAAAATAAAATACTGAACAGTAATTACTGTAACCATTATTGAGTAGTGCCTTCTTACGTAAGAATCAATAATTGGTGCAATACAGTGTGCTACTGTGTAACAACGCGTATTACTGTGTTTTAACCACCGGGTATTCCAACAGTATTAACGGTAACAACTACGCCGTTATTAATAAACAACATATACTTGTCGTTTTCTTCATCCAATCGCTTTCCGTTATGGGGCCCACAAAAGACTGCGCCGTCGTACGAATATTCCCCGACAGGAAGAATATTCCACGACCAAACGAATATTCCCCGACAACAATGAATATTTTATAACCACCTGCTTATTTGAAATATTTACGCATTTTACCCATAACTAACCTCATTAATCAATTTAACACTTACTATTTTAAAATAATAAATAGAGGGAATTTAAATTTTATTTATTAATAATTTGGGGTCTTACACCTTATGTATGTTATGTATTGTACTAGGTCAGATATTTCTTCTGTAATTTCTAAACTTAGTAGATATATGAGAGGTATTAATGTTGATCATTGGAAAGCTATTGGGAGGGTACTTGGATATCTTAAAAGAACCAATGGTTTAGTATTGTTCTATAATAAATTTCATAGTGTTTTGGAGGGACACTCTGATACAAGCTAGACTAATAGTGTAAGGGATAATAAACTCACAAGTGGGTGAATTTTCACTCTTGCCAGTGGTGCTATTTGTGACGCCACCAAAATTAGGTATACATCACTCATCTTGGGTCGCCAGATATATGGTACTGAATACAAATACAACTTAATAATACAACTGTCGTGTACAATACGACCAAACATAATATGTGAGTCTGAATACAAATATTGTCTTCTAGAGAGTATTCATACTCAAAAGGAGTCCTCATTACAATTATTATCACACTATTTCACAGAATAGTGAGGACTACTAATGCTATCCTCTGGACCATCACTCCGTTTCCCGACTCGTCCCAGCTATATTATCATTTCCTGAAGAGAACATTAAAAGAAAGGGTGAGCTCAACTAGCCCAGTAAGAAATATTATGACTAAGATAATGCAGAATAAATTATCATTAGCCTTCAACAGTGTTACACTGATAAAATATAATAGACATCAAGTTTAACTGCAGCGGAACAAGTAATCCATTAAAAGAGTCAAGTAGAAAATAAACTCTACTATTTTTTATGATTTAAAAGGTTTTTCAACACTGTTATCGCTGTGACTCAGCTTAATAAAATAATCCACATCATCGAATCACCCCTGGACTACGGCCAAGGATATTCGTGTATTCATTAATGGTCATGATCATGCCAATAACTGTCCATCAATGCACTACGGTCAATGAGGACTTTTACCACATCATTTGTAACATTACGGTCATGATTATACCGAATAATCCCTGGTCATAATCATACCAAGTCTATCCATGCACAACAGGCCACAGATAACTTTCAACATTTTATAAACATGAGGATGATGACAATGATATAAAAATTCAATAAAAAAAGTTCAAAAATTAATTTATCCAAGAATTAACAACGTCCAAATTGTCAACATGATACGGCTTTGTGGAGTAAAATTCAAGAATACTTAGAAAAATATTTTCATGAAAAGATACTGGATGAACCGCAATTATCAAGGATATTTCACTAATTTTATAGAGTATAGAAGTTAAAACTTAACCAACTGAGTATAATAACGAATGGAATAACAAAAGAAATCATCATGCATGCGATAGACCGCACAGACAAGTTATTCAAACAGAATAATAAATAATGGAACCAGGTCCGGCGTAAACGCACAGATAGGATATTCTGACAGAATAATAAACAATGGAACCAGGTCCGGCGTAAACGCACAGACATGGTATTCCGACAGAATAATAATAAAAAATGGAACCAGGTCCGGTGTAAAACACACAGACAGGATGTTCCAACAGAATAATAACAAGACGGAATCAGGTCCGGTGTAAAATACACAGACAGGATGTTCCAACAGAATAATAACAAGACGGAACCAGGTCCGGTGTAAAACACACAGACATGATGTTCCAACAGAATAACAGAAGAATGTCACCAAGTATAGGGTAGACCGCGTATACAGGTTATTCCAACAGAATAATAAGAAATGGAATAACAACAGTTCTCTTCATGAATAAGAAAGAATAACACCCCTTACCGTTTTAAAGAAGAATTGAAATAAGAAAGTAGTTAAGTAGCAGAATACTTTTCTTTTCTCTCTCTATAGTTTCTCTCTCTAGAGTTCAGTGAATTCGTAAGAAATAATGAAGGAATGAGCTGCTATTTATAGGAAAATGGAATGCATAGTAACTAATCAATGAACGGTCCAGATTGATTACTTTAATCTGACGGTCCGTATTTAAAGAAAAATCTTTTAAATAAAATATAATATATTCTATTTATAGAATAACTTTAATAAAGTATTCTGTTTTATATAAAAAATATTTCTGTTTTATTACGTTAATAATACGAATAAAACAAAACTTCATTATCGCTAAATAATTCATATTATTAACTGACAATAATTGAATCAAACTGAGTGATTTCTCACATAAGCATTAATAATCAATACCGTGTGTTACTATGCAACCGCACGTATTACTGTATTTTTACTACCAAGTAGTTCAACAGTAACAATGGTAAAACTTCTGCCGTTATTTTTAATAAAATATTTTTGTCGTTTTCTCAATCCGACAATAATTTCGTTGTGGGGTCCACCAATGATTGTGCCGTTGTACGAATATTCCCTGTTAAAACGAATATTCCCCGACCAATTGAATATTATATAACAACTTGCGTACTTTGTAAAATTTATAAATATTACCCACAACTATAACATTATATCAAATTAACTCCATAATATTCGAAAATGATATTTATAGAAAATTCATCTTTATTTATAAAAGTTGGGGTCTTACACTATTTCTTGGGCAAGTAAGAAACAGATTTGTATTTCTCACTCTACTATGGAGTCAAACTTTATTGCTTTGGCTCAAGCAAGAAAAGAGGCTGATTGGATTAGAAATATGTTGTTAGACTTAAATCTATGGCCAAATCCAATGCCTCCAATTTTAATATATTGTAATAGTGAAGCTACGCTTACAAAAGCGTATAGTGGCCGGTACCTATAATGGTAATTCTAGACATATTGGTCTAAGACATGAAATTGTGCGACAATTAATGTAAGATCCCAACTTTTTATGAATAAAGATTTAATTTTTTCTAAAGGTTATTTTGAATAATAAGGTGTGGATTTGATATAATGCTATAGTTATGGGTGATATGTGTAAATTTTGCAAAGTAAGTAAGTTGTCATAAAATATTCGTTTGGTTGGAGAATATTCGTACGATGACACAATCATTGGTGGACCCCACAACGGAATAACTATCGGATATAGAAAGCGACAGAAATAACCTTTTTATAAAAATAACGACAAAACTTTTACCGTTAACTGTTGAAATACCCGGTGATAAAAGTACAGTAATACGCATGGTTGCATAGTAGCACACGATATTTTATAGTATCTCTGATTATTGATTCTTACGTAAGAAGTCACTCAGTTCATTTAATAATTGTTACAGTAGTTGCTGCATAGTATCTCATATTATTGATTCAATTATTGTCACAGTATCATTTGCATAATATTTTATATTATTAAATCAATAATTGAGACAACACAGTTATTCATATTATTATTTGCATTATTAACAATGTCTAGAAAGTTCTGTCGAAAAAACGGTTAGGTTATTTAATTGTGCACCAATAAGGAGAAGTCTTTATCGGAAAGTCCCCTCTTTCCTGAGAATAATCTGGTTGTCAATAGTTTGAGTTATAATATTAATGATGAATAATTGTTGAAAGATTAAAAACTTTGTTTATTGAAGATAAGTGATGTGTGGTAAATATTTATTCAATTTTTAATTTAAATAGAGGGGTTTTTCATGAAGTATTTGTTGTAAGTTTGGTTTAATACATGAACCCCCACTTACTCATTTTTTAAATCACCGGTAGAAAGTTATCTCAATTTTATTTTATGATTATTATAATACTAATAAAACAGAAAACTTTTTATATAAAACAAAATATTTTTTATATTATATATAAAGTTATTCATTTTATTAGATTATAAATATAATATATTATATTTTATATAAAATTTTTGTTTTATTAGAATATTTTATTGCACAATAATGAATTGTAAAAATCAAATTTTTGACAAATTCGCCAAATTCATCCGCCCGTGAATTTCTTTCTGTGCATCCGTGATTTTTCTAAATAGTACCCTGTCATTCTCCTATAAATAAGATGTTTAGTTAAGAAATAAAAATCACACCAGAATCAGATAATTCTTCTTCTATAATATTGTGCGTATTTCTTTCTAGTATAAGGATACTTTGAGTGTAGCAAATAGTGCAAGTTTTCTTCAAAAATATATCCGCTATACCAGTCAGACTTACTCTCCTACTAAGGTAAGAGATATTATTTTCGTTCAATGTTCATAAAAAATATTATTTTCTTCCATACTCTATAGTATGTAAGTAATATTATTTTGTTTCATATTCATAAATTTATACTTATTTTGATAAGTATTGCTTATATACTCCCTGAAATTAGTAGAATATCATTGAATTTTGCGCTTCATCTAGTATCATTTCACTGAAATATTTTTTTAAACTTTCTTATTAAATTTTAATCTTTTCATGCCGGAGTACTATTCACGGAGTATTATTCACTCGGGTACTATTCACCCGGGGTACTATTTACGGGGTAATATTCACGATAAAATTAGTTTCTTTTCTGTCCAAATTTTGTTTGATACATGAATATCATTCTTGAATTTTACTCCACAATTAGTTATCATGTTGACAATTTAGACATTCTTGAACTCTAGATAAATTGAATTATAAATATTTAATATTTATCATTGATCTCACTTGATTGATTTCTTATATCATTGTCATCATCCTCATGCTTATATTATAGTAAAAGTCATCTTTGGTCCGTAGTGCATAGATGAACTGTTGATTGGTATGATTATGACCATAAATTATGTATTGGTATAATCATGACCTGTAATGTTACAGATAAATGATGTGGTGAAAGTCCTTTTTGGCCCATAGTGCATAGATGGACAGTTGTTTTGCATGATCATGGCCACTGGTGATACTGACAAATATCCTTGGCTCGTAGTGTAAGACCCCAACGTTTTATAAATGAAATTGAATTTTCTCTATTTATTATTTTGAAACAGTAAGGGTTGATTTGATTAATGTGGTTAGTTACGGGTAAAATGCGCAAATATTTTAAATAAGCAATTGGTTATAAAATATTTGTTGTTGTCAGAGAATATTCGGTTGGTCGTGGAATATTCTTGCTGTCGGAGAATATTCGTATGACGGCGCACCCTTTTGTGGGATCCATAACGGAAAGCGATTGGATGAAGAAAACGACAAGTATGAGTTTTTATAAATAACAGCGTAGTTGTTACCGTTAACACTGTTGGAATACTCGGTGGTTAAAACGCAGTAAGACGTGGTGTTGCACAGTAGCACACGGTATTGCACCAACCAATTATTGATTCTTACGTAAGAAGTCACTACTCAATAATTGTTACAGTAATTACTGTTCAATATTTTATTTTATTGATTCAATAATTGTTACGTTGATATTTTATATTGTGGATTCAATAATTGTCATTGCACAGTATTTCAAATTATCAGATCAATAATTTATATTATTTGAATAATATTATTAGATAGCATTATTGACAATGTCTAAGAAAGTTTTGTCTAGGAGAGGTTATTTAATTACGCTTCAGTAAGAAGAAATCTTTACCGGAAGGCCCCCTCTTTCTTGGGAACGACCTGGTTGTCATTATTGTGATTCTGTAATATTATTTGTGAATAATTAATTATTGATTTATATGAAAAGAAAAATATTTATTTATGTGAATATAAATGGAGGAATTTTTAGAAAAGTGGCAATTGTTAAAAATTAATATTTAATCTTTTCTAATAAAATAATTCATTCAAATATATTATTATATTACATTATAAATATATAATACGATAATATAATAATATAATAATATAATAATATAATAATGGTGATATTTTTATAATGAATGTGTGATATATGAATAAATGAGGAGGAAGAGTATTTTTGTTATAATAAATGCTAAAAATATGTTAAACATGTTGGTGGATCCCATTTTTGACTGAAATTTGATTATAGCCTGCAAAATCGTTCGTATGTGGATTTCGGTCAATTTCTGTTTAGAATTTGAAAAAACTTAAAGCTACAAAGTTATAGAGAATTGAATTTCCTATGGAATGAACATAAGATTCGAATTTTTCTGATAAAAAGGCTATTTATTATGAATTATTGAAATTCTGAAATATTGGGTCTGAATTGATTTTGTTGCATTAAATGATTAAAACATATTTATAATTGTTGGTGGGCCCCACTGGGGGCTGAATTCAGATTGTCAAGAGGTTGGCGTGAATTTTTTTTATAAATATATTATTTTATAAATTTTCTACTTTGGTGTTCTAAGTATTTTTCTATAAATAGGGTGCTTAGGTTAGAATTGAAAATCACACAAGAATCTGAAGTTTTCTTTCTCTATATTATCGAACGTATTTTTGTGAGTATTTTGATACTTTGAGTGTTGCTATACGGTGCATGTAAGACCCCAACTTATTCATAAATAAAATCGAATTTCCTCTAATTATTATTTTGAAGAATAAGGTGTTAATTTGATATAATGCTTTGGTTATGGGTGAAATGTGTAAATTTTATAAAATAAGCAAGTGGTTATATATTATTCATTATTGTCGGGAAATATTCGTTTAGTCATAGAATATTTTTGCTGTCGGGGAATATTCGTACGATGGCGCAGCCATTTGTGGGCTCCATAACAAAAAACGGTCGGATGAAGAAAACGACAAGCTTGAATTTTTATAAATAACTGCGTAGTAGTTACCGTTAACACTGTTGGAATACCCGATGGTTAAAATACAGTAATACGCGTGGGTGCAGTAGCACACGGTATTGTAGAGTATTGTTGAATTATTGATCCTTACGTAAAAAGACACTACTCAATAATTGTTACAGTAATTACTGTTTAATATTTTATTTTATTGATTCAATAATTGCTACATTGATATTTTATATTATTTTTGTTTCAATAATTGTCACTGCACAGTATCTCCATTATCAGATTAATAATTCATATTATTTGAATAATAGTATTAGATAACATTATTTATAATGTCTAAGGAAGTTCTGTCTAATGAGAGGTTTGATCACCTAATTCGTTTGTTTAAAAATATTTTTCATCATCCTCAGTCCTAAATGATGATATTACTGAATATCTTTGGCCTGTAGTGTAAAGATGAATGATTTATTGATGAATATCTTTAGCCCGTAGTGCAAAGATGAACAGGTGTTGAGATGAACATGACCAACGGGTGATGCAAATGAATATCTTTGGCCTGTAGTGCAAAGATGAATATTTGATTCAAGATGTATATTGATTGATGTTACAGGGATAAAATATTGATGATGGACTTTTAGATTCATAGATGATAGTAGATTTCATTCTCTACTTAACTCTTCTAATGAATTGTTGTTTCCACTGCAGTTGTTGATCTAAAATTTGTTGTCTATTATATTCTATCAGATTTTTTCCTGTTGAAGACTAATGATAATTTGTTGTATATTATCTTTGTCATAATATTCTTTTACTAGGCTAGTTAAGCTCACCCTTTTCTTTTTTATTCAATTTTTCTTCTCAGGAGGTGAGAATATAGCAGGAACTAGCCGGGGTATAGAGTGATGATTCTAGAAAATTGTTTTAGCACTCCTCACTATTTTTGTAAAATAGTGTATCAATAATTGTAATGAGGACTCCTTTTGAGTTTAATACTGTCTATTAGACAATATTTATATTTAAACTCACAGTTTATGTGTTGTCGTATTTTGTACGACAATTATTGTAATGATGTTGTAGTTGTTTCTATACCATGTATTTGACGACTCAGAATGAGTGATGTATACCTGATTTGGGGGCATCACAGTTGGTATCAAAGCTTAGGGATATGGTCTCTGGCGGAGATCGGAGAATAGAACTAGGAGGGGAGAGACGAGTAAATCCTTCGCTAGTGTGTCCTACCTAAGCTTATTTATTGGTCGGTCATAATATAATAATATTATGTGATATGCTAATTTGTTTAATTAACCCTTGTTTTATGGCAGTATTTAAGAATGGCAGTTAAGAATGTTAGTAATGGAGTGAATGAGACCGTGGAGACACCCTTAATCACCGCCCAGGGGAACGTGCAACAGGAAGACAATATTCCTCCTGTAAACAACACTACCGAACAAATGATGAATGATGGAATGTTTAGAAGCTTTTTGCAGTTCATGCAAAATCAGACAAGGGAGACTCGTGTACAAAATACGGGTGGAAATGATAGCAACGCACGACTTGTCACAGCTAAACAATTCAAAGAGTTGGGACCACCAGAATTTACGAGAAAGCCAAATCCGTTCAAGGCGGTGACGTGGGTTATACAAATTACCAAGATATTTGATGTCTTGGGATGCACGGAGAAACAGAAGGTTCCATTCGCCACCTTTATGTTCCGTGGTGAGGCAGACTACTGGTGGGAGTCTGTGAAGCGTACCCAGCCAGCCGCACTCAATATGTCTTGGGAAACATTTCAAAAGCTGTAACGACCCCAAAATAGGTCCATTCCATCCAACCTATTCTGAGTCGCTAAATACATGGTACAGAAAACAACTGTAACTTTATTACAACAATTGTCGTGCAAAATACAACAACACATATGCTATGAGTTTGGATACAAATATATACCAAATGTGACTCATGCTCCAACCGTGGACATCACCTCACAATGACACCTTACATAAAGGTATAGTCAAAAACTGTTTTAAAAATTAGAATCTTTGGGAAGTGCTCAAGGAAACCTTCGTACATGGGAGGCCATGCGTCTAGGTTATGATAGATATCATATGGCCACAGAATTATTCTTGGTTGACCCAATAGACCCCAAAGAAAAACGAGAAGATTACTATCATATTCTTCCCAATGGTGAGTCTTCTCTTGACATATCATTATCTCTACTGTCTCTAATTGAGAATTATACTTCAAACAAACACCAAGATTATATAAGTAGTGCTCGTATATATACTCAGCAAGTGGATGAGCACATCCCTGTCTTATGATGACACGAGGTTGTATGTCGTTAGACATCTTGTATGATAGTGGCAAACCACCCTTCCAACGTTGGGTACACCTTACCCTATTGGATTCACCAAATAAAACTATTAAATGAACTTTTCTTTACTGCTTTGGGAGAACATCCACAGCTAGAGACCACCGTTCTATTTCCTCGTTACCCGCGCTCGACCCAGCTACATTCTTATTACCTGAAAGGAATTGTGAAGCAAAAGGGTGAGCACAACTAGCTCAGTAAAGAATATCATGACTAAAGATAATTAAATTATCAATAGCCTTCATCAATAATAAATCAGAGATTTAGAACATATGGTAAATGATAAAAATTTCAACCATAGTTGCAGCGGAACGAGCAATCCATTAGAAGAGTCAAATAGACTATAAAGTCTATTATCTTCTCCATGTTAAAAATCCATCAACAATATTTTATCCCTGTAACATCAATCAACAATTCTGGTCCACAATCATATGAATAACTCATAATCATAACTGTAGTTCTAAATTCCTCTTCTCATCTAGGACGAAGATAATTTTCATCACCTATCTTTACCTGAAACATCAAAGATCATGGTTACACCAAATCACATTTCATGTTCATAATCATACTAATAACTTAATCTTTGCACTACGGCCAAAGATATTCATTTGTATCACCAGTTGGTCATGTTTATCTCAACATCTGTTCATCTTTGCACTACTGGCCAAAGATATTTAACAACATGTCATCTTTGCACTATGGGCCAAAGATATTCATCAACAATTCATCTTTGCACTACAGGCCAAAGATATTCATCAATATTTCATATTTGCACTACAGGCCAAAGATATTAATATATCAAAGAAATATATAATCATTTCAGAATTTATATAAACAATAATTATAACCATGTTGATCAATTCACCTTTGCACTTAAGCTAAAGATATTCACTTATAAATTTAATGGTCATGATCATACCAATCAACGATTCAACTTTGCACTACTGGCCAAAGAGAACCCATAGTCATGATCATACCAAAAATCTACCCATCTTTATACTCAAGTGAAAGAGAAATATCATCATTAGGGTTATAAAAATGTTATATATGATAATAAAATCAATATAATCAACATATAGATTTAATCTCAAGAGTAATATTCATAAATCAACTATAATTTGGTTAGAAAAAGAAACTAATTTTTCCGTGAATAGTAACTCGTGAATAGTAACTTGACACAAAAAGGTAGAAATTCCACAATAAAATACATACCAATATTTCGGTATAATGATATTGAAAGAATAATATTTCTTAAGCTTATAAACAATTTATTTTAATTGTTTACACTTTACTAAATAATGCATTTAATCATCCTAAAATGCCAAACTCATAAGATTTCATCATCAATAACCAAAACCCTCATCAAAAATCTGTATATACCTCATATAGGATTCTCAAGCCATAAAATCCTATTTTCTAATTTTCTTACTTCACAAAACATATTTAATTCATTTACTCATAACTAGACCATTTTCATGAAAAAATACCAAATCAGTTTTAAAAATATTTCTTTTCTGAGATTTAGCATAATATAGTCCCATAGTGAACATATATTTTTATCAGAATTTTTAAAAGTCATTTACTATTTTTCATATGGCCAAAACAGCCGAATATTTAGACATTTATCAAAAATTATACTTTTGTCCAAAAATTCTGAAATTTACAGAGTACACTTCTATCATATACATGTACTCCCAATAAAAATTTCATCAATTTTGGAGTTAACCACAAGGAATTATAAGCGGTTACTTTTAAAATAGTCTTTTCTCATAAAATTCATAACTCTCAATCTATACATCCAAAAATCACCATTTTTGGACACAATCAAAAAAACTCATCAAAATATCATTTCAAATTTTTTTAGAATTTTTGAAGGTCAGAAAAATTACGAAACTGAAAAATATAACAACCCTTAAAATCCCTTACTATCCCTTACCTCAAAAGTGCAGTATTTCTGACTGGAATGCAAAGCCGAAGGAAACTTGCACTGAATAGCAACTCTCAAAGTATCTAAATACTCACAAAATATGCTTCATAATATAGAGAGAGAAAGAGAGAAAGCTTATGTTTTTGGTGTGATTTTCAATTCTAACTTAGCCCTCTATTTATAGGAAAATTTTAGTAGGCTTGACCTGCAACCTGATGGCTTTACCTGCTACTATTCTGACCCACCACATTTGAAATATAAATTTTAACACATTTCTTCACCAACCAAGAGTGGGGCCCACCAATTCTAGAATTTTCCACCAAAATGATTAACTCTGAAAATTCAATAATTTCTGAACCAGTCATCTCGTAAAATTCATAACAAATCATACGTTCATTTTTAACGGTGCAAAATTTGTGGACATATACTCAACTTATATATGTATAACATATCCAAATATTACCACGATCCAACGGTCAGATTAAAAATTATAACCCTCACAAAATATCTTAAAAACCCTAATTTGATTTTTAATACCTCCGTTCCGACAAAAATACAGATAAAACACCTCAACATTAACTCCTTCATTTTTAACCACAAAAATATATCCCTCATTTATATCCACATAAAATAAATATTTCCTTATCATATGAATCAATAATTAATTATTCACAAATAATATTACAGAATCACATTTATGACAACCAGGCCGTTCCCAGGAAAGAGGGGGCTTTCCAATAAGAATTTCTCCTTACTGGCGCGCAATTAGGTGACCAAACCTCTCCTTAGACAGAACTTTCTAGACATTGCCAATAATGTTATCTAATAATATTATTCAAATAATATGAATTATTGATCTGATAATGGGAAATACTGTGCAGTGACAATTATTGAAACAACAATAATATAAAATATCAACGCAGCAATTATTGAATCAATAAAATAAAATATTAAACAGTACTTACTGTGACAATTATTCAGTAGTGCCTTCTTACGTAAGAATCAATAATTTCAAAAATACTGTGCAATACCGTGTGCTACTGTGCAATAACTCGTATTATTGTATTTTAACCACAGGGTATTCCAACAGTGTTAACGGTAACAACTACGCCGTTAATTATAAAAACTCAATTTTTGTCGTTATCTTCATCCGACATTTATTCTGTTATGGGGCCCACAAATGGCGCTCATGATCTTCACGGCTTTTGGAATAGATGAGGATGTCATCAATAAAGACAACAACGAACTGATCCAAATATTCTTTGAATACACGGTTCATCATATCCATGAAGGCAGCAGGAGCATTAGTCAATCCAAAAGACATTACTAAGAATTCATAATGCCCGTACCGAGTTCTGAAGGCAGTCTTTGGAATATCCTCAGTTTTAATCTTCAGCTGATGATATCCAGAACGAAGATCGATCTTTGAAAAGAATTGTGCTCCTTGCAACTGGTCAAACAGGTCATCAATGCGAGGTAGCGGATACCTATTCTTGATGGTGACATGGTTCAATTCTCGATAGTCAATACAAAGTCGCATACTCCCGTCTTTCTTCTTTACGAATAAAACAGGAGCACCCCAAGGAGACGTACTAGGACGAATAAAACCGATGTCCAACAACTCATGTAGTTGGACTTTTAACTCCTGAAGTTCAATAGGAGCCATTCGATATGGGGTTTTAGAAATGGGCTTTGTACCGGGTTCAAGGTCAATAAAGAATTCAATTTCTCGTTCCGGGGGTAGACCGGGAAGTTCTTCAGGAAATACATCGGGAAATTCTCTAACAATAGAAATATTATTCAAATCTGACTTGTCTTTGTTCAAATCCATAACATGGGCTAAGAAAGCTTGACATCCGTTTTTCAATAAACGAATAGCTTTGTGGCTTGATATGACAGTGACTGATTTTAGTGGTTTAGTAGTTTGAATTCGTATGACAGGTTGGTTAGGAATATGAAAACTAACAACCTTACGAAAACAATCAATTTTAGCATGATGAGTGGTTAACCAATCAATTCCTAAAATCACATCAAAAGCAAGTATCTTTAAAGAGATAAGATCAACAGGTAATGTGATAGTGCCAACTTGGATCATGCAAGATTTATAAACTGTAGATGTAACGAAGGTTTCACCCAACGGAGTTTCAACAGATAAGTTAAAGTCCAATTTCTCCGGAGTCAAGTTTAAACGTTGAGCACAAGCAGGAGAGATAAAAGAATGGGTAGAACCGGTATCTAGTAAAGTATAAACTTCGCAAGAATTCAAGATTAGCTTACCCGTGATCACCTCGTTCGGGTTTCTCGCGTTTTGGCCAGTAACGACAAACGCCCTTCCAGGAACCGCTGATTTCGACTTATCCGGGACAGCTTTTGGAGTCACCATCCCCATGAACTTGGTTTTGCTACAGAACACTCTCGAGCTATATGACCCTCCTTTCCACAGTTATAACATACCTTAGATTGTTGTGGGCAGTTTGGGCTGATATGTCCCTCTTTCCCACATTTGTAACATACGACCGGTGGTCGTTCTCCTCCCCTAGAAACAGTTGATGTTTGTGCTGACGTCTTCACGTTATCATTGTTGTACCTTCTCTTCTTGAAATCTCCTCCCGACTCGCTCCTTCTATTATCACGACCACGATTACCACCAGAGTGGTTACCGCTTTTGTCTGAATATTTTCCTCCCTGCTGGTTTTCATTGCTTCGATGACTGCCGCCACCGGTATGACCCTGGTTGTGGTCCCTCGGTTGCACATACTCATTATCTCGCTCTAATAATTGAGCCCTGTTTACAACATCTGAATATAAAGAAAATTTATGAGAGATAAGATATTGCCGAATCTCGGGTTTTAGACCTCTCAGAAACATCCTTGTCATTCGTTCCTCATTTTCGACCAAATGAGGTGCAAACCTGGATAACTCTGCAAACTTCGCCTCGTACTGGGACACCGTCATGTTGTTTTGTTCCAGTCTAATAAACTCAACCTCCTTCATATGACGAATACTTTCAGGAAAGTACTTGTCATTGAACAGTTTTTGAAATGTTTCCCAGGACATGTTGAGTGCGTCAGGCTGGGTACGCTTCACAGACTCCCACCAGTAGTCTGCCTCACCGCGGAACATAAATGTGGCGAATGGAACCTTCTGTTCCTCCGTGCATCCCAAGACATCAAATATCTTGGTAATTTGCTTGACCCACGTTTCCGCCATGATCGGATCCGGCTTTCCCTTAAATTCTGGTGGTCCCAATTCTTTGAACTGCTTAGCTGTGACAAACCGCGCGTTGTTATCATTTCCACCCGTATTCTGCACACGAGTCTCCCTCGTCTGATTTTGCATGAACTGCAAAAAGCTCCTAAACATTCCATCATTCATCGTTTGCTCGGTAACGTTGTTTACAGGAGGAATATTGCCTTCCTGTTGCACGTTCCCCTGGGTAGTGATCAAAGGTGTCTCCACGGTCTGATTTACTCCATTATTAACGTTCTCAGCTGCCATTCTTAAATACTGCCATAAAACAAGGGTTAATAGTCATGTCATATATTATCCCTATACTCTGACCGACCAAATAGACACCAAATAAACTTAGTCAGGTCATACTAGCGAAGGAATTCCCCGTCTCTCCCCTCCTAGTTCTTGTCTCACATCTCAGCCAGGGATCATATCCCTAAGCTTTGATACCAACTGTGACGCCCCCAAAATAGGTATACAACACCCATTCTGAGTCGCCAAATACATGGTACAGAAAGCAAACTACAACTTCAATAATACAATTGTCGTGCAAAATACGACAACACATACTGTGAGTTTAAATACAAATATTGTCTTCTAGACAATATCCACACTCAAATAAATCCTCATTACAATTATTCAAACACTATTTTACAGAAATAGTGAGGACTGCTAATACATCTTTCTAGAACCATCACTCCATACCCCGACTAGATCCTGCTATGTTCTCACCTCCTGAGAAGAAAAATGGAACAAAAAGGAAAAGGGTGAGCTCAACTAGCCCAGTAAAGAATATTATGACTAAGATAATATACAACAAATTATCGTTAGTCTTCAACAGGGAAAAATCTGATAAAATATAATCGACAACAAGTTTTAGATCAACAACTGCAGCGGAAACAGCAAACCATTAGAAGAGTCAAGTAGAGAAAGAATTCTACTATCTTCTAAGATTTAAAAGTCCATCATCAATATTTTATCCCTGTAACATCAATTAATAATCATCTTTAACCAAATATTCATCTTTGCACTACAGGCCAAAGATATTCATTTGTATCATCAGTCGGTCATGTTCATCTCAACACCTGTTCATCTTTGCACTACAGGCCAAAGATATTCATCAAGTAATTATACATCTTTGCACTACAGGCCAAAGATATTCAGTAATATCATCATTTAGGACTGAGGATGATGAAAAATATCTTAAAGAGAACGAATCCAATGAGACAGAAGGACAAATAGTAGGGATTCGTATAACAGTTTATCCAAGATCAATAATACTTCATAATAATCAATTGTGAAGCAGAATTCAAAAATAAAGATCAAAACATGGATACAATCAAAGATAGTAACCATAATAGACATCTTGGACAAAAAGGAAAAATTTTATTTTTCGGTGAATAGTGCCGTATTCGTGAATAGTGCCGTATACGTGAATAGTGCCGTATACGTGAATAGTAACCCCCGACACAAAAAGTTCCAAATTTGATAAAAACTCATATCAATATTTCAGCATAATGATATTGAAGAAAATAATATCATTAAGAAGAAAATAATATCCCTTACCTCAAAATATCAGTACTTCTGGTCGGAATACCGGTATAAGGCTGAAAGAAACTTGCTCTGATGAATAGAAACTCTCAAAGTATCTAAATACTCACAAAATACACTCAATAATCTAGAGAGAGAAAGAGAGAAAACTTGTTTCTGGTGTGATTTTCAATTCTAACTTAGCCCTCTATTTATAGGAAAATTTTGGTAGGTTTGACCTGCAACCTGATGGCTTTACCTGCTACTATTCCCACCCACCACATTTGAAATATAATTCAGCACATTTCTTCACCAACCACAAGTGGGGCCCACCAATTCTAGAATTTTCCACCAAAATGATAAACTCCGAAAATTCAACAATTTCTGAACCAGTCATCTTGTAAAATTCATAATAAATCATACGTTCATTTTTAACGGTTCAAAATTTGTGGACATATACTCAACTTATATATGTATAACATATCCAAAAATTACCACGATCCAACGGTCGGATTAAAAATTATAACCCCCGCAAAATATCTCAAAAACCCTGATTTTTAATACCTCCATTCCGACAAAAATACTGATAAAAACCTCAACATTAACTCCTTCATTTTTAACCACAAAAATATATCCCTCATTTATATCCACATAAAATAAATATTTCCTTATCATATGAATCAATAATTAATTATTCACAAATAATATTACAGAATCACATTTATGACAACCAGGCCGTTCCCAGGAAAGAGGGGGCTTTCCAATAAGGATTTCTCCTTACTGGCGCGCAATTAGATGACCAAACCTCTCCTTAGACAGAACTTTCTAGACATTGCCAATAATGTTATCTAATAATATTATTCAAATAATATGAATTATTGATCTGATAATGGAAAATACTGTGCAGCAATAATTATTGAATCAATAAAATAAAATATTGAACAATAACTACTGTAACAATTATTGAGTAGTGCCTTCTTACGTAAGAATCAATAATTGGTGCAATACCGCGTGCTACTGTATTTTAACCACCGGGTATTCCAACAGTATTAACGGTAACAACTACGCCGTTATTTATAAACAACTTATACTTGTCGTTTTCTTCATCCAATCGCTTTCCGTTATGGGGCCCACACAAGGCTGCGTCGTCGTACGAATATTCCCCGACAGCAAGAATATTCCACGACCAACCGAATATTCACCGACCAAAAATAAATATTTTATAACCACTTGCTTATTTTGCAAAATTTGCACATTTCACCCATAACCAAAGTATTATATCAAATTAACCCCTTATTATTCACAATAATATTTAGAGAAAATTTGATTTTATTCATTAATAAGTTGGGGTCTTACAACCTCCCCTCCTTATGAAATTTCGTCCTCGAAATTGACGTACGTACCTGATGTTTCAAAAAGGTGAGGATACCTCGCTTTCATTTCTGATTCCAACTCCCAGGTCATTTCTTCAATAGCATGGTTTCTCCACAAAACCTTAACTTGTGGTATAACCTTCGTGCGTAGGACATGCTCTTTCCTATCCAAGATCTTAACAGGTACCTCCTCGTACGTTAAATCTTCAGCTATCTCGTCTGGTTCTAACTCAATAATGTGGTTCGGGTCTTTAACATATTTACGAAGCATAGATATGTGAAAAACATTATGAACACGAGACATGCTTGGAGGTAATGCGAGTCTATATGCCACATTTCCTATTCGCTCAAGAATCTCAAATGGACCAACAAATCTTGGATTGAGCTTTCCTCTCTTCCCAAATCTTGTAACTCCCTTCCATGGTGCAACACGTAACAATACATGATCCCCAATATTAAATTCCACGTCCTTCCGATGAAGATCCGCATAACTCTTTTGTCGATCCTGTGCCGTTTGTATACGTTGTCGAATCGTTTGGATCTTCTCTGTAGTAATGCGTACCAATTCTGGTCCCAACAATGTTGCTTCACCCACCTCGTCCCAGCATACTGGAGAACGACATTTTCTTCCATACAACGCCTCAAATGGAGCCATACCTATGCTCGCCTGATAACTGTTGTTGTAGGAGAATTCCACCAATGGTAGGTACTTATCCCAACTCCCTTTGAGATCTAAGACACAAAGTCTTAATAGATCTTCAAGAGTTTGAATAGTCCTCTCTGATTGTCCGTCCGTTTGAGGATGGTATGCTGAACTGAATCGTAAATCCGTGCCCATAGCTTTCTGCAAGCTAACCCAAAATCGTGAAGTGAATCTTGGGTCACGATCCGAAACTATGGATACTGGCATGCCATGCAATCTCACAATCTCGTTCACGTACATACTAGCAAGACGTTCAAGGGAATAAGTCTCACGTATCGGCAAGAAATGAGCGGACTTGGTTAATCTATCAACAATAACCCAAATCGCATCTATGCCTTGAGAAACCTTGGGAAGACCCGTAACAAAATCCATAGTAATGTGTTCCCACTTCCATTTCGGAATCTCAAGTGGTTGCAATGGACCCTTTGGTACTTGATGCTCCGCTTTTACACGTTGACAAGTTAAACATCTCGAGATAAACTCCGCGATCTCTCTTTTCATATTGCTCCACCAAAATGTATGTCGAAGATCGTGATACATTTTGGTACTCCCAGGATGGATTGCAAACGGTGTGTTGTGTGCCTCCATCATTATTCTATGCTTCAAGTCAAAATCGTTAGGAACACAAAGTCTGGAGTTGACTCGAAGTATTCCTTCTTCATCGATTCTTGCTTCTGGAATAGCACCTTCTTGCACTTTCTTCTTCATACGCATCAGCTCTATATCCGTAGCTTGAGCAGCTTTAACTTTATCGATTAAAGTCGGTTCTACTCGTATATTTGATATCATCATGTGGGTACTTGGAGCCTTCATCTCTATCTCCATCCTTTGCAAGTCATACAAAATGGGCCTTTGTGTTAAAAACATTGCACTCGTACCCGCATATGATCTTCTACTCAATGCGTCAGCTACTACGTTTGCTTTTCCAGGATGGTATTGGATGGTATGATCGTAATCTTTCAACAGCTCAAGCCAACGTCGTTGCCGCATGTTGAGTTCCTTTTGGGTGAAGAAATATTTGAGGCTTTTATGATCTGTATAGATCTCCACTTTCTCCCCATACAGGTAGTGTCTCCAGATCTTCAACGCAAAAACGACTGCTGCCAACTCCAAATCATGAGTAGGATAATTCCTCTCATATTCTTTGAGTTGTCGTGAGGCATAGGCTATGACTTTCCCATGTTGCATGAGAACACATCCTAACCCTTTGCCTGAAGCATCGCTGTAGATAACAAATCCATCCGAACCAGATGGTATTGTCAAAACAGGTGCCGAAATGAGTCTCCTCTTGAGTTCTTGGAAACTCTTCTCGCATTCCTCACTCCATACGAATTTTGTATCTTTCCGAGTCAGCTGAGTTAACGGAGTAGCGATTCGAGAAAATCCTTCCACAAATCTCCGATAATAACCAGCTAAGCCCAGAAAGCTACGTACTTCGGTTACCGACTTCGGTTGCTCCCAACTTTGTATGGCTTCAATCTTCGCCGGGTCGACAGATACTCCATGTTTTGACACCACGTGCCCAAGGAATGCTACTTCCTCAAGCCAGAACTCGCATTTCTTCAGTTTGGCATATAGCTTGTTTTCACGAAGCCTTTGCAGTACCAGCTTCAAATGGCGCTCATGATCTTCACGGCTTTTGGAATAGATGAGGATGTCATCAATAAAGACAACAACGAACTGATCCAAATATTCTTTGAATACACGGTTCATCATATCCATGAAGGCAGCAGGAGCATTAGTCAATCCAAAAGACATTACTAAGAATTCATAATGCCCGTACCGAGTTCTGAAGGCAGTCTTTGGAATATCCTCAGTTTTAATCTTCAGCTGATGATATCCAGAACGAAGATCGATCTTTGAAAAGAATTGTGCTCCTTGCAACTGGTCAAACAGGTCATCAATGCGAGGTAGCGGATACCTATTCTTGATGGTGACATGGTTCAATTCTCGATAGTCAATACAAAGTCGCATACTCCCGTCTTTCTTCTTTACGAATAAAACAGGAGCACCCCAAGGAGACGTACTAGGACGAATAAAACCGATGTCCAACAACTCCTGTAGTTGGACTTTTAACTCCTGAAGTTCAATAGGAGCCATTCGATATGGGGTTTTAGAAATGGGCTTTGTACCGGGTTCAAGGTCAATAAAGAATTCAATTTCTCGTTCCGGGGGTAGACCGGGAAGTTCTTCAGGAAATACATCGGGAAATTCTCTAACAATAGAAATATTATTCAAATCTGACTTGTCTTTGTTCAAATCCATAACATGGGCTAAGAAAGCTTGACATCCGTTTTTCAATAAACGAATAGCTTTGTGGCTTGATATGACAGTGACTGATTTTAGTGGTTTAGTAGTTTGAATTCGTATGACAGGTTGGTTAGGAATATGAAAACTAACAACCTTACGAAAACAATCAATTTTAGCATGATGAGTGGTTAACCAATCAATTCCTAAAATCACATCAAAAGCAAGTATCTTTAAAGAGATAAGATCAACAGGTAATGTGATAGTGCCAACTTGGATCATGCAAGATTTATAAACTGTAGATGTAACGAAGGTTTCACCCAACGGAGTTTCAACAGATAAGTTAAAGTCCAATTTCTCCGGAGTCAAGTTTAAACGTTGAGCACAAGCAGGAGAGATAAAAGAATGGGTAGAACCGGTATCTAGTAAAGTATAAACTTCGCAAGAATTCAAGATTAGCTTACCCGTGATCACCTCGTTCGGGTTTCTCGCGTTTTGGCCAGTAACGACAAACGCCCTTCCAGGAACCGCTGATTTCGACTTATCCGGGACAGCTTTTGGAGTCACCATCCCCGCTGAACTTGGTTTTGCTACAGAACACTCTCGAGCTATATGACCCTCCTTTCCACAGTTATAACATACCTTGGATTGTTGTGGGCAGTTTGGGCTGATATGTCCCTCTTTCCCACATTTGTAACATACGACCGGTGGTCGTTCTCCTCCCCTAGAAACAGTTGATGTTTGTGCTGACGTCTTCACGTTATCATTGTTGTACCTTCTCTTCTTGAAATCTCCTCCCGACTCGCTCCTTCTATTATCACGACCACGATTACCACCAGAGTGGTTACCGCTTTTGTCCGAATATTTTCCTCCCTGCTGGTTTTCATTGCTTCGATGACTGCCGCCACCGGTATGACCCTGGTTGTGGTCCCTCGGTTGCACATACTCATTATCTCGCTCTAATAATTGAGCCCTGTTTACAACATCTGAATATAAAGAAAATTTATGAGAGATAAGATATTGCCGAATCTCGGGTTTTAGACCTCTCAGAAACATCCTTGTCATTCGTTCCTCATTTTCGACCAAATGAGGTGCAAACCTGGATAACTCTGCAAACTTCGCCTCGTACTGGGACACCGTCATGTTGTTTTGTTCCAGTCTAATAAACTCAACCTCCTTCATATGACGAATACTTTCAGGAAAGTACTTGTCATTGAACAGTTTTTGAAATGTTTCCCAGGACATGTTGAGTGCGTCAGGCTGGGTACGCTTCACAGACTCCCACCAGTAGTCTGCCTCACCGCGGAACATAAATGTGGCGAATGGAACCTTCTGTTCCTCCGTGCATCCCAAGACATCAAATATCTTGGTAATTTGCTTGACCCACGTTTCCGCCATGATCGGATCCGGCTTTCCCTTAAATTCTGGTGGTCCCAATTCTTTGAACTGCTTAGCTGTGACAAACCGCGCGTTGTTATCATTTCCACCCGTATTCTGCACACGAGTCTCCCTCGTCTGATTTTGCATGAACTGCAAAAAGCTCCTAAACATTCCATCATTCATCGTTTGCTCGGTAACGTTGTTTACAGGAGGAATATTGCCTTCCTGTTGCACGTTCCCCTGGGTAGTGATCAAAGGTGTCTCCACGGTCTGATTTACTCCATTATTAACGTTCTCAGCTGCCATTCTTAAATACTGCCATAAAACAAGGGTTAATAGTCATGTCATATATTATCCCTATACTCTGACCGACCAAATAAACACCAAATAAACTTAGTCAGGTCATACTAGCGAAGGAATTCCCCGTCTCTCCCCTCCTAGTTCTTGTCTCACATCTCAGCCAGGGATCATATCCCTAAGCTCTGATACCAACTGTGACGCCCCCAAAATAGGTATACAACACCCATTCTGAGTCGCCAAATACATGGTACAGAAAGCAAACTACAACTTCAATAATACAATTGTCGTGCAAAATACGACAACACATACTGTGAGTTTAAATACAAATATTGTCTTCTAGACAATATCCACACTCAAATAAATCCTCATTACAATTATTCAAACACTATTTTACAGAAATAGTGAGGACTGCTAATACATCTTTCTAGAACCATCACTCCATACCCCGACTAGATCCTGCTATGTTCTCACCTCCTGAGAAGAAAAATGGAACAAAAAGGAAAAGGGTGAGCTCAACTAGCCCAGTAAAGAATATTATGACTAAGATAATATACAACAAATTATCGTTAGTCTTCAACAGGGAAAAATCTGATAAAATATAATCGACAACAAGTTTTAGATCAACAACTGCAGCGGAAACAGCAAACCATTAGAAGAGTCAAGTAGAGAAAGAATTCTACTATCTTCTAAGATTTAAAAGTCCATCATCAATATTTTATCCCTGTAACATCAATTAATAATCATCTTTAACCAAATATTCATCTTTGCACTACAGGCCAAAGATATTCATTTGTATCATCAGTCGGTCATGTTCATCTCAACACCTGTTCATCTTTGCACTACAGGCCAAAGATATTCATCAAGTAATTATACATCTTTGCACTACAGGCCAAAGATATTCAGTAATATCATCATTTAGGACTGAGGATGATGAAAAATATCTTAAAGAGAACGAATCCAATGAGACAGAAGGACAAATAGTAGGGATTCGTATAACAGTTTATCCAAGATCAATAATACTTCATAATAATCAATTGTGAAGCAGAATTCAAAAATAAAGATCAAAACATGGATACAATCAAAGATAGTAACCATAATAGACATCTTGGACAAAAAGGAAAAATTTTATTTTTCGGTGAATAGTGCCGTATTCGTGAATAGTGCCGTATACGTGAATAGTGCCGTATACGTGAATAGTAACCCCCGACACAAAAAGTTCCAAATTTGATAAAAACTCATATCAATATTTCAGCATAATGATATTGAAGAAAATAATATCATTAAGAAGAAAATAATATCCCTTACCTCAAAATATCAGTACTTCTGGTCGGAATACCGGTATAAGGCTGAAAGAAACTTGCTCTGATGAATAGAAACTCTCAAAGTATCTAAATACTCACAAAATACACTCAATAATCTAGAGAGAGAAAGAGAGAAAACTTGTTTCTGGTGTGATTTTCAATTCTAACTTAGCCCTCTATTTATAGGAAAATTTTGGTAGGTTTGACCTGCAACCTGATGGCTTTACCTGCTACTATTCCCACCCACCACATTTGAAATATAATTCAGCACATTTCTTCACCAACCACAAGTGGGGCCCACCAATTCTAGAATTTTCCACCAAAATGATAAACTCCGAAAATTCAACAATTTCTGAACCAGTCATCTTGTAAAATTCGTAATAAATCATACGTTCATTTTTAACGGTTCAAAATTTGTGGACATATACTCAACTTATATATGTATAACATATCCAAAAATTACCACGATCCAACGGTCGGATTAAAAATTATAACCCCCGCAAACTATCTCAAAAACCCTGATTTTTAATACCTCCATTCCGACAAAAATACTGACAAAAACCTCAACATTAACTCCTTCATTTTTAACCACAAAAATATATCCCTCATTTATATCCACAAAAATAAATATTTCCTTATCATATGAATCAATAATTAATTATTCACAAATAATATTACAGAATCACATTTATGACAACCAGGCCGTTCCCAGGAAAGAGGGGGCTTTCCAATAAGGATTTCTCCTTACTGGCGCGCAATTAGATGACCAAACCTCTCCTTAGACAGAACTTTCTAGACATTGCCAATAATGTTATCTAATAATATTATTCAAATAATATGAATTATTGATCTGATAATGGAAAATACTGTGCAGCAACAATTATTGAATCAATAAAATAAAATATTGAACAATAACTACTGTAACAATTATTGAGTAGTGCCTTCTTACGTAAGAATCAATAATTGGTGCAATACCGTGTGCTACTGTATTTTAACCACCGGGTATTCCAACAGTATTAACGGTAACAACTACGCCGTTATTTATAAACAACTTATACTTGTCGTTTTCTTCATCCAATCGCTTTCCGTTATGGGGCCCACACAAGGCTGCGTCGTCGTACGAATATTCTCCGACAGCAAGAATATTCCACGACCAACCGAATATTCACCGACCAAAAATAAATATTTTATAACCACTTGCTTATTTTGCAAAATTTGTACATTTCACCCATAACCAAAGTATTATATCAAATTAACCCCTTATTATTCACAATAATATTTAGAGAAAATTTGATTTTATTCATTAATAAGTTGGGGTCTTACAGTCTCTAATTGAGAATTATACTTCAAACAAACACCAAGATTATATAGGTAGTGCTCGTATATATACTCAGCAAGTGGATGAACACATCCCTGTCTTATGATGACACGAGGTTGTATGTCGTTAGACATCTTGTATGATAGTGGCAAACCACCCTTCCAACGTTGGGTACACCTTACCCTATTGGATTAACCAAATAAAACTACTAAATAAACTTTTCTCTACTGCTTCGGGAGAACATCCACAGCTAGAGACCACCGTTCTATTTCCTCGTTACGCTCGCTCGACCCAGCTACACTCTTATTACCTGAAAGGAATTGTGAAGCAAAAGGGTGAGCACAACTAGCTCAGTAAAGAATATCATGACTAAAGATAATTAAATTATCAATAGCATTCATCAATAATAAATCAGATATTTAGAACATATGGTAAATGATAAAAATTTCAACCATAGTTGCAGCGGAACGAGCAATCCATTAGAAGAGTCAAATAGACTATAAAGTCTATTATCTTCTCCATGTTAAAAATCCATCAATAATATTTTATCCCTGTAACATCAATCAACAATTCTGGTCCACAATCATATGAATAACTCATAATCATAACTGTAGTTCTAAATTCCTCTTCTCATCTAGGACGAAGATAATTTTCATCACCTATCTTTACCTGAAACATCAAAGATCATGGTTACACCAAATCACATTTCCTGTTCATAATCATACTAATAACTTCATCTTTGCACTACGGCCAAAGATATTTATTTGTATCACCAGTTGGTCATGTTTATCTCAACATCTGTTCATCTTTGCACTACTGGCCAAAGATATTCAACAACATGTCATCTTTGCACTACGGGCCAAAGATATTCATCAACAATTCATCTTTGCACTACAGGCCAAAGATATTCATCAATATTTCATCTTTGCACTACAGGCCAAAGATATTAATATCTCAAAGAAATATATAATCATTTCAGAATTTATATAAACAATAATTATAACCATGTTGATCAATTCACATTTGCACTTAAGCTAAAGATATTCACTTATAAATTCAATGGTCATGATCATACCAATCAACGATTCAACTTTGCACTACTGGCCAAAGAGAACCCATAGTCATGATCATACCAAAAATCTACCCATCTTTATACTCAAGTGAAAGAGAAATATCATCATTAGGGTTATAAAAATATTATATATGATAATAAAATCAATATAATCAACATATAGATTTAATTTCAAGAGTAATATTCATAAATCAACTATAATTTGGTTAGAAAAAGAAACTAATTTTTCCGTGAATAGTAATCCGTGAATAGTAACTCATGAATAGTAACTCGTAAATAGTAACTCGACACAAAAAGGTAGAAATTCTACAGTAAAATACATACCAATATTTCGGTATAATGATATTGAAAGAATAATATTTCTTAAGCTTATAAACAATTTATTTTAATTGTTTACACTTTACTAAATAATGCATTTAATCATCCTAAAATGCCAAACTCATAAGATTTCATCATCAATAACCAAAATCCTCATCAAAAATCTGCATATACCTCATATAGGATTCTCAAGCCATAAAATCCTATTTTCTAATTTTCTTACTTTACAAAATATATTTAATTCATTTACTCATAACTAGACCATTTTTATGAAAAATACCAAATCAGTTCCAAAAATATTTCTTTTCTGAGATTTAGCATAATATAGTCCCATAGTGAACATATATTTTTCTCAGAATTTTTAAAAGTCATTTACTATTTTTCATATGGCCAAAACAGTCGAATATTTAGACATTTATCAAAAATTATACTTTTGTCCAAAAATTCTAAAATTTACAGAGTATACTTCTATCATATACATGTACTCTCAATAAAAATTTCATCAATTTTAGAGTTAACCACAAGGAATTATAAGCGGTTACTTTTAAAATAGTCTTTTCTCATAAAATTCATAACTCTCAATCTATAAATCCAAAAATCACCATTTTTGGACACAATCAATAAAACTCATCAAAATATCATTTCAAATTTTTCCAAAATTTTTGAAGGTCAGAAAAATTACGAAATTAGAAAATATAACAACCCTTAAAATCCCTTACTATCCCTTACCTCAAAAGTGCAGTATTTCTGACTAGAATGCAAAGCCGAAGGAAACTTGCACTGAATAGCAACTCTCAAAGTATCTAAATACTCACAAAATATGCTTCATAATATAGAGAGAGAAAGAGAGAAAGCTTATGTTTTTGGTGTGATTTTCAATTCTAACTTAGCCCTCTATTTATAGGAAAATTTAAGTAGGCTTGACCAGCAACCTGATGGCTTTACCTACTAATATTCCCACCCACCACATTTGAAATATAAATTTCAGCACATTTCTTCACCAACCAAGAGTGGGGCCCACCAATTCTAGAATTTTCTACCAAAATGATTAACTCTGAAAATTCAACAATTTCTGAACCAGTCATCTCTTAAAATTCATAACAAATCATACGTTCATTTTTAACGGTTCAAAATTTGTGGACATATACTCAACTTATATATGTATAACATATCCAAATATTACCATGATCCAACGGTCAGATTAAAAATTATAAACCTCACAAAATATCTTAAAAACCCTAATTTGATTTTCAATACCTCCTTTCCGACAAAAATACAGATAAAACACCTCAACATTAACTCCTTCATTTTTTAACCACAAAAATACTGATGTTTCTGAGAGGTCTAAAACCCGAGATTCGACAATATCTTATCTCTCATAAATTTTCTTTATATTCAGATGTTGTAAACATGACTTAATTATTAGAGCGAGATAATGAGTATGTTCAACCGAGGGACCACAACCAGGGTCATACCGGTGGCAGCAGTCATCGAAGCAGTGAAAATCAGCGGGAGGAAAATATTCGGACAAAAGCGATAACCACTCTGGTGGTAATCGTGGCCATGATAATAGACGAAGCGAGTCGGGAGGAGATTTCAAGAAGAGAAGGTACAACAATGACAACGTGAAGACGTCAGCACCAACATCAACTATTTCTAGGGGAGGAGAACGACCACCGGTCGTATGTTATAAATGCGAGAAGGAGGGACATATCAGCCCAAACTGCCCACAACAGTTCAAGGTATGTTATAACTGTGAAAAAGAAGGTCATATAGCTCGAGATTGTTCTGTAGCAAAACCAAGTCCAGCGGGGATGGTGACTCCGAAGGCTGTTCCAGACAAGTTAAAGTCAGCGGTTCCTGGGAGAGCGTTTGTTGTGACTGGCCAAAACGCAAGAAACTTGAACGAGGTGATCATAGGTAAGCTAATCATAAACTCTTGCGAAGTTTATACCTTATTAGATACCGGTTCTACCCATTCTTTTATCTCTCTTGCTTGTGCTCAACGTTTGAACTTGACTCCGGCGAAATTAGACTTTGACTTATCTGTTGAGACTCCGTTAGGAGAAACTTTCGTTACATCTACTGTTTATAAATCTTACTTGATCCAAGTTGGTACCATCACATTACCTGTCGATTTTATTTCTTTGAAAATACTTGCATTTGATGTGATTTTAAGGATTGATTGGTTAACTATTCATCATGCCAAAATTGATTGTTTTCGTAAGGTTGTTAGTTTTCATATTCCTAACCAACCTGTTATGCGAATTCAAGCTACCAAACCACTAAAGTTAATCACTGTTATATCAAGCCATAAAGCTATTCGTTTATTAAAAAACGGATGTCAAGCTTTCTTAGCCCATGTCACGGACTTGAACAAAAACACGTCAGATTTGAATAATATTTCTATTGTTAGTGAATTTTCTGACGTATTTTCTGGAGAACTTCCCGGTCTACCCCCAGAACGTGAAGTTGAATTCTTTATTGACCTTGAACCTGGTACAAAGCCCATTTCTAAAATCTCATATCGAATGGCTCCTATTGAACTTCAAGAGTTAAAGGTCCAACTACAGGAGTTGTTGGACATCGGTTTCATTCGTCCTAGTACATCTCCTTGGGGTGCTCCTGTTTTATTCGTAAAGAAGAAAGATGGGAGTATGCGACTTTGTATTGACTATCGGGAATTGAACCATGTCACTATCAAGAATAGATATCTGCTAACTCGCATTGATGACATGTTTGACCAGTTACAAGGAGCACAATTCTTTTCAAAGATCGATATTCGTTCTGGATATCATCAGCTGAAGATTAAAACTGAGGATATTCTGAAGACTACCTTTTGAACTCGGTACGGGCATTATGAATTCTTAGTCATGTCTTTTGGATTGACTAATGCTCCTGCTGCTTTCATGGATATGATGAACCGTGTGTTCAAGGAATATTTAGATCAGTTCGTTGTTGTCTTTATTGATGACATCCTCTGTAAGACCCCGAATTTTATAAAATAAAATTATTCAATTTTTCTTATAATTACTATTCAGTAAATGGTTAAATTGATAAAAGTTTAAAGTTATGAGTGAAATATGATTTTTTTTCAAAATAAGCAAGCGGTTATAAAATAATCATTGTTGTCGGAGAATATTCTTTCTGTCGGGGAATATTCGTACGACGGCACAGCTATTTGTGGGCCCCATAACGAATAACTGTCGGGTGAAGAAAACGACAAATTTGAGTTTTTACAAATAACGGCGTAGTTGTTACCGTTAACACTGTTGGAATACCCGGTGGTTAAAATACAGTAATACGCGTTATTGCACAGTAGCACACGGTATTGCATAGTATTTTTGAAATTATTGATTCTTACGTAAGAAGGCACTACTCAATAATTATTACAGTAGTTACTGTTCAATATTTTATTTTATTGATTCAATAATTGTTGCGTTGATATTTTATATTATTGTTGTTTCAATAATTGTTGCTGCACAGTATTTTCCTTTATCAGATCAATAATTCATATTATTTGAATAATATTATTAGATAACATTATTGTCAATGTCTAGAAAGTTCTGTCTAAGGAGAGGTTTGGTCATCTAATTGCGCGCCAGTAAGGAGAAATTCTTATTGGAAAGCCCCCTCTTTCTTGGGAACGGCCTGGTTGTCATAAATGTGATTCTGTAATATTATTTGTGAATAATTAATTATTGATTCATATGATAAGGAAATATTTATTTTATGTGGATATAAATGAGGGATATATTTTTGTGGTTAAAAAATGAAGGAGTTAATGTTGAGATTTTTATCCGTATTTTTGTCGGAATGGAGGTATTAAAAATTAGGGTTTTTGAGATATTTTGCGGGGGTTATAATTTTTAATCCGACCGTTGGATCGTGGTAATTTTTGGATATGTTATACATATATAAGTTGAGTATATGCCCACAAATTTTGAACCGTTAAAAATGAACGTATGATTTGTTATGAATTTTAAGAGGTGGCTGATTCAGAAATCAGGTTATAAATTATTTTGGTGGAAAATTCTAGAATTGGTGGGCCCCACTTGTGGTTGGTGAAGAAATGTGCTGAATTATATTTCAAATGTGGTGGGTGCGAATAGTAGCAGGTAAAGCCATCAGGTTGCAGGTCAAACCTACCAAAATTTTCCTATAAATAGAGGGCTAAGTTAGAATTGAAAATCACACCAGAAACATAAGCTTTCTCTCTTTCTCTCTCTATATTATGAAGCATATTTTGTGAGTTTTTAGATACTTGGTGAGTTGCTATTCATTAGTGCAAGTTTCCTTCAGCATCATATCCGATATCCAGTCAGAAGTACTGCTCTTTTGAGGTAAGGGATATTAAGGGATTTTAAGGGTTGTTATGATTTTCAGTTTCGTAATTTTTCTGATCTTCAAAAATTCTGGAAAAATTTAAAATGATATTTTGATGAGTTTTCTTGATTGTGTCCAAAAATGGTGATTTTTGGATGTATAGATTGAGAGTTATGAATTTTATGAGAAAAGACTATTTTAGAAGTAACAGCTTATAATTCCTTGTGGTTAACTCCAAAATTGATGAAATTTTTATTGGGAGTACATGTATATGATAGAAGTATACTCTGTAAATTTCAGAATTTTTGGACAAAAGTATAATTTTTGATAAATGTCTAAATATTCGACTGTTTTGGCCATATGAAAAATAGTAAATGACTTTTAAAAATTCTGAGAAAAATATATGTTCAATATGGGACTATATTATGCTAAATCCCAGAAAAGAAATATTTTTGGAACTGATTTGGTATTTTTCATAAAAATAGACTAGTTATGAGTAAATGAATTAAATATGTTATGTGAAGTAAGAAAATTGGAAAATAGGATTTTATGGCTTGAGAATCCTATATGAGGTATATGCAGATTTTTGATGAGGGTTTTAATTATTGGTGATAAAATCTTATGAGTTTGGTATTTTAGAATGATTAAATGCATTATTTAGTAAAGTGTAAACAATTTAAATAAATTGTTTATAAGCTTAAGAAATATTATTCTTTCAATATCATTATACCGAAATACTGGTATGGATTTTATTGTGAAATTTCTACCTTTTTGTGTCGAGTTACTATTCATGAGTTACTATTCACGATAAAAATTGGTTTCTTTTTCTAACCAAATTATAGTTGAGTTACGAATATTACTCTTGAGATTAAAACTATGTATTGATTATATTGATTTTATTATCATATATAACATTTTTATAACCCTGATGTTAAAATTCTCTTTCACTAGAGTGTAAAGATAGGTAGGTTATTGGTATGATCATGACTAAGGTTCTCTTTGGCCTGTAGTGCAAAGTTGAATTGTGACTGGTATGATCATGACCATTGAATTTATAAGTGAATATCTTTAGCTTAAGTGCAAAGGTGAATTGATCAACATGGTTATAATTATTGTTTAAATTCTGAAATGATTATATATTTCTTTGAGATATTAATATCGTTGGCCTGTAGTGCAAAGATGAAATATTGATGAATATCTTTGGCCTGTAGTGCAAAGATGAATTGTTGATGAATATCTTTGGCCCGTAGTGCAAAGATGACATGTTGTTGAATATCTTTGGCCAGTAGTGCAAAGATGAACAGATGTTGAGATAAACATGACCAACTGGTGATACAAATGAATATCTTTGGACGTAGTGCAAAGATGAAGTTATTAGTATGATTATGAACAGGAAATGTAATTTGGTATAACCATGATCTTTGATGTTTCAGGTAAAGACAGGTGATGAAAATATTATTCGTCCTGGGTGCGAAGAAAAATTTATAGTCACAATTATGATTATGAGTTATTCATATGATTGTGGAAAGGAACTGTTGAGTGATGTTTCAGGGATAAAACATTATTGGTGGATTTTTAACATGGAGAAGATAATAGACTTTATAGTCTATTTGACTCTACTAATGGATTACTCGTTCCGCTGCAACTATGGTTGAAATTTTTATCATTTACCATATGTTCTAAATCTCTGATTTATTGTTGATGAAGGCTATTGATAATTGAATTATCTTTAGTCATGACATTCTTTACTGAGCTAGTTGTGCTCACCCTTTTGCTTCACAATTCCTTTCAGGTAATAAGAGTGTAGCTGGGTCGAGCGGGGGTAACAAGGGAATAGAACGGTGGTCATCATTTAGTAGTTATATTTGGTGAAGAAAATAGGGTGAGGCGAACCCAACGTTGGAAGGGTGTTTTGTTACTATCATACAAGATGTCTAATGACATACAACCTCGTGTCATCATAAGACAGGGTTGTGCTCATCCACTTGCTGAGTATATCTATGGGCACTACCTATATAATCTTGGTGTTTGTTTGAAGTATAATTCTCAATTAGAGACAGTGGAGATAATGATAAGTCAAGAGAAGACTCACCATTGGGAAGAATATGATAGTAATCTTCTCGTTTTTCTTTGGGGTCTATTGGGTCAACCAAGGATATTTCTGTGGCCATATGATATCTATCATAACCTAGATGCGTGGCCTCCCATGTACGAAGGTTTCCTTGAGCACTTCCCAAAGATTCTAATTTCTAAAACAGTTTTTGACTATACCTTTATGTAAGGTGTTATTGTGAGGTGATGTCCACGGTTGGAACATGAGTCACATTTGGTATATATTTGTATCCAAACTCACAGCATATGTGTTGTTGTATTTTGCACGACAATTGTTGTAATAAAGTTGTAGTTGTTTTCTGTACCATGTATTTGACGACTCAGAATTGGTTGGGTGGAATGGACCTATTTTGGGGTCGTTACATCCTCATCTATTCCAAAAGCCGTGAAGATCATGAGAACCATTTGAAGCTGGTACTGCAAAGGCTTCGTGACAACAAACTATATGCCAAGCTGAAGAAATGCGAGTTCTGGCTTGAGAAAGTAGCATTCCTTGGGCACTTGGTGTCAAAACATGGAGTATCTGTTGACCCGACGAAGATTGAAGCCATACAAAGTTGGGAGCAACCGAAGTCGGTGACCGAAGTACTAGTTTTTTGGGCTTAGCTGGTTATTATCGGATATTCGTGGAAGAATTTTCTCTAATCGCTACTCCGTTAACTCAGCTGACTCGAAAAGATACAAAATTCGGTTGAAGCGAGGATTGTGAGAAGAGTTTTTAAGAACTCGTGAGGAGACTCATTTCGGCACCTATTCTGACAATACCATCTGGTTCGAATGGATTTGTTATCTACAGTGATGCTTCAGGAAAAGGGTTAAGATGTGTTCTCATGCAACATGAGAAAGTCATAGCCTATGCCTCGCGACAACTCAAAGAATATGAGAGAAATTATCCTACTCATGATCTGGAGTTGGCAGCAGTTGTTTTCGCGTTGAAGATCTGGAGACACTACTGTACGGGGAGAAAGTGGAGATTTATACGGATCATAAAAGCCTCAAATATTTCTTCACCCAAAAGGAACTCAACATGCGGTAACGACGTTGGCTTGAGCTGTTGAAAGATTACAATCACACCATCCAATACCATCCTGGAAAAGCGAACGTAGTAGCTGATGCATTGAGTAGAAGATCATATGCGGGTACGAGTGCGATATTGTCAACGCAAAGGCCCATTTTGTATGACTTGCAAAGGATGGAGAAAGAGATAAAGGCTCCAAGTACCCACGTGATAATATCAAATATACGAGTAGAACCGACTATAATTGATAAAGTTAAAGCTGCTCAAGCTATGGACCTGGAGCTGATGCGTATGAAGAAGAAAGTGCAAGAAGGTGCTATTCCAGAAGCAAGAATCGATGAAGAAGGAATACTTCGAGTTAACTCTAGACTTTGTGTTCCTAATGATTCTAACTTAAATCATATAATCATGATGGAGGCACATAACACACAATTTGTAATCCATCCTGGGAGTACCAAAATGTATCATGATCTTCGACACATATTTTGGTGGAGCAATATGAAGAGAGAGATTGCGTAGTTTATCTCGAGGTGTTTAACTTGTCAACGTGTAAAGGCGGAGCATCAAGTGCCAAAGGGTCCATTGCAACCACTTGAGATTCTGAAATGGACATTACCATGGATTTCGTTGCGGGTCTTCCCAAAGTTTCTCAAGGCATAGATGCAATTTGGGTTATTGTTGATAGATTAACCAAGTCTGCTCATTTCTTGCCTATATGTGAGACTTATTCCCTTGAACGTTTTGCTCGTATGTACGTAATTGAGATTGTAAGATTGCATGGCATGCCAGTAACCATAGTTTCGAATCATGATCCAAGATTCACTTCACGATTTTGGGTTAGCTTGCAGAAAGCTATGTGCACGGATTTACGATTCAGTTCAGCATACCATCCTCAAATGGACGGGCAATCGAAAAGGACTATTCAAACCCTTGAAGATCTATTAAGACTCTGTGTCCTAGATTTCAAAGGAAGTCGGGATAAGTACTTGTCATTGGTGGAATTCTCCTATAACAACAGTTATCAGGCAAGTATAGGTGTGGCTCCATTCGAACCATTATATGGACAAAAGTGTCGCTCTCCAGTATGTTGGGATGAGGTAGGTGAAGCAACATTGTTGGGACCAGAGTTGATACGTATGACTACGAAAAAGATCCAAACAATTCGACAATGTATACAAACGGCACAGGATCGACAAAAGAGTTATGCGGATCTTCATCGAAAGGACGTAGAATTTAATATTGGGGATCATGTATTATTACGTGTTACACCATGTAAGGGAGTTACAAGATTTGGAAAAAGAGGAAAGCTCAATCCACGATTTGTTGGTCCATTTGAAAATTTTGACCGGATAGGAAATCTGGCCTATAGACTCGCATTACCTCCAAGTATGTCTCGTGTTCATAATGTGTTTCACATATCTGTGCTTCGTAAATATGTGAAAGACCCGAACCACATTATTGAGTTAGAACCAGACGAGATAGTCGAAGATTTAACATACGAGAAGGTACCTGTTAAGATCTTGGATAGGAAAGAGCATGTCCTACGCACCAAGGTTATACCACAAGTTAAGATTTTGTGGAGGAACCATGCTATTGAAGAAATGACCTGGGAGTTGGAATCAGAAATGAAAGCAAGGTATCCTCACCTTTTCGAAACACCAGGTACGTATGTCAATTTCGAGGATAAAATTTCATAAGAAGGGGAGGTTGTAAGACCCCAACTTATTCATAAATAAAATCGAATTTTCTCCAATTATTATTTTGAATAATAAGGTGTTAATTTGATATAATACTTTGGTTATGGGTGAAATGTGCAAATTTTACAAAATAAGCAAGTGGTTATAAATTATTCATTGTTGTCGGGGAATATTCGTTTGGTCGTGGAATATTATTGCTGTCAGAGAATATTCGTACGATGGCGCAACCATTTGTGGGCTCCATAACAAAAAACGATCGGATGAAGAAAACGACAAGTTTGAGTTTTTATAAATAACGGCGTAGTAGTTACCGTTAACACTGTTAGAATACCCGTTGGTTAAAATACAGTAATACGCGTGGGTGCAGTAGCACACGGTATTGCAGAGTATTGTTGAATTATTGATCCTTACGTAAGAAGGCACTACTCAATAATTGTTACAGTAATTACTGTTCAATATTTTATTTTATTGATTCAATAATTGCTACGTTGATATTTTATATTATTATTGTTTCAATAATTATTACTGCACAGTATCTCCATTATCAGATCAATAATTCATATTATTTGAATAATATTATTAGATAATATTATTGGCAATGTCTAAGAAAGTTCTGTCTAAGGAGAGGTTTGGTCACTTAATTGCGCGCCAGTAAGGAGAAATCCTTATCGGAAAGCCCCCTCTTTTCTAGGAATGACCTGGTTGTCATAATTGTGATTCTGTAATATTATTTATGAATTATTAATTATTAATTTATATGATAAGAAAATATATATTTTATATAAATGATGGATATATTTATTTTATGTGGATATAAATGAAGGATTTAATTTTGAGGTGTTTTATCAGAATTTTGTCGGAATGGAGGTATTAAAAAATCAAAACAGTATTCTTAAATCTCTATTGCGTGAGTTATAATCTGATCGTTGGATCGTTGTGATTTTTGGATATGTTATATATATATAAGTTGAGTAAATGTCCACAAATTTTGAACCGTTAAAAATTAACGTATGATTTGTTATGAATTTTAAAAGGTGTTGAAAAACGTTCGTATGTGAATTTCGGACATTTTCTGTTTGGAATTTGAAAAAACTTAAAGCTACAAAGTTGTAGAGAATTCGATTTCATATGGAACGAACATAAAATTCATATTTTTCTGATAAAAAGGTTATTTATTATGAATTATTAAAGTTTCGGAGATTAAATATTTTTATTAAAATTATGGGTGGGACCCACTTTTGTTTTTTTATGAAAACATGTGCTGGAAATTTTTTCAAAGATGATGGGCTGATGGTTTTCCAAGATGGATGGCGTAGAAGAGGGAAATAAATAATATTATTTTATTATTTAGTCTACTTTGGCGTTCTAAGCATTTTTCCTATAAATAGGGTACTTATTTAGAATTAAAAATCACACCAGAAACAAGTTTTTTTTTTCTCTCTCTATATATTATTGAGCGTATTTTGTGAGTATTTAGATACTTTAAGAGTTGCTATTCAGTGCAAGTTTTCTTCGGCTTTACATTCGATATTTCGATCAGAAATAATGTTACTTTGAGGTAAGAGATATTATTTTCTTCGTAAATGATATTATTTTCTTCAATATCATTATGTCGAAATATTGATATGAACTTTATTGTGGAATTTCTACCGTTTTGTTTCGGAGTTACTATTCACGTATACGACACTATTCACGTATACGGTACAATTCACGAATATGGTACTATTCACCGAAAAATAAAATTTTCTCCTTTTTATCCAAGATGTCAATTATGGTTATTATCTTTGATTGTATCCATGTTTTGATCTTTATTTTTGAATTCTGCTTCACAATTGGTTATTATGGAGTATTATTGAACTTGGATAAACTGTAATACGAATCCCTAATATTTGTCCTTTTGTCTCACTGGATTCATTTTTTTTTAATATTTTTCATCATCCTCAGTCCTAAATGATGATATTACTGAATATCTTTGGCCTGTAGTGCAAAGATGAATGATTTACTGATGAATATCTTTGGCCCGTAGTGCAAAGATGAACAGGTGTTGGGTGATACAAATAAATATCTTTGGCCTTTAGTGCAAAGATGAATATTTGATTCAAGATGTATATTGATTGATGTTACATGGATAAAATATTGATGATGGACTTTTAAATTCATAAATGATAGTAGATTTCATTATCTACTTAACTCTTCTAATGAATTGTTATTTCCGCTGCAGTTGTTGATCTAAAATTTGTTGTCAATTATATTCTATCAGATTTTTACCTGTTGAAGACTAATGATAATTTGTTGTATATTATCTTAGTCATAATATTCTTTACTGGGCTAGTTGAGCTCACCCTTTTCCTTTTTGTTCAATTTTTCTTCTCAGGAGGTGAGAATATAGCAGGAACTAGCCGGGGTATGGAGTGATTGTTCTAGAAAGTTATTTTAGCAGTCCTCACTATTTTTGTAAAATAGTATATCAATAATTGTAATGAAGACTCCTTTTGAGTTTTAATACTGTCTATTAGACAGTATTTATATTTAAACTCACAGTTTATGTGTTGTCGTATTTTGCACGACAATTATTGTAATGATGTTATAGTTATTTCTGTACCATGTATTTGGCGACTCAGAATGGGTGATGTATACCAATTTTGGGGGCGTCACAGTGCAAGTTTCCTTCAGCGTTATATCTGATATTCTAGCCAGAAGTACTATTCTTTTGAGGTAAGGGATGTTATTTTTTTCGTAAATGATATTATTTCTTTCAATATCATTATACCGGAATATTGGTATGAATTTTATTATGAAATTTTTACCATTTCATATCGGAATTACTATTCACGAGTTACTATTTACGAGTTACTATTCACGAGTACTATTCACGAAGTATGATGATTTTTCTTACAAAATTTCTACCTTTTAGTGTTACGGCACTATTCACGAATACGGCACTATTCACAGAAAAATTAAATTTTCTTTTCTGTGTCCAAGATTTTCTGTTATGGTTCTTATCTTTGATTGGATCTATGTTTTGATCTTCATTTTTGATTTCTGCTCCACAATTGATTATTATGGAGTATTTTTAAACTTATATAAACCGAAGTATGAATCCCTAATCTTTGTCTTTTTTATCTCTCTAGATTCGTTTTCTTAAAAATATTATTACCATCCTCAGTCCTAAATGATGATATTACTGAATATCTTTGGCCTGTAGTGCAAAGATGAATGATTTCTTGATGAATATCTTTGACCCGTAGTGCTAAGATGTACAGGTGTTGAGATGAACATGACCAACTGGTGATACAAATAAATATCTTTGGCATGTAGTACAAAGATGAATATTTGATTCAAGATGTATATTGATTGACGTTACAGGGATAAAATATTGATGATGGACTTTTAAATCTTAGAAGATAGTAGAATTCATTCTCTACTTGACTCTTCTTATGAATTATTGTTTCCGCTCTAGTTGTTGATCTAACATGGATGAAATGGATTTTGCTTTTTGGACAGCAATTGGGAGAATCCAACATCGAGTTCGGAATTACCCTGTGCAGAGCGGTCAACCTCAATTCGATATGGATCGGAGAGTAATGATTCAAATCATGGATCAGGAATGCAACGAAGCAATTGAGGGTGGAATGTACTCTATAGCAAAGTTAAATCCAGTTGGGACGATGATGCCAAAGGCTATCCCAAACAAGACAAAGTCGGTAGTTAAAGTGAGAGCGTTTTTCATGACGAGGAACCGAACGAAGTTATCATGGGTTAACTAATCATAAACTCTTGCGAAGTTTATACCTTATTAGATACTGGTTCTACCCATTCTTTTATCTCTCCTACTTGTGCTCAACATTTGAACTTGACTCCTGAGAAATTAGACTTTGACTTATCTGTTAAAACTCCGTTAGGAGAAATTTTCGTTACATCCACTGTTTATAAATCTTACTTGATTCAAGTTGGCACCATCACATTACCTGTTGATCTCATCTCTTTGAAAATTCTTGCATATGATGTGATTTTAGGGATTGATTGGTTAACCACTCATCATGCTAAAATTGATTATTTTTGTAAGGTTGTTAGTTTTTATATTTCTAACCAATCTGTTGTACGAATTCAAGCAACCAAACCATTAAAGTCAATCACTGTCATATCAAGCCATAAAGCCATTCATTTATTGAAAAATGGATGTCAAGCTTTCTTAACCCATTTCATGGATTTAAACAAAAATACGTCAGATTTGAATGATATTTCTTTTGTTAGTGAATTTTCTGACGTATTTCCTGGCCTACCCCTAGAGCGTGATATTGAATTTTTGTATTGATCTTGAACTCGACACAAAACCAATTTCTAAAATCTCATATCGAATAGCTCTTATTGAACTTCAGGAGTTAAAAATCCAACTAAAGGTGTTGGTACCCGAGCCTCTATCTGGTGACTTCCTTTGTGAAATGCACCGAAGCCAGACTCTCCGTAGGGGACGTCATATTCGTGCGGTGGTAAAACGATAGGTGTCATTGTGACGTGCTATCCAAGATTGGGATATAAGTCACAGTTGGGAGCAACCTAAGTCAGTAATCGAAATACGTAGCTTTCTAGGCTTAGCTGGTTACTATCGGAGGTTCATGGAAGGATTTTCTCGAATCGCTACTCCATTAACTTAGCTGACTCGAAAAGATACAAAATTCGAACGGAGCGAGGAATGTGAGAAAAGCTTCCAAGAACTCAACATGCGGCAACGACGTTGGCTCGAGATGTTGAAAGATTACGATCATACTATCTAATATCATCATGGAAAAGCAAACGTGGTAGCTGACGCATTGAGTAGAAGATCATATGCTGGTACGAGTGCGATATTGTCAACACAAAGGCCCATTTTGTACGACTTATAAGGGATGGAGATAGAGTTAAAGGCTCTAAGTATCCACGTGATGATATACGAGTAGAATCGACTTTAATCGATAAAGTTAAAACCGCTTAAGCTACACACCAGAGTTGATGAATATAAAGAAGAATGTGCAAGATGGCGTTATTCTAGAAGTAAGAATCGATGAAAAGAAGAAATCTCAACCCTCGATTTGTTGGTCCATTTGAAATTCTCCATCGAGTAGGAACTGTGGCCTATAGACTCGCTTTACCGCCAAGTATGTCTCGTGTTTATAACGTTTTTCGCATATCTATGCTACGTAAATATGTGAAAGACCCAAACCACATTATTGAGTTAGAACCAGACGAGATAGCCAAAGTTTTAACGTACGAGGAGGTACCTGTCAAGATCTTGGATAGGAAGGAGCATGTCTTACGCACAAAGGTTATACCACAAGTCAAAGTTCTGTGGAGGAACCATGCTATTAAGAAAATGACTTGGGAGTTAGAAATGAAAATGAAAATGAAAGCGAGGTACCCTCACCTTCTCAAAACACTAGGTACGTATGTCAATTTCAAGGACGAAATTTTATAAGGAGGGGAGGTTGTAAGACCCCAACTTTTTATAAATGAAATTGAATTTCCTCTATTTATTATTTTGAAATAGTAAGGGTTAATTTGATTAATGTGGTTAGTTATGGGTAAAATACGCAAATATTTTAAATAAGCAAGTGGTTATAAAATATTCATTATTGTCGGAAAATATTCGGTTCGTCGTGAAATATTCTTGCCGTCGGGGAATATTCGTACGACGGCGCAACCTTTTGTGGTCCCATAACTGAAAGCGATTGGATGAAGAAAATGACAAGTATGAGTTTTTATAAATAATTGCGTAGTTGTTACCATTAACACTGTTGGAATACTCGGTGGTTAAAACGCAGTAAGACGCGGTGTTGCACAGTAGCACACGGTATTGCACTAATTATTGATTCTTACGTAAGAAGTCACTACTCAATAATTGTTATAGTAATTACTGTTCAATATTTTATTTTATTGATTCAATAATTGCTACGTTGATATTTTATATTGTGGATTCAATAATTGTCATTGCACAGTATTTCAAATTATCAGATCAATAATTTATATTATTTGAATAATATTATTAGATAGCATTATTGACAATGTCTAAGGAAGTTCTGTCTAGGAGAGGTTATTTAATTGCGCGCCAGTAAGGAAAAATCTTTACCGGAAGGCCCCCTCTTTCCTGGGAACGACCTGGTTGTCATTATTGTGATTCTGTAATATTATTTGTAAATAATTAATTATTAATTTATATGAAAAGGAAAATATTTATTTATGTGAATATAAATGGAAGAATTTTTAGAAAAGTGACAATTGTTAAAAATTAATATTTTATCTTTAATTCATTCAAATATATTATTATATTACATTATAAATGTATAATGCGATAATATAATAATATAATAATGGTGATATTTTTACAATGAATATGTGATATATGAATAAATGAGGAGGAAGAGTATTTTTGTTACAATAAATGCTAAAAACATGTTGGTGGATTCTATTTTTGACTGAAATTTGATTATAGCCTGTAAAATCGTCCGTATGTAGATTTCGGTCAATTTTTGTTTAGAATTTGGAAAAACTTAAAGCTACAAAGTTGTAGAGAATTGAATTTTCTATGGAATGGACATAAGATTCAAAATTTTCTCAAAAAGAGCTATTTATTATGAATTATTGAAGTTCCGAAATATTGGGTCTGAATTGATTTTGTTGCATTAAATGATTAAAACATGTTTATTATTGTTGGTGGGCACCACTGGGGGCTGAATTCAAATTGTCAAGAGGTGGGCGTGAATTTTTTTTATAAATATATTATTTTATTAAATTTTCTGCTTTGAAGTTCTAAGCATTTTCTTATAAATAGGGTGCTTAGATTAGAATTGAAAATCACACCAGAATCTGAAATTCTCTCTCTCTATATTATTTAGCGTATTTTTGTGAGTATTTTGATACTTTGAGTGTTGCTATGCGGTGTAAGTTTTTCTCAGCGTTATATCTGATATTCCGGCCAGAAGTACTATTCTTTTGAGGTAAGGGATGTTATTTTTTTCGTAAATGATATTATTTCTTTCAATATCATCATACCGGAATATTGGTATGAATTTTATTATAAAAATTTTACCTTTTCATGTCGGAGTTACTATTCACGAGTTACTATTCACGAAGTATGATGATTTTTCTTGTGAAATTTCTACCTTTTAGTGTCGGAGTTACTATTCACGTATACAGCACTATTCACATATACGACACTATTCACGAATACGGCACTATTCACAAAAAAATTAAATTTTCTTTTCTGTGTCCAAGATTGTCTGTTATGGTTCCTATCTTTGATTGGATCTATGTTTTGATCTTCATTTTTGAATTCTGCTCCACAATTGATTATTATGGAGTATTTTTGAACTTATATAAATCGAAGTACGAATCCCTAATCTTTGTCTTTTTATCTCTCTAGATTCGTTTTCTTAAAAATATTTTTATCATCCTCAGTTCTAAATGATGATATTACTGAATATCTTTGGCCTGTAGTGCAAAGATGAATGATTTTTTGATGAATATCTTTGACCCGTAGTGCTAAGATGTACAGGTGTTGAGATGAACATGACCAACTGGTGATACAAATGAATATCTTTGGCCTGTAGTGCAAAGATGAATATTTGATTCAAGATGTATATTGATTGATGTTACATAGATAAAATATTAATGATGAACTTTTAAATCTTAGAAGATAGTAGAATTCATTCTCTACTTGACTCTTCTAATGAATAGTTGTTTTCGCTGCAGTTGTTGATCTAAAACTTGTTGTCTATTGTATTTTATCAGATTTTTTTCTGTTGAGGATTAACGATAATTTGTTCTATATTATCTTAGTCATAATATTATTTACTGGGCTAGTTGAGCTCACCCTTTTATTTTTTGCTCCATTTTTCTTCTCAGGAGGCGAGAATATAGCAGGAACTAGTCGGGGTATGGAGTGATGGTTCTAGAAAGTTATTTTAGCAGTCCTCACTATTTTTATAAAATAGTGTATCAATAATTATAACGAGGACTCTTTTTGAGTTTTAATACCGTCTATTAGATAATATTTGTATTTTAAACTCACAATATATGTGTTGTCGTATTTTGTACGACAATTGTAATAATGAAGTTATAGTTATTTTCTGTACCATATATTTGGCTACTCGGAATGGGTTAGATGGAATGGACCTATTTTGGGGGCGTCACACGTAGTGCATGGATAATTCGTTGATGTGAAATATTTATTGAGTTGTGTTACAGAGATAAAATATTGATGATGAACTTTTAAATCATAGAAGATAGTAGACATCATGCTCTACTTGACTTTTCTAATGGATTGCTTGTTCCGCTGCATTTGTTGATCTAAGCTTGTTGTCTATTGTATTCTATCAAATTTTATACTGTTGAGGACTAATGATAATTTATTCTGCATTATCTTAGTCATAATATTCTTTACTGGGTTAGTTGATTTCACCATTTTCTTTCATTGTTCTCTTTAAGAAATGAAAATATAGCTGAGACTAGTCGGGGAATGGAGTGACTGTTCAAGATGGTTGCTATAGTAGTCCTCACTATTCTATAAAATAGTACGATAATAATTATAATGAGGACTTTATTTGAGTTTGGATATTGTCTACGAGACAATATTTGTATTGGAACTCACAATCTATGTTTTGTTGTATTTTGCACAACAGTTCAATAGTTGTATAAATAAAGTTTGTATTTAGATTTTGTACCATATATTTGGCGACTCAGAATGGGTTGTGTAGACCTATTTTGGGGGCGTCACAATTGATACATGATGGTATCATAAATATTGTCTATGTGAAGTCAGGTAAGAACTAGACTAATCCACTTACTAAGCCTCTGACAAGAAATTTAATAAGTTTGACTATACGAGATATGTGATTTAAACCATTCTAAGCCAGAGGTGATAGGACCCCAACCTATATCTAGGTTACCTCTAATTTATAGTTTCAATGGGAAAAATAAGTCACATTTGTTGGTTGTGTTACTATCAACTTGGTCTCATATGTAGTTTATGATAGTAACGTATGTTGCTCGATAGAGGATGCGTTATGCTCTTAAGAAACTGTTGCACATTTAGCAATAGAAGTGCTAGATAAACACTTTGTATATTATGCATGGCTTTAATATTGCAAAACAATGATAATGTGCACCGTAAAGGAAGGTTTTGTGTGTGCATGACAACTCCGGTTATATCATTTAGGAATAGAAATTCAATCTACGGACACCAACTATTTTGATATGACTTTAAGTTGTTTATACTAAAATAAGGTTCAATGTTCGTCACACCTTCTATTATGCATATAAGCCTTGGAGTTGATAGATAGAGAATTATTTGAAGAAAAATAATTTTTCAAACAAGTGGGGGATTGTTAAATATATCTTTTCTTTTATGAGTTTTAATCAATTTTGGGTTTAATTTAGACTCATTAATTGATTGAATTTAAATAAAATTACAAGTGCATTTGATAGTCTACTATAAAGAGATTTAGAGATAACAATATATGATCCAAGTATGAATTGTATATTGTATTTTAATTATATCCAAAGTGGGGTATATGAAAAGGTGCATTGTTGTTTGCAAAAAAACTATTTCCTTTAAATCTCACATTGGTAAGGAGTTAAACTATTTAATGCTTTATAAGCATAAGGAGAATAGTTTAATTTACTTGTGGTACTAAAGGAAATGTTTGGATCTAGTCACAATGACGCGATGCAAAGCACCACTAGCCCGCGTCCTATGACCCAAGGCCGGGTTCTCGTCTTAAAGTCATATTGGTGCTTTAAACGCACTTTGTACTTTGCACGTACGCATCGTCGCTAGGAGACTCGCCCGAGCCATGAGTCTATCTTTTTAGATAGAGCTCGAACTAGGTAAACCAGATTAAACTGCAAACAAAATTAGTTCATCAGTTACAACAATTAATATGCACATGAATTGTTTTCTCGAACTAGGTAAACCAGATTAAACTGCAAACAAAGTTAGTTCAACAGTTACAATAATTAATATGGACATGAATTATTTTTGTATTGATTGAAGTTATGATTACAGAATTATTTTTGTAACTAATACTTTATTATTAATAGAATTCAATTTTATTGGTGAGAAGGCCAACCATTTTCCTCACTACATCTTCTTATACTCAGTTATATATATTTCAACATTTACAAAATAACAGATACTGATATTCATTAGTGAGCTGTTATCACTGTGAATATATAGCCTTGATATATATTCTGGAAGTATATTATCAATAGTCTTTTAACAAACTTTTGTGATAAAGAATAATAAACACCTTAAGTACATGCACTATCCGTGTCAATCTCTCTTATTTCAATTTTTATGTATCTTTTTTCTTCTTTCATGGACTGTAGGTAATAAAAAAGATTCATCATGGGTCAAGCGGTGCCATTCCTATATATTAAAGGGTCAATGTCTGTGCGACTTGCAAAACTCCTACTAATACTTCTTGGACGTGGTTAAAACAAATGAAGTTGAGGGGCAAAGTTCAGGACCAGAGCCGACCCTGGACAAGGGCCAACAGGGCAATCGTCAGGGCCCACAGTTGAGGGGGTCTAATTTTTTTATAGCTTATGTATTTATGTGTATAAAAAAATAAAATAATAAAAAGATTAGCGATATTATGCATTAAAAATAATATGTTAGAAATATTAAATGTGATAGTATAATTGATAATTTTACATCTAAAAGTGTAACAAGAAAGACATTTTAAATGATACTTTGTAGTTTAAATTTCATTGGGTAAAATTAAAGAAATATCCACTGCAGTTGGTAGGTTTTATTGTTTACACCATTGAACTTTTAATTTTTTAAATTACACCACTAAACTAATTATTATTTTAAAATTGGGTCATTCCGTTAAAAAAAATAAACGGACGTTAATTTTTTATCTACAAAACTAATGAATTACCCACTGTAGTTGGCACATTTTATTGATTACACCATTGAACTTTTAATTTTTCAAATTACTCCATTCAACTAATTAAAAATAATTGTTTTAAATATTTTAAAAAATAATTATTATTTTAAGTAAAAAATATTAGAAACTTTCTTTTTCTTCATAAAATGAATAGAGTTTCATAAAATATAGATTAAAAAAATTAAAGTAATTTTAAATTAATGTCTACTTAATTTTTTAACAGAATGACCCATTCTTAATATTAGAATTTTTTTTAAAAAAACTAAAAATAGAAATTAAAATAAAAAAAACCAGTAAAAGATAAATAAAAAACTGATTCAATTTTTTCAAAAAAGAAATTAATAATTTTTATAAATAAATATTATTTTGAAGAAAAAAATTGGAAAATTCTTCATATTTTAAAAAAAATGAGTAAAATTTTATAAAATATAGATTCAAACCAATTTCAAAATAATAATTAGTTTAGTGGGGTATTTGAAAAATTAAAAGTTCAATTGTGTAATCAGTAAAACTTGCCAACTACAGTGGATATTTCATTAGTTTTACCTATTTCATTGATATTTTTATTTTATAGGTACATGTGATGATTCTTTTGCTTCGATGACATTTTAAAATGTTCTTCCTTATCTTTTGTAAATTTTTATAATTTTAATAAAAATAATTAGTTGATAAGTAATCAATTTTTGTCATGAATATTACCCCGGGTGAATAGTAACCGAGTGAATAGTACCCCATAAATAGTAACTTCAGGAATAGTAACCCCGTGAATAGTACTCCGGTATGAAAAAGTTAAAACTTATCAAGAATGCTCATAATAATATTTTCATAAAAAGATACTGGATGAAGCGCAAATATCAAGGATATTCTATTAATTTCATGGAGTATAGAAGTCAAAACTTTAACAAAATGAGTATAGAATTCGGAATCTGAAACGAAACAATATTACTTACATACTACAGAGTATGGAAGAAAATATTATTTCATATGAATACTGAACAAAAATAATATCCCTTATCTTAAAAAGATGAGTATTCCAACTGGTATAGCGGGGATATTCTTGAAGAAAACTTTCACTGTTTTCTATGCTCAAAAAGCTTTCTAAAACTCGAAAAAAATATGCTTAATATTATAGAAAAAGAATTCTTTGATTCTGGTGTGATTTTCAATTCTAACTAAGCATCTTATTTATAGGAGAATGGAAAGGGTACTGTTAAGAATTTTTTTACGGACGAAACATTCACAACTCACTGGCCAAAATTTGCAAATTTTCAGACGTCCGTTTTTAAAAAATAATATTATAATACTCAAGTAAAACTAATAACTTTATATAAAATATAATATATTTTATTTTTTATAAAAAAATAAAACTTATTATAATATATATATATATATATATATATATATATATATATATATATATATATATATATATATAACATACCCGTGACTTTCATTTCATAAGATATCCCCTTCCCACATTCATTTTTAACACGTCGGCCCCACAGTGGGCCCCACTTATTATTATATATATATCGAATAATTTTTTATCGATTATTTTAAAAAATAGATAAATAGAGACCCAAATAATAAGAAAAAATTATAATAAATAATTCATAAAAATCCTCTCAATATTTTTAATAATATTTATTCATCATTATTATTATTATTCGCAATATTCTCTGCAGGACTAATAAAGTATGTCATTGAAATTGGATGCGCTACTTTAGTACTTTGTATGGCATGATAACTGGCATCCGTATGGTCCTCTCCTGTTAAGATAACTTTCAGAGGTAGTCTTACCACAAAGGACAAGTCGGTAAAATTAATGGGAAAAAGGATTTAAATCAGTTACTCCCTCAGTTCTATAATAATTATCTTTTTAATTTTATACACATAAATTAAAAAAATTATTTAATAATATCATTTAAAAATTAAAATTTATATAAAATTTTATCATTACCCCTTTATGGAAAGTTGAAAACTATTAATGCAATAGAGAAAATTTATTGAGAGAATGAGAGAAGTTAGGGATAATATAAAAAAAATAAATAATTTATTTTCTTAAAAATTTGTAAACGATAAATAAATTAAAACAAATTTTTTCTTCTAAAAAGATAGTTATACAAAACAGACGGAGTATTTTTTTGTTGTCCTCAATCAAGACAACTTTGGGAATTAATTAAAAGAAGGTGCAGTCTTACCAAATGTCCAAACAGTTGGGATCAAATTTGTGTTTGACTTGGGGTATATTTCCTGTTGGTTTGTTTATCCAGTTGAGGCTGCTCTGGGCATGCCTTTACCTGTTTGGTTTTGTTTTAGCTGAGCTAGTCTTCTTGGAGGGTTATCCTCTCTTTCTTTTGTACAATATTTGTACTTCATTTTCTTTTCTAATACAAATTTACTTTACCGATCAAATAAAAAAAATTCAAACATGTCAACCAGATTATCTAGCAGATTAAGCCATTTTTGCTATATTACCGTTTCATTAATAGTCTCTCTGTCCCTCAAAAATTGGCGTAGATTTGATGTTTTATGTCAAATTTTTGTAATCAAAATTAATACTATTTTCTTTTAAATATAAGTGCATTTACTATAATCATAAGAAATTACATTAAATTTATGACTTCTAATTTTCATGAGTTTGAAAATATAAATATCCTAAACTTTTATTTTAAAAATTAATTAATTTAATCAAAAAAGTTAATTCGAAACCAATTTTTGAGGGACGAAGAGAGTAAAAGAATAGATCGCTTTGTATTGTTGTCAATGACAGACAATCGTAATAATCACTTTCATCTTCTTCTTCTTTTTATATATATATATTCTCACTATTTGTAAATTTTGTAACTGAGACTTTTCTTATGGAATATGTGGTATTCTCTTCTAGTGAGTCACATAGTTGTAATTTTGTTAATAATAATAATTCAATCTTTAAAATTAAAAAAAAATTAAAAAGAAAAATAAACATTTCTTTGAAATTAAGTCCATGAAAAGTCAAATGGAATGCAATTTTACTAGGCATCTTGTACACAATAAAAATAAGAAATCATTGAAAGTTTATAGACATGTTGGCGAATAAGCTGCTAGTTGGAGGCTAGAGGTTCGATTGTCACGAATAAGACTATAAAATGAAAAAATAGTTTGGATTCGATTCGTACTCGCTAAATTAAAAGTTCGGTTCGAATTAGACTCGAAATATAAATTATTCAAATATAAACAAATTTCAAAATTCGATAAATCAGTCGAACATTTTCAAATTACAATTTTCTATTAATACTCGGATCATATTCGTTTGAACAGTTCAAACTGTTCGGGTTCGATTCGAGATCTTGTTCGATTCGATAACTAAATAAATCTCAATCAAACATTATTTTATACTCGATAAATTTTGTAAATCAAATTTAAATAATTCAATATTTCATTCGACTCAATTCATTTACATTCTTAGTCACAAATCACGCGGTGTCTCTTTGATCCCCTCGATACGCTGAAGCTGTGACATCTCCTTCCTAATTTTAATATATCAATAATTTACCCCTTGTTGTTTACATTCATGTACCTCTCGTCACCTTTTATTCCTTTTTGTTGAAACTCACTTATCATATTATTATGATTTTTTTCTAATTATAAATATTTTATCTTTCGGATAAGATGGAGATTAATTAAAGAAAGATTTTTCAGTATTTTAATCACAAGTTGGATTATCAGAAACATTAAAACAGTCTTTCAATGATTTTTTTTATATATTTTTTTGTTCAAGATGCCTAATAAAATTGCTTTCCATTTGACTTTCATGGACTTAATTTCAAGGCAATGTTTATTTTTCTTTTTTAATTTTAAAGATTGAAATATTATTATTAACAAAATTACAACTATGTGTCTCACCAGAAGAGAATACCACCTATTCCATAAGAAAATTCTCAATTACAAAATTTACAAATAGTGAGAGAATATTTTTGTTACATATATATATATATTCATAAAAATAATAAGTTGTTAGTTTAATAACGTGGTATGATATTGAAATTATACTTGTAAACTTGAGGATATTGTGTTATTTCATACTACTATCATTAAAACATGAAATCTTTATGCGGAACAAAATAAATTCAAAAAAATAAAATTCTTTTTGTGAAATGAGAAATATTCTTCTTAAACTGCACTAATTATGTAATTATTATTTATTTTTAGTCTTATTCAACTCGTCATATGAAGTATTTATCTTGTCATTTTAATTTAGTTAAAGTTTAATACACTAACAGGATACGAGTGGTGTTAAGATGCATCATTAATGAAATATGTGTATTTAATAAAATTAGTTTTATTTTAATGATGTGTCATATATAGTTATAATATTGTGTGTATACATTGTCAATGTATCAAATTTTAACACTTTAATTTTTATTTGTCTATAAAACAAACAAAGTTATATCTAGCTTGTATTTTTGTTAAAAATGCATACATCATCATTATGTATAAATGAAAATCATTCTAAATAAATAACAGATATTACGTCAAGTAAAAGGGCTAAACGTATCAATATTTAGAAGACACTGAAAATACTTGAAATACAACTATAACCTCAAAAAAAATCAATTGAATATGTAGATTTGAATAGTTCTACAATACGAGAAACGAAATAACAAGTTATGGTAACTTTCAAAGGGCAACAATTCACACCATTTTTTGTGTGTCAAACTTTGCCAAGTGATGGTCTAAGTTTGCCTCAAACCTTGTCGGTCAACCAACCACAACTACATGCATAGTTTATGGAAGTGGTTAGCATAGTTTATACAAGCAATACATACACAACCACACGAATTTACAGACAAACACACTCAACTTTTTTATTGCCTACTTAATAAACAAAGGAACTATTACAAATCCGACTAGAGGCTTGCAAAACACATACACCCGTTTTTGCCTTGCCCAAACATGTCAATATATAGACAGATCCACAATATATGCTGCAGTTGACATTCTCAACTGTTAGGAATCATCAGCCAATCAACAACCAACATTTTGAATGTCAGGACATAAATGCTTAGCAGTTATTCCTACATGTGTGCCACATGTATGCATGCAAATCTTTATAAAGCCAACAAAACATATGATGTCTAAAAATAGCCCAATCGCCCATAACAACCATTGAGTTCTGTTAACGCTAAGATTCGTCCACGCGCTTCAATCACTAAAGCGCGTTCAATTCTGCACAAAAATGGGTAAACATCGAAAGCTTGACGGCTTGGGCTGCCGGGAGATAGCTCTGGTACGAGAATAAGTACAGATTGATATAAGGTTAACAATGGAGGCTTAACGCTCTAGTGTTAGAAATAATAAATTGCATGTACCTTAGAATCAGAGAAAAGCCTTGTATTTATAATGTTCTCATCACCTTCATGCAATCCTTCTCCGAAACAGATTAAGGTTCTCTGCCAAACAACCATTCCTTAACAAGATTGCACCAAATCTCCTAGAATTAAGGAAGTTGATCTATATCCCAATACTTCCTTCCATATCTAGAGATCAAATAGAATTAGGAACCTTAACCCACAAATTCCCCGTCTGCCAAAACAACCCCTGGTCCAAGCCCACATGATGCCAACATCCCAACATAATCCAGAGGCCCAAATATCCTTGGCCCAACATTGCCCTCCCAGTCTTCCATCAAATAGAATATTTAATGGAAGAGTATTCAAAACATGGCCCAACAAACAACAAGGATGTCCAAACAAGGCCCAATCACCAAATCTCCCCAACACCAAATAACAAATCAACTCTTCAAATCCACAATTCAAATGCCATCATAAGCCCCATTAATGAGCCGCCCTCGAGATCCGGAAATAACTGAAAGGACAACATTACAAAACTCCTTTTCCCCCAATTCAAACAGTTTCACCAGCTTATTTCAAAATCAAAGATAATATTCTTCTCTCCAACTTCCCGGCTATCCTCCTTCAAGCTGCAACAATGGCCTCCCAAAACCCTGACAACTTCCTACGCAAAAACTCCATCCCCATCTCCGTGACTTCCATATCAAGCATCCTTGCTACTTCCAACTTCCCCACAACCCCCTCAAACCCTAACACCAACACAAATCCCAACACTGCCACAACCTCCAGCTAAAACCCAGCAGAAATCGATTCATAAAAAATAACTCTCGAATACCCTAACGAGAAACAGTTCCCTCACGCCAACACCCCCTCTCAAATCACAGATGCTGACCTCGCCGTAATCCGAGAACATTATCAAGTCCCAGAAACCCATCATCTAAGAACACCCACACCTACTGACTGAATGTATCACCGACCCAACGGCTGGACCGCCATGCCCCTTACCTTACTGGATAAAGGAGTCTGACTCCCACTTCACGCATTCATCATCACCCTCCTAGGGTTCATTGGCATTGGGTTAGCCCAACTGGTGCCTAACTCTTACATCAACATCGTAGCCTTCATCGCTTTCTACCACGAGATTGGGGTTCCACCTTCTATTGACTTTTTCTTCACTCTGTACCAAATCGAAAACTCCCACGAACGGGGCTTCAAGGTACTAAGCAAACAACCCCCAAAACCCAATTCCAAATTTGACAAACATCCCCTGATGGATGCCCCTTCGAGCAATAAAGGGTGGCATAAGGACTGGTGCTTCGTCAAAGGACCAAAAATTCCCAAAATCCCAGACTGGACCTCCCACAAACGCCTCACCCTAGACTTCGGCGACACTTCTCCTGAACGAGTGATGGAAATGGCGAAGCTACACGAGCAACTTCCTCTGAAAGAGTGGAGCTTCACCCACCTGACTAAACATGCATGGCTGTACGACCATAAACGTAAGTTTTGAACTGGCTACTTGCATGATCTTTAAATTATCTTCAAACATTATTTTGAGAAATCTCTTTGCTTTCTACAGTATCCCTCATTAAACCAACTTTGGCTGATCGAAAAAACCTTGAAGAATTCCTGTCCAATACTACAACTGAAACATCCACTCAACCACTAAACACCGAAGCCGAAGAGACCACAATCGAAGACTCCACACAACCACGACTGAAGAGAAGAGCAACCAAAAAACTCAAAAACATCCCAACTCCTACTCTCACAGAAAGCCTCCTCGATATACCCATCTCTAAACTAACTCAAATTCTCCAAACAAAAAAGAAACGCGCAAAGATCACCCCCTCACTGCCGAAGAACTGAGGGTTCCTTCTACCAAAGCTAGCCAAACCTAAAACATCGCCATTGAGCCAGACGAACCAGTTGAACCTATCCCCTAACTCATCAGAAAATGAAAAATTACCTTTGATAACCAACCAATCCCTCCAAAAGAAACCCACATACCCACTCCATCCGAACGCCCTACATCACCTGCCCAAGAACCAATTATCCAAGAACCCACTACACACATACCCGAAGCCGTTCGTTCCCCAACCCTATGGCCAGACAATAACACAGAATTCCCTCTTCATCTTTTCGACCACTTCGTCCTTTCAATAGACGACCATCGCTTCAGGGATATTTCAACATCTGAACCCGTTCGCGCCGGCATGATTCACTAAGCCCGTGTAAGGCATTTTACAATAATCATCTTCATTTATGTACGATCTTCCATACTAACCATTTAAACATCTGCAGGCTACGGGAATCTCCGAGCGGCTCAACCAAAGATACAAAGAAATCGAAGTCGAAGAGAAGGCCGCCCGAAGAGAGAACGAGTTCCTAAAAGCTGCCCTAGCAAATTAAAGGAGAAAAACTCGCACGATAACACCTCCTTCTTCTGCGAAGGCCTTAAAAAAGATATCACCAAACTGAAAGAACAACTAGCAACAGCCGAAGCACTTCAACAAACGACTTCTGAAAAGAACTACGAAATCACAATAGAAAACGAAGTGCTGAAGCATAACAACCAAACCTTCTACTGCGAAATCTACGACGTAAAAAAGAAAAAACAAACACACCTACTCCATCGATCTGTCGTAGAAAAAGAACTTCGAGAGCTCAAGAACCTTGACCCACCCTTAACCGATGAACTACGAAATAAAATCCAAAGTGAATATTGAAGATCTCCCAAACTCACCAACGGAATAATACAAATGTATGCTGAAGGCTACGAAGCAGCCCGAAGCAAAGGAAAAGCCAAACTTATTGCGGCCGCGCTGAACCTACTACTCCTCAATTCTTCTGACGACGAAGACGAGAACGATGCTGAAGATGTCCCCCACCTTCATAATTTCATACTTGTAAACATGCAACCTTGTAATCATCTTTATTTTTTAATAAAATACAAATTTTCTTTTTTATTCTTTTACAAAAACTTCACACAGCTGCTTTACTACCAACAACAACAAAAAATTAAAAGCAACTGAACTCAACACTTAACACAAATCAAATAAATAGTACCCGTCGATCCTATTTACCGACACAAATCAAATAAATAGTACCTGTCGATCCTATTCACCACCAAAGGGTCAAACAGATCACACCGAACCCCTAAAAGATCCTGCTCACCAACAAAGGGTCGAGCAGATCCCACCAAACCTCCAAACGATCCTACTCACCACAAAGGGTCGAGCAGATCCAACCGAACCTCCGAATGATCCTACTTACCAACAAAGGGTCAAGTAGATCCCACCGAACCTCCAAATGATCCTACTTACCAACAAAGGGTCACACAGATCCCACCGAACCTCCGAACGATCTTACTTTCCAACAAAGGGTCAAGTAGATCCCAACGAATCTCTGAATGATCCTACTTACCACAAAGGGTCGAGCAGGTCCCATCGAACCTCTGAATAATCCTACTTACCAACAAAGGGTCAAGCAGGTCCCACCGAACCTCCGAATGATTCTACTTACCAACAAAGGGTCAAGACCTCCGAATAATCCTACTCACCACAAAGGGTCGAGCAGATCCCACCGAACCTCCAAATGATCCTACTTACCAACAAAGGGTCAAGCAGATCCCACCAAACTTCTAAACGATTCTACTTACCAACAAAGGGTCAAGCAGATCCCACTGAACCTCCGAATGATCCTACTTACAGACAAAGGGTAGAGTAGATCCCACCGAACCTCCGAATTATCCTATTTACCAACAAAGGGTCAAGCAGGTCCCACAGAATCTCTAATCGATCTTACTTACCAATAAAGGGTCAAATAGGTCCCGCCGAACCTCCACATGATCCTACTTACCAACAAAGAGTCAAGCAGATCCCACCGAACCTCTAATCGAATAACAATCAGACAAAATAGCATTGGAGAAAAATGTTTCTTTTATTGATAATCGTTGAAAGAATTATAGACTCGAAATTCTGACATCAACTCTACTGAAAATATTTTTGAAGCCTCCCCGCATGCCATGTGTTCTTTATGTCAGACCCATCCATTGCTCGCAACCGATAAGTTCTCGATTTTGGTACTTCGATAATTTCATAAGGACCTTCCCAATTTGGCATCAACTTTCCCAAATTCGGAGGTATAGAAGCTTCTACCTCCCGAAAAACTAGATCCCCTACTTTAAATCTTCGGAGCTTCACCCCTTTATTATAATGCCTGGCCACTCAGCACTAATATGCTGCAAGCCGAAGCCCATCCTTATTATATACTTCCCAAAACTGACTGACCCGAAGAGATAGGGAACCGACCTCCACGGGAACTAATGCATCAGAACCGTAAGCCAACCAAAAAGGTGAATCTCCCGTAGTAGTCCTTAGTGTGGTTCGATAAGCCCATAATACACTGAGTAACTTTTCAGGTCACCTTCCCTTTGCCTCATCAAGTTTTCTTTTTATACCATTTATGAGGGTTTTGTTGGTCACTTCAACCTGCACATTCGACTGTGAATGCGCAACTGAAGTCTTCTGATGCTGAATTCCCAACTCCTTCAAGAACGCCTCAAACTTCAATCCCATAAATTGACGTCCATTATCCGAAACAACCACCATAGGAATATCGAACCGGAACACAACACTCTCCTTCAGAAACTTCAAACATTCTTGCTTCGTGATCATCCGAAGGGGTTTGGCTTCCACCCACTTAGTCATATAATCGATTGCTACTATGACAAAACTAACCTGCCCCTTAGCCTTTGGCAACGGACCCAAGATATCGACACCCCACACAACAAAAGGAATTAGAGATAGAACTGAGTACAACTCTTCTGGCGGCTGAAGCCAAGATTCTTTTTACCTTCTCAAAGGCATGTTGTTGGTCTTGCCCCCAGTCTCATTGTGCCTTTCCTTTTAGCAATTAGCCAAAAGGTTCTGTGACTTCGGCTAATGCTGGCATGAATCTTCTCATGTACGAAACTTTTCCTAGAAAGCTCTTCAACTATTTTTGCGTCTTTGGTGGGGGCATCTCTGTAATTACTTTCGCATTGCTTGGGTCCACCTCTAAACCTCTATTGTGCACCAAGAAGCCCAAGAATTTTTCAACCGTCATTCCAAAGGCGTACTTCTTCAAATTCATCCTCAACTTGCACCTTCAGCATCGCTCAAACAATTTCCTTAGGTCCTCCACATGTGTTATCGCCTTCTTGGATTTCACTACTATGTCATCCACGTAGTCCTCCACTATACCATGAATCATGTCATAAAATTTGGCGTCCATTGCCCTTTGATAAGTTGCCCCCGCATTCTTTAACCTGAATGGCATTACTACATAGTAGAAATTTCCAAACGGGGTACGAAAGGCTGTCAACTCTACATCTTCTATGGATATCTTTATCTAATTGTAACCCACAAACCCGTCCATGAATGACATCATCTCGTGATTAGTCATTGCATCTACCAAAGTGTCTATGTTGGATAATGGGTACATGTCCTTCGGGCATGCGTTCTTCAAGTCTATGAAATCCACACATATTCGTAGTTGTCCATTTGATTTCTATACCGGTACGATGCTAGATATCCTTATTGGATGTTGGATCAGCTTGATGAACCTTACTTCCAACAACTTATTGATTTCTTCCTTTATTTGAGTTTCGACTTCGGGTGCATAGTTGCGAGGTGCTTGCTTCACTGGCTTCATTCTCGGGCTTATGTTTAGATTGTGCTATACAAGATCTTTGTCAATTCCGGGCATCTCGTCGTAATTCCAAGCAAAGACATCCATATACTCTCGCAATAATTGCATGAGCTCCTCTTTCTAGTTAGCATCCAGCTCCTTATTGACATAAGTCGGTCTTGGTGTTCCTCCATCTGGTTCCAAATCAACTTCTTCTAATTCATTTTGTTGAGGTTTCGGCCTATCCTCAAAGCATTTTGGAGCTGGTTCTATCTTTTGCTGCATAACTTCTTCTTCTTCATTGTTACTGGAGTGGGGGACACCTCCTGAGCCGTTGGGTTTTCACGCTTCCTTGGGCTCTTCCCCCTTGCACCATCACAATTGAAACACCACCTTTCCGTCGGGTTTAATAACCCTCTCCCATTTCGTCTTTTGGCCATCCTCAGATTGCGCTATCTGCTTGGCATTTATTATGTTTCTAGCATTTTCAGGATCTGCTAGCCTTTTCTTTTCTCATATTCCTTCCTTCTCCAGGTTTACTACCACTGGCTTGTTATTTTTGGAACATTCTCTATGTTCTGAGGTCTTTTTCTTCTCTTTTTCTGCAGGCACAAACTTATCTTCCTGCATTTCCTCCCAGCTTGCTAGTCTTAGGGAATCAGTCCTTGCAATTTGGTTCTCTCCCTCTTCAGCGACATCATCGAAAAAAGTTGCTTCGGTGATGTGTGCCTCCTCTGGTCCAAAGGGATTCCGAGTTAATGGTTCCTTCACTTCTCTCTCTTTCTAGATAGCTTTCAGGAATTGATGAAAGACCGAGGGTACCACCCCGTAGTCATTTTGCAAGCCCTTTCCAGCAAGACATGATATGTTGCATCTACCTCTGCAACATGGAACATTGCAGGCCCTCGAATCTTCCCAACTTGCATGTCCACCTTGATGTGTCTCAGGGTTCTTGTACTCTAGTTGGCGAATCCTGCAATGTTTGTTCGTTCTTTCACAATCTTTTTCTCTGCCAGGCCTAATCGTTTAAACACGGTGTAGGGCATAATATTTACAGACGCTCCATTGTCAATGAACGCTCTCCGCACCTCTATACCATTGATTACTGCTGTCACATATAGTAGCCTGTTGTGCGGGTATCTTATCTCTCTATCGACTTTAGAGAAATATATCTTATTCTCTTCTTCTTCCATTGTCTTCACAAATCCTTTGCTTATGGCCATGCAAGTCTCCTGCGTTTCGGCAACCTTAATGATTGCCTTGGTGGCCTCTATCCTTGCTTCCTTGGCCAATCCTATCTGATCAAAAAAATTTCTGAACTTGACTCCATTCATCAACGCCTTCACCTACAGGCCTGGATCACACTCCTCACTTTCTTCCATCATCATCTCCACTTTCGGGGTTGTGCTGTGGATAACAGTGTTGCATGTTTTCCCCCTTGTGATTTGGCAGTGGCTTGTCATGAACGCTGTGACGCCCCCAAAACAGGTATACATCACCCATCTTGAGTCGCCAGATACACACTACATAAATCAAATACAAACTTCTTTTATGCAACTGTCGTGTAATATATACGACAAAACATAGCTGAGAGTTTTAATAAGAATATTGTCATTTAGACAATATCCACACTAAATGGAGTCCTCATTACATTTATAGTCACACTATTTTATAGAATAGTGAGGTCTACTAAAACAACCATCTGGACCGTCAATCCGTTCCTCGACTCGTCCCAGCTATATTCTCATTTCCTGAAGAGAACAGTGAAAGAAAGGGTGAGCTCAACTAGCCCAGTAAGAAATATTATGACTAAGATAATGCAGAATAAATTATCCTTAGCCTTCAACATTATAACAACTGATATAATATAATAGACAACAAGTTTTAGATCAACAACTGCAGCGGAATAAGCTATCTATTAGAAGAGTCAAGTAGAATATAATGTCTACTATCTCCTCTAGATTAAAAGTCCATCGTTAATATTTTATTCCTGTAATACTTATCAACAGTTCTTTGTTATACCTAAGATAAAAAGAACTCTCATCACATGTCTTCACCTGAACCACCAAATATTATAGTTAAATCCACAATTCATATTTATAATCATATAACTCAACAGTTTCTCCTTGCCACAAAGGCTTAATAGAACGTTTACTCAATATCCTTACCCTAGGGTTAAAGATATTCAAATGTAATAACAATGATCATACCAATCAGTTATATATCTTTGCACTACAGGCCAAAGATATTCAACTATAAAATCAGTGGTCATGATCATACCAATCAATTACATGTCAGTGCTCTACGACCAAAGACATTCAACTGTTAACTAATGGTCATGATCATGCCAATCACATCATCGAATTATTCATGCACTACGGGGCAAGGATATTCGTTATTATCACCAGTAGTTATGATCATGTCATACACTTGTCCATCTTTGCACGTAAGCCAAAAATATACGACTATAAAATTAATAATCAACAGTCCATCTTTGCACGTAAGCCAAAAATATACAACTGTAAAACCAATAATCAACAGTCCATCTATGCACGTAAGCCAAAGATGACTTTCATCACAATATAAGCATGAGGATGATGACAATGATATAACCATTAATCAAACGAAATCAAGGATAAATATTAAAGACTTTAAATTTATCTAGAGTTTAAAAATATCAAAATTGTTAACATGATACTGCTTTGTGGAGTAAAATTTAAGAATAATATTCATGTACCAAAAATAATTTAGACAGAAAAGAAATATATTTTTTAGGTGAATAGTATCCCGTGAATAGTATTTCGAGAATAGTACCTCGTGAATAGTACCCCGACATGAAAAGTACCCCAAATATTCGAGTGAATAATATTCGGGTGAATAGTAATTTTGGTGAATAGTAACTCGTGAATAGTACTCCGACACAAAAAGTGTCCCGAATACCCGAGTGAATAATACTAGAGTGAATAGTAACCCGGTGAATAGTAACCTGTGAATAGTAACTCGTAAATAAAATACCAAATAAAATGATATTTCATGACGAGTATAAAAGAAATGATATCTCATACGAGTATAATAGAATATACGAAACTGCAAATAGATTTTCACCCGCTATGCGGTAATCCACGTAGACAGATCATTTTCACAATTTAATAAGGAATGAATACAAAGGATCATTCACCATGCATGCGGTAATCTACATAGACAGGTTATTCCAACAGAATAATAAAGAATAGAATAACAGAAGAATTCACCAGGCATGCGATAGACCGCACAAACAGGTTATTCCAACATAATAATAAATAATGGAACCAGGTCATGCGTAATACGCACAAGCAGGATATTCCAACAGAATAATAAAGAATGGAACCAGGTCATGCATAATCCGCACAGACAGGATATTCCAACAGAATAATAAAGAATGGAATAACAGAAGAATTTCACCAAGTATGCGGTACTTCGCATAGACAAGTTATTTCAACATAATAATAAAGAATGGAATAACAGAAGAATTTCACCATGTATGCGGTACTTCGCATAGACAGGTTATTCCAACATAATAATAAAAAATGGAATAACAGAAGCTCTTTTCATGAATACGAAAGAATAATACCCCTTACCTTAGAAAAATTAGATACTGAAATAGTGAGGTAGCAGACTTCTCTTCTTCTTTCTCTCTATAATTTCTCTCTATAATAATTGCTCTATAGCTTTAGTGAATTGGTGAAGAATAATGAAGGAATGAGCTTCTATTTATAGAAAAATATAGTTTCAATAATTGCACATTTTGGGGCTCAGAATATTACAGTATAATGCCTTCCTCTTTTTTTTCATTTTTAATTTAGTCCTTCAAGTATTATCAAATTTGCACCACCTCCCCTAATAGTAAATAATGTGACTCAATAGTAAATCATGTGAATCAATAGTTATAGACATGTGAAAATACGAATTACAGTATAGTACCTCCATCTATACCTCTATTTTTAACTTAGTCATGCAAGTATTATCAATCTTGCACCAACTCCCCTAATAGTAACAAGAATGTGAGTCAATAGTACACACATGTGAATAAATAGTTATAATCATGTGACTTAGTAGCAATTAATTACTCATTTATCCGATTAATTACCCGATTGGTCAGTATAACCTCCAGACATCAATTATTATCGAAATAAATGTCGATTTCCACTAACACTAATAATTTCAACATAATAGAACTATCAATTTCATCTTTAATCAACACAAACTTATTCATCATTAATATTATAACTCACAATATTTAACAACCAGGTCGTTCCCAGGAAAGAGGGGGACTTTCCGATAAGGATTTCTCCCTATTGGCGCGTAATTAGATGACCAAACCTCTCCTTGACAGAACTTCTATACATTGTCAATATTGTAAATAATAATATGAATAACTATGTCGTCTCAATTATTGATTTAATAATATAACATATTATGCAGATGATACCGTGACAACAATTGAATCAATAATATGAGAGATATGATACAGCAATTACTGTAGCAATAATTGAGTATAACTGAGTGATTTCTCACGTAAGCATCAATAATCAATACCGTGTGCTACTATGCAACCACGCGTATTACTATACTTTTATCACCGATTATTTTATGATAACTTGCTTACTTTAAAAAAAAATCACATATCACCCTTAACTTTAACCTTTTATCAATTTAACTATTTACTAAATAGAATAATTATAAGAAAATTGAATACTTTCATTTCATAAAATTCGGGGTCTCACAATCTCCCCTCCTAATGAAATTTTGCCCTCAAAATTTACGTACCTGATACTTCGAAGAGATGAAAATACCTTGCTCTCTTTTCAGATTGTACCTTCCCGATTATTTTCTCTCTATCATGATTTTTCCATTTCTCATCTCTTGTATTTTAAATATCATTCTAGAATATAGTTTCAAAATAAGGGTTAATTGACATGCCACATATTATCCCTATACTATGACCGACCAATTAAATAACAAATAACTTAGGTAGGTCTTACTAGCGAAGGAATTACCTGTCTCTCTCCTTTTAGTTCTAGTCTCACATCTCAGCTAGGGATCATATCCCTAAGCTTTGATAACAACTGTGACACCCCCAAAATAGGTATACATCACCCATCTTGAGTCGCCAGATACACACTACATAAATCAAATACAAACTTCTTTTATGCAAATGTCGTGTAATATATACGACAAAACATAGCTGAGAGTTTTAATAAGAATATTGTCATCTAGACAATATCCACAATCAATGGAGTCCTCATTATATTTATTGTCACACTGTTTATAGAATAGTGAGGTCTACTAAAACAACCATCTGGACCGTCAATCCGTTCCCCGACTCTTCTCATCTATATTCTCATTTCCAGAAGAGAACAGTGAAAGAAAGGGTGAACTCAACTAGCCCAGTAAGAAATATTATGACTAAGATAATGCAGAATAAATTATCCTTAGCCTTCAACAGTATAACAACTGATAGAATATAATAGACAACAAGTTTTAGATCAACAACTGCAGCGGAATAAGCTATCTATTAGAAGAGTCAAGTAGAACATAATGTCTACTATCTCCTCTAGATTAAAAGTCCATCGTTAATATTTTATTCATGTAATACTCATCAACAGTTCTTTGTTATACCCAAGATAAAAAGAACTCTCATCACCTGTCTTCACCTGAACCACCAAATATTATAGTTAAATCCACAATTCATATTTATAATCATATAACTCAACAGTTTCTCCTTGCCACAAAGACTTAATAGAACGTTTACTCAATATCCTTACACTGGGGCTAAAGATATTCAAATGTAATAACAATGATCATACCAATCAGTTGTCTATCTTTGCACTACAGGCCAAATATATTCAACTATAAAATCAGTGGTCATGATCATACCAATCAATTGCATGTCAGTGCATTATGACCAAAGGCATTCAACTGTTAACTAATGGTCATGATCCTGCCAATCACATCATCGAATTATACATGCACTACGGGACAAGGATATTCGTTATTATCACAAGTGGTTATGATCATGTCATACACCTGTCCATCTTTACACGTAAACCAAAGATATACGACTATAAAACCAATAATCAACAGTCCATCTTTGCACGTAAGCCAAAAATATACAATTGTAAAATCAATAATCAACAGTCCATCTATGCACGTAAGCCAAAGATGACTTTCATCATAATATAAGCATGAGGATGATGACAATGATATAAGCATTATTCAAACGAAATCAAGGATAAATATTAATGACTTTAAATTTATCCAGAGTTTAAAAATATCCAAATTGTCAACATGATACTGCTTTGTGGAGTAAAATTCAATAATAATATTCATGTACCAAAAATAATTTAGACAAAAAAGAAATATATTTTTCGGGTGAATAGTGCCCCGTGAATAGTACTTCGGAAATAGTACCTCGTGAATAGTACCCCGACATGAAAAGTACCCCAAATACCCTAGTGAATAATATTCGGGTGAATAGTAACTCGTGAATAGTACTCCGACACGAAAAGTGCCCCGAATACCCGAGTGAATAATACTAGAGTGAATAATAACCCGTGAATAGTAACTCGTAAATAAAATATCAAATAAAATAATATTTTATGACGAGTACAAAAAAAATGATATCTCATACGAGTATATAATAGAATATACAAAACTACAAATGGATTTTCACCCGCCATGCGGTAATCCACGTAGACAGATTATTTCCATAATTTAATAAGGAATGAATACAAAGGATCATTCACCATGCATGCGGTAATCCACATAGACTTGTTATTCCAACAGAATAATAAAGAATAGAATAACAAAATAATTCACCAGGCATGCGATAGACCGCACAGACAGGTTATTCTAACAGAATAATAAATAATAGAACCAGGTCATGCGTAATACGCACAGATAGAATATTCTAACAGAATAATAAAGAATGAAATCAGGTCATGCGTAATCCGCACAGACAGGATATTCTAACATAATAATAAAAAATGGAATAATAGAAGAATTTCACCATGTATGCGGTACTTCGCATAGACAGGTTATTCTAACATAATAATAAAAAATAGAATAACACTCCAACATAATAATAAAGAATGGAATAACAGAAGCTCTCTTCATGAATACGAAAGAATAATACCCCTTACCCTAGAAAAACTAGATACTGGAATAGTGAGGTAGCAGACTTCTCTTCTTCTTTCTCTCTATAATTTCTCTCTATAATAATTGCTTTATAGCTTTAGTGAATTGGTGAAGAATAATGAAGGAATGAGCTTCTATTTATAGAAAAATACAGTTTCGATAATTGCACGTTTTGGGGCTCAGAATATTACAGTATAATGCCTTCCTCTTTTTCTTTTTTTCATTTTTAATTTTGTCCTTCAAGTATTATCAAACTTGCACCACCTCCCCTAATAGTAAATAATGTGACTCAATAGTAAATCATGTGAATCAATAGTTCTAGACATATGAAAATACGAATTACATATAGTACCTCCATCTATACCTCCATTTTTAACTTAGTCATGCAAATATTATCAATCTTGCACCAACTCCCCTAATAGTAACAAGAATGTGAATCAATAGTACATACATGTGAACAAATAGTTATAATCATGTGAATTAATAGTAATTAATTGCTCATTTATCCGATTAATTACCCGATTGGTCAGTATAACCTCCAGACATCAATTATTATCGAAATAAATGTCGATTTTCACTAACACTAATAATTCCAACACAATGAAACTATCAATTTCATCTTTAATCAACATGAACTTATTTATCATTAATATTATAACTCACAATATTTAACAACCAGGTCGTTCCCAAGAAAGATGGAGTTTTTCGATAAGGATTTCTCCCTATTGGCGCACAATTAGATGACCAAACCTTTCCTTAACAGAACTTCTAGACATTGTCAATATTGTAAATAATAAATATGAATAACTATGTCGTCTCAATTATTGATTTAATAATATAACATATTATGCAGATGATACTATGACAACAATTGAATCAATAATATGAGAGATATGATGCAGCAATTACTGTAGCAATAATTGAGTATAACTGAGTGATTTCTCACATAAGCATCAATAATCAATACCGTGTGCTACTATGCAACCACGTGTATTACTGTACTTTTATCATCGATTATTTTATGATAACTTGCTTACTTTAAAAAAAAATTCACATATCACCCTTAACTTTAACCTTTTATCAATTTAACTATTTACTAAATAGAATAATTATAAGAAAATTGAATACTTTCATTTCATAAAATTCGGGGTCTCACAAACGCTTCTTTCCTTTCTAAGTTCAATTTCTCCATTTGCCAGCTTCTCATGGTATATCCTCCTTAGGCTATAACAGTCCATAGTGGAGTGTCCCGCGTATTGATGCTATACACAGAAGTTTGATCTTCTTTTCATCTCTTCTGTCACTACAAATTTAGGCCTTAGGGCTTTCACCACCCCATGTTCAATCCATTATTCGTACAGACCCCTGAATGCCTTCTCATTGCATGTAATAGCCTCCAAGACTGACTGTCTTGCATATTTGTCCCCAGGCCTTCCTCTGCTTCGTTCAAAATTTTTCTCATGCTTCTCCCTCTTGCCCCCTTATGGTTTTGACTGAGAGTTAGTCAAAGCCAAAGTTGATATCCTCTTGCCCTTCCATGTAACCATCGCATGGCTAGTAGGCAATGTCATGATTCCTCCCATGTCTTGTGCAAAAGACGAGAAGGTCGCAAATGAATCACATGCCTTTGTAATGAGATAAAGCTTGAAGGCATCTAAGGCACCATTGTTGTAAATCCTGACCAAGTTCTTTTCTTCAATCGGCTATGTGCACTTCTGTGCCTGGGCCCTGAACCTATCAACATAATCTGACAACTCCTCGTTCGATTTCTGCTTGAATTGCATGAGCTCTACAATGGTTACCTGTTTCTGCACATAGAAAAATTTCTTAAAAATTGTAAAGGTCATCCCAACAATGGACTGACCCCTTCTCCAAATTGTAGTACAAATTGAAGGCACTATCCGTCAAAGTCTTGTTGAATTCCCGCATCAACAAGTTGTGGTTATTTACTTCATCATACCCTAGCCACTGAGACATCGACTCTACAAACCTGGCAATATGTTCCTTGACATTTCCTTTCTCTCCGTTGTATTTTGGAAATTGTGGGGGATGCTCAATATACCCTTGTCGGGTAAGGTTGCCTCTGAATGTGTGTCGGGTAAGGTGGAGTAAAGTCTAACTCCGAGGGTCGGGACGTCTGCCTACGAAGTTGATTGATCACATCGATTATATCATCCTTTGTCACGTACTGGCTCGTGGCGTGAATTCTCTGGGGTGTTGTGATAAACTGTTATATCTGCAGTGTGTATGGTAAAGAGATTGCTTGATGCACACTTGAATCGTGCAAAGCTGGTACTTGTGGTAGTTGCTGGTTCACTCGTTGGACATGGCTTGGGATGGTTGGCATATGCACTTGTGAAAATACTGGAATAGCAGTTGGGATGATGTGTGTCTGAGGTTAGCTTGCTTCCAACCAGGGTTGTGGCACGTCACCACTGTTATGGGGCTCCAAGTTGATGATTGGAACCGACTGATTATCCGTCGATGGAGGTACAATCTGGTTCTCTTTGTTGTTGTAGCCATTATTGTTGTCTTCCACTCCTGCTTGTTCCCCCTGCGAACTGCCTAGGAACATGGCCTTGAAGGTGGGAATCTGCATCAACTGCTGGCAGAAATTCTCCATTTTCTCTAGCTTCCTCTGCATCTCCAGCATCATGGCCATCATCATCCCTTGTCCTTCCCATGCTTCCTTCAATGCCTTGAGCATCTCCAGTTGTACAACATTCGTCTGCTCTCCGCTTGCATCCTCACCTTACCTTCCTGCGTTTGTTTGTTGTTGATTGGCCATATATGGTGATGTTGAACTCCCTTCTAAAGCGTCTTCAATAAGTGGTTAGTCAAGATCCGGGTTTGCGCCTTGAAAAGCTTGAGTTGCTTGCCTTGGAACTGGATCCGGTGAGGTAATGTTATTTGTTGATGAAGTAGCTCTTCCTGTAGTTCTCCCACTTCGAGTTGTGGGCATACCCTTCACGAATTCTACACGTCCCCAGTAGAGTCGCCAAAGAAATGTGGGCAAGGAAATCGTGCCTTGCTAGTTAGGGTTTCGTGTTGGATGAGGAGGAGAAAAATTCACGAAGATCACGAAATTGGTTGATTGATTGAAGAGGGAAGAAGAACATGTGGACGATTACTCTAAGGACACGTGGCAGAACTCCTAGAATCCGTAAACCGTGTTAGGATAGCATAGATTCCAAGAGCCTTCTTGAGTGCTTTGAGTTGAGAGAATGTCCAAGCCTTTTAGTACTTTTAGATGGAATGCCCAAGTTTTAATCCACCAAAAGAGTTCCCCCTTCCTAGAATGGAAGGGGTATTTATAGAGTTTTCTGGAATTAAGTACTCACGTGTTAGGTACATGTTTTCAGGAAAATTCTAGAAATACTCTTTAGTCATTAGAATAATGCCTATATTGTCATGTCCTTCTAGCCACCAATCCAATCCCTCAATCAATTCTCAAAACGAGCCGCCTCCACGAGTCTTCTGCCTCGAAACACGTGGAGGCTTCTCCCGAGTCTAGCACATTTAATTTTAACTTTTTTTTCTTCATTCGATTAGGTTATGCGAGCCCTAGTTTACTCATTTAATGAGTCCATGGAACCCTAATTGTGCATTTAATTCAATTAGGTCATGTGAACCCTAATTTTGCACTTGAGCCCACAACAGTATAATAGTAAGTATTAGTACATTACAATATAATAGTAAATATAACAAAGTACATAAAACAGCAACACAGTCTGCTAGTAATACTAGCGGACGAATGGACAATACATTACCAACACAGATGAACAATAGCAACACAACATAAACAAACCATCACAAAGACGAACAACTGGACATCAATTTTCCATTTAGCTTTATCTGGATCTAGGACCATGTATTTTGTCAGTGTTTACAACATTGCATATGATTTTGGCTCTTGACCTGTGTTTTCTTTGGTTTGCTAACTTGGGGGTACAGTGGTTAAGAAAATTATTTTAACCTATCCGTTAGAATTTCTAGCGGACGGCGTGCCCAAGTTTGTGAGCACATCCGTTGCTTATTCTAATAAAATATAGGGATGATATTTGCCCATTTTTGATCCATAGCAAATAGATGCTATGAATCATTCTTTTATATATATATATATATATATATATATATATATATATATGAGTTTTAATCCATGACGAACGTTTGCCATGGACACTGTTCAACAACTAAGTTGATAACCGTTGATCTGGACAATGGAAGGTTAAGATTGGTCAAATTTTCTACCTACCGCTACAGCTTGTAGCGGCAGTCCACATCCCCCAATCCGTGCTAGCAATTTACGTTACTGTCCCTAATAATTTAATACATGCCTGCCGCTACAGGTTGTAGCGGCAGTGTGGCTCTCCCCCATATTAAGATAATGTAAAGATGAGTTTATTTTTAGGTATACATAATGTAAAAATAAAAGATAATGTAAAGATACATAATATAAAAATAAAAGATAATGTAAAGATAAGTCTGAATAAAAGATAAATTTATTTTTATGTATACATAATGTAAAAATAAGATAAGTTTGAATAAAAGATAAATTTATTTTATTATAAAAGATAAATTTATTTTATTATACCCATGTAATCAAACTTATCTTATTTTTATATTATGTATACACGGGTACACCCTTTATCCCAAAAATAAGATAAGTTTGAATTATAAAATTTATATAAATTATTTTTAGATTTAAAATTCATGTAATTTATTTTTAGTTTTTAAAAATATAAATTTATGATTTAATTAATATTTTCAAATAATTTATAATTTTCATAATATTATAAATTATTTGAAAATATTAAAAAATTTATCTTTTATAATAAAATAAATTTATCTTTTATTCAAAAATAAATTTATCTTTTATAATAAAATAAATTTATCTTTTATTCAAACTTATCTTATTTTTACATTATGTATACATAAAAATAAATTTATCTTTTATTCAGACTTATATTTACATTATCTTTTATTTTTACATTATATATCTTTACATTATCTTTTATTTTTACATTATGTATACCTAAAAATAAACTCATCTTTACATTATCTTAATATGGGGGAGAGCCACACTGCCGCTACAGCCTGTAGCGGCAGACATGTATTAAATTATTAGGGGCAGTAACGTAAATTGCTAGCACGGATTGGGGGATGTGGATTGCTGCTACAAGCTGTAGCGGCAGGGAGAAAATTTGACCAATCTCAGCCTTCCATTGTCCAGATCAACGGTAATCAACTTAGTTGCTGAACAGTGTCAATGACAAACGTTTGCCATGAATTAAAACCCTATGTGTGTGTGTGTACAATATTAAGAATTATATTAAATAAATTTATAATAATTTTAAATTTTTTCAAATGGGTAAAATAATAAAAAATTGTTATTCAGATGTTTCAGACATGTCAATTATCAAACAACTTTTTTTATTCAGTATACAGAATTATACTTCATCCAACTTATTCAGATTACTTAAACATTCAAAACTATTTCTTTTAGTTTTATCAAACACTCCCTTAGTCTCCATCATCAATGAATTACTAAACATGACATCATTCTTGTTTGAGAAACTTGTAACAAATTAATATGCAAATTAATGAAGCTGGCAATAAACAAAAAATTAACGAAGTCTAAACACGATTGATTCCCTTGGGGACTAGAATGATTCATACTAATCAACAAACAATACGTATGATACTATGATCATATGATAATTGATATATATACGTGCTATTTTTAGCCATTCAATTTACCATTTTTTTGTATTGTTTAACTTAATTAATTGATTTAATTATAATCTATTTAAACAAAAAATATATAATTGTGAGCATAAAAGAAGAATCTCCTATTTTTTTTCACTTTGTTCACATTGATAGATCAGTCATAAATCTTAACTCCTTCCATGGACCAAGGTCTTCTGATTTGGACAACCTCATAGAGCTGTTATTTTTATTAATTATTGGATTATTGGATTATTTATATGTTTATTTATTTATTTAGTTTATTTTTAAGGGAAGCAGCTGGCTAATTAACTACCAGTGGCATGCCTACGCATTGGCATTGCTAAACATGAAAATGAAATGTCTATTAACTAGTGAATTTAATTAGCTGGTAATTCAATAGTTAGATAAATATATTACTCACTAGTTAGATAAATATATTATGAAAATGATATATATTGCGAATATTTAAGTTAATTTTTTTATTGTCAGGAACATGGGTAAATATTAGTAATAATTTTTTGGAGAGATGTGTAATAAGTGGGGTAATCCTATAATTTTTACCAATCTCATGTATTGATAAATTTTGGAGTTATAATACCGTGTAAATTTATCTTAGTATATATTATTCACAGGCTAAAAAAGATTAGATCAAAATTATTTTTGTGTGATTTGATCACATTATTTCATGCTACAAACTTTTGAAGTTATATGAATAGTAATGGCGTCAATGTTGGACATGGCATTGATAGTAATGATTAACGAATAGTAATGGAAGTATAATTTATCCAAATGGAAAAATATTAAATTGTTTGGCATCAAATCATGTAGGTTCAAATGACTTTATTCTAATATTTTGTCTTTGTAACGTGTTCTCTTAAGCATGTTTAGCGGAAGGGTAGATCAAAAGTAATTTTTTAATTAAAAATGAAAAATTAAAATTTATATATATATATATATATATATATATATATATATATATATATATATATAGAGAGAGAGAGAGAGAGAGAGAGAGAGAGAGAGTTCGGATCCAGTCTGGGATCCCGGACTTTATAAAAATACGGATTTTTTTTATATGTATCCAAATCACACCAAAAATACTGTATTATGTAAAAACTACAGTTCCATAAAATATTAAACTATTTTTTTAATTGTTTTAAAAAAAAAGCAAAAAATAAATAAATAAAATTGGTCCGTAACTTAAACCAGTCTGGGAGTCCGGACTGGATCCCCTTCCTATATATATATACGATCCGTCTCTAAAGCGAACCTTAAAGAGTGAACTAAAGACGAACCGTCGTCTTTGGTGTCTATGACGACGGTTCGATCCGTCGAACCGTCGTCATAGCCATGTAGTCTTTGGCGACGGGTCGAAACGTCGCCATAGACACCAAAGACGACGGTTCGTCTTTGGTTCGTTTTTTAAGGTTCGCTTTAGAGACTCTCCGTATATATATATATATATATATATATATATATATATATATATATATATATATATATAATTTGGTGCCCTGATTGGGGCCAGGGCGATTGAACATCTCATCTGTGCTAAGTAACGACCCTGAATATTGATATCAAAGGTCATATATATATATATGAAATTAAAAATATAAATATATAATGATACATGTATACAAAAGTAATTTTCAAAATTCAATAAATATTTAAGGATTCAACTGGGTCAACTCTAATATAGTGTTGAACTCCAAACTATTAGTATATTTTAAGCTTCGGAAAGATATTTTTTGGATACAGTTTGTACTTTTTATTTATTTATTTATTTATAATTATTTTTTGTGAAGACTGTTTCGAAAATGATCTCGTTTTTATTTTTCGTCATGGGCTACCAAAATCTTAAAAACGGTCCTTGACATTATTAGTGAGTAGAAATTTAACATTCAAATTTATTTTGTCATAAGCAGAATTTGTAGTTTGAAATTGCGGGGGTGCAAAAAAAATTAAATTAAACATTTTGTATCATACAAACTTTACCCTAATTGTTTTTTTTAAAATTTTTTTTATTATAAGAAAACTGAAAATTTATATCACACACCTCATAAGTTTGTTATTAATTTTTTTATTTTTATTTTAAAATTTGCAATTCTGGGCATGACTAACATCTTCTACCAGAGTCCAGAGTAAGGAGGGAGAAAGGGGCTAATTTGTAAGATAAGCCCAAGAACCTCTCTCTTATAAGTGTTGAGTTCCACTTGGACCAATTCGGTATCAATTTTATTTAATTTGGGTCTGTCCTCTCTAGCCCAGTTTACTAGTCCTTGTGATTGTAAGAAGGTCAAGCCCAGCTCCTAACGCAAAGGGCCGAATTGAGTGCTACAGTGTTTTGGGTAGGGGTGTAATAATTGGGCAGGTCCGATTTGACCATCCTATAACAATTTCTCAGCTTCAAATGATTATATCATTAGCAAAACTATATTACACGCCATTCAAGTTGACGTGTTTTGTGCAATAATTCATTGAAGTAAAACAAATTACAATTATGAAACTGAACTATTAAAAATAAAAAACTAAAAACGAGTCAATAATTACATGATAATTTCAAACATAAAAATTCTTAGTGAGAAAGGGAGATCTCCAAAACGATGTCGTTTTGGAAGCCAAGTTTATTAAAAATATAAATCAAACCCCAATTTTGATCAATATCTCCCCATCTCTCAAGTTCGGCTTCTCTATTCTCTCTTTTCTCCGTGTTCTTCCATGAGAATAATGAGTCCCAATTTGTTGTTCTAATTCATAGCTAACATTGTCAAATTAAGGTTATTCTTACAACAAATCTTGAGTGTTCATTCGAATATCGAACGATTGATATAATCCTCATAAGCAGTTTAGTTTCCAATATTCTGTAGTTTAATACCGCGTACGGGACAAATATTCAAAATACCTTTCTTGTAAAAGTCCCTCGTCCGTAGATTAAACTGCGGACACTAGATATGGTTGGTCAATTGGGAAACGACGCCGTTTTTAAATAAGCGTCGTTCGCAATAAGTATGGCTGACCAATTGCAAAATGACGTCGTATTAGTCAAATTCAATTATTTTAGTTTTCTAGGCTCTACAGTATTAAACTGCGGATGCCAAATAATAGAGATGTGTTTTATGATTTCATTGATTCATTCTAAATTTATGAGTTTAGAGAGAGAAAGTAAACATGTTCAGCCATAATCTGCTTGGTTTTTCTGATTTGCTAGTCCACGATGCGCAACTTGCTCAAATAGTGTCATTTTCTTCACGTCTTCCATCTTTGTCTGCAATTGGATGGAGTTACTATTGTTAGAATTTGAGCCAAAATTAAAGTGGGTTTTATTAACTATTTAAAGGGAATCTACATATTAATGTGTTCTACTTCATGAGTAGATTAAAATAAGTATTTGAAAGCTCAAATCCATAGAGTAATGAATGAGATATTAGCTCCCAAAGATCACCCTTGCAAATGATAATAAATAGACGTGGGATGCTAAGTCCCACATCGGTTAAGAACAAAAAATTTAATGTGTTTATATATAAGAAAGTTGTTCTTGGGTTTGGACCCCAAGGGGCACCCCACTTTTGTGGAAGGGAGAGGATCTAGTAAAGGCTTGGTTTGAACTCACACACGCGCACTGCCATCGCCGACCGGCTTGGCCTGGCTCGGGTACGTGGCTCGTCGTTTTTGGTTGAATGGATGCGCCTTTTTCTACTAAGCCTAAACTACGTCGTTTTAGTTTTGCTAAGTCTAAAACTATGTTGTTTATGTTCCGAATGGACACACATTTTCTGTTTAAAGCAAAAACTATGTTGTTTTTGGTTTAATCATGCCTTTTCAATGGGTTGTGTCTCTTCTAATGGGTCACTTACCCTCCTATAAATAGATAGGGGGTGCTGCCATTCGAATTCATTCAATTCACAAGCATTCTAGTCTTATACTATTCTTCATTTCATAAGTTAGCTAGAGTTTATTTTTGAGAGAGAATCAAAGTATTTATTTTGATTTATTGAGTATACTATTTGGAGTGCTACTATAGTATACGTAGTCATTGTATCCTGGGAGTTAAGTGCTATCAACTCTGAGCACCGTACGGATGGCATAATTGTCTTAAGAACATAGTACCAAGTATTAGCCTTGACAAATTAAATTCTTCAGTTTTGAGATAAGTTAATATATATATATATATATATATATATATATATATATATATATATATAATGAATGTCAGGATCAAGACCATTATCCTTAAATAGCATTCCTCCTTAAATAACATTCTTTTATTAAAACTACGTCGTTTTGGAGGGACGCCGTGGCATTTTTGTAAATACGCGGTAGCATTGTATTTACAAAAATGCCACCGCGTCCCTCTAAAACGACGTAGTTTTAATAAAAGAATGCTATTTAAGGAGGAATGCTATTTAAGGAGAATGCTCTTGATCCTTACCGTATATATATATATATATATATATATATATATAGTATCCATTCAGTTTTACTAACAATCTTAAGACAATTATTATCTATATATATATATTTGCAAAAAAATATGGCTACCGATTCTGTTACTATAACCGGTTCTTCTTCTACACTAATAATTTTAAATGTACTTGTGAACCATGGTAAAAAACCAGAAAGGTTCAATGGTACAGAATTCAAAAGGTGGCAACAAAACATGTTTTATCTTACTACTCTGAACTTGGCAAGGTTTTTCATGAAGATCCCCCTGTTCTCAAAGAAGATGAAACAAATAGGCAAGTTGTTGCCGCCATTGATGCATGGAAACATGTTGATTTTTTGTGCCGAAACTATATCCTCAATGGATTGGACAACGCATTGTATAATATGTATAGTTTTCTCAAAACAGCAAGAGAACTATGTGATTCCTTGGATAAGAAATATAAAACAGAAGATACTGGAATAAAAAAGTTCGTAGTTGACACTTTTTTGGACTACAAGATGGTGGATTTCAAGGCTGTCATCAACCAAGTCCAAGAATTACAAGTAATCCTGCATGAAATACATGAAGAAGGTATGTCTTTAAGTGAATTTTTCCAAGTTGTTGCAATTATTGAAAAATTACCACCAATGTGGAAAGATTTTAAGAATTATCTCAAGCATAAGCGCAAAGAGATGAAACTTGAAGACTTAATCGTAAGATTAAGGATAGAAGAGAACAATCGTGGTTTTGAGAAGAAAACAGGAAGGACCTTTGTGGAATATAAAGCCAACATGGTGGAACAAGGTTCGAAGTCTAAAAAGAGGAAGTTTTCTGGCAATAGGCCTCAACAAGGAACAAATAAGAAGTTCCAAGGCAAATGCTACATTTGTGACAAGCCCGTAAATAGGGCAAAGGATTGTCATAAACGCAAAGACCAAAATAAGATGTTTGAACATGCCAATGTAACAGAAGTGGATGGTTTTCTTCAAGATGTTTTTGAAATAAAACTTTTAGCGGTCGTTTTTGAAGTAAACATGGTTGAAAATTCCAGGGAATGGTGGGTAGTTACTGAAGCAACCCACCATGTGTGTTTTGACATGAAGATGTTTTCCACTTATCAAGAAATTGAGAATGGAGAACAACTATACATAAAAAATTCTTCTTCATCTACGATTGTTGGACAAGGAAAGGTGGTTTTGAAGATGACATCTGGCAAGGAACTCACCCTCAACTGTAAAGCCCGCAAATTCAGGTACCTGTTACCTCGGACCTGGTGCATTACTATGCAACCTTCATATGAATATTTATAACCTTTATTCATAAAATCATGAATACAACCTCGCTTTGATACCAATTAATACATTAATTCTTTCCATTTCCAAAATCTGCAACCTTTACAACATGTTATTACACTTAAATCATATTGATTTAAATTATACCGTTCAAGTTATAAATAATATGTTTCACTTGGATATGTTGATTTCAAGTATCCATGAACTCACATCTAGATTTAACTATTCTTCTATACAATGTTCTTTAACTATGCAATATGTCATATAAACGCTATCTAGCATAGCTAGAACTATACAAACAACTTCAATCAGTACTTCTTTCTTTTTCCTTTGTCTATCCCGAATCCTTCAATTAGCTCTGATTTAGCTGAAAATAAAGCAAGGGTGAGCAACTACGTTACCCAACAAGTTTAACAGTTATCACATATCACATAGTTCGCATTTTAAACACACTTTAAATTGTTCATGCTCCGCAATTTATACATAATTTGTGTTTCTCATACTTTACATTTATTCAGGCATCATAATGTTCATACTCAACAGTTATACCTGCTTCATGCTTATTATATACCTCATATTACGAATATAGTGAGTTTCCATAACTCAATCAACATCAATAATTAACTTAATTCAATATATTTGTATCACAGTATAGCACATAGTGCATATCTCAAATTATTCACAAGAAGTACATATAATACAGGAAATATATGCACATAAAAATTAACAAGTTCACATGAAAAAAAATAAGTTCTGAAAAACTTGTATGTACCGCGTTTTACCATTACGCTAACCTGTCGTGTTCCTTTACATGACCTACATGGTATGTGAGATTGATGATAAACATAATCAATACTTGATCTCATGGTTAACCTTACTTCAATAACCTACTTCAACTTTGTGAGCCCAAATACAAAATTAGGGCTTACGTGTGATCTAAAGAATTAAATGAACCGGGAGAAGTCTCCACATGTCCAGAGGCAGAAGGCTCGTGGAGACGACTCATTTTGAGATTTGATTGAGGGATTGGATTGATGGCTAGAAGGAGAAGATGATTTAAGCATTACTTAAGTAATTAAGGGTATTTTTGGAATTTCCTCTGAAATCACATGCCAAGCACAAGACCCAGACATGTGCAAGGCACGTGACCATTTTTCAGGAAACTCTATAAATACCTCCTTTCATTTCAATAGAAGGGACTTTTGATTCTCTCTGAACTGAAGACTTTGAAGAAGGCTCTTGAATCCTAAGAGTTCTACCACGTGTTACTCGAGTAATTACTTACCTGTTCTTCTCCCCTCTTCAACCACTTAATCAAGACCGTACTCTTTGTGGATTTCTCTTATCCTCAGTCAACACGAAACCCTAACCCTAGTAATGTACGGTTTCCTTACCCATATTTATTTGGCGACTCTGCTGGGGAGGTGTAGAATTCGTGAAGGGTATGCCCACGACTCGAAGTGGGAGAACTATAGGAAGAGTTTCACCGACACCTAGCATTACTTCACCGGATCCAGTTCTGAGGCAAACAAATCAACATTTTTAAGGCACAAATCTGGATCTCGATCAACCCCTCGTAGAAGACGCTTCTGAAGGAAGTTCAACATCACCACATATGGTTGATCAACAACAAACCAATGTCAGGCAGATGGGCACAGGAAGACAAGGTGAGGAAGCAAGTGGAGAACAAATAACCATGAATGCTGTGCAGTTGGAGATGCTCAAGGCCTTAAAGGAGGCAAGAGAAGGACAAGGGATGATGATGGCCATGATGTCAGAAATGCGGAAGCAACAGGAAGAGATAGGAAATTTTCGTCAATAGTTAATGTAAATTCCAACCTTCAAAGCTATGTTTCTAGGAAGTTCGTAGGTAGAACGAGCAGGAGTGGATGTCAACAAGGAAAATCAGAATGTGCCTCCAGCAACAGAGAGTCAGTCGATTCCAATCATCCATTTAGAGCCCCAAACCAGTGGTGATGTACCACAACCCAGGGTGGAAACAAGCCAGCCTCAACCAACCGTCAGTCCCACCACACTCCCAGCATTTTCACAAGTGCAGATACCGACTATACCAAGCCATTCCCAACGAATAAGCCAACAAGTATAAGTAATGCAACCTTTGCATGATGCTAGTGTACACCAGCCGATCTCCTTACCATATACACCGCTAGCGAAACAATACATTACAACCCCTCAGAAAGTCCCTACAATAAGTCAGTATGTGACAAAGGATGATATGCTTGACGTAATCAATCAACTCCGAAGACAGACAACTAGACCATCAGAATTGGACTTCACTCCACTATACCCGACACATATACGGAGACAGCCTTACCCAGCAGGGTATATTAAGCACCCGCCACAATTCCCGAAGTACAATGGAGAGAAAGGGAATGCAAGAGAACATATAACCAGGTTTGTAGAGTTGATGTCTCGATGGTTGGGTTATGATGAAGTAATCAACCATAACCTCTTGCTCTGTGAGTTCAGTAAAATGTTGACAGATAGTGCCTTCAGTTGGTATTATAATCTAGAGAAAGGGTCAGTTCAAGATTGGGACGATTTGAAGTTACAATTTTTTAAGAAGTTTTTTTATATGTAGAAACAGGTGACCATCGTGGAGTTAATGAGATTTAAACAAAAGCCAAATGAGGAGCTTTTAGATTACGTAGACAGATTCAGGGCTCAGGCGTAAAAATGTGTGAGGCCGATTGAGGAGAAGAATCTAGTGAGCATATGCAACAATGGTGCCCTAGATACCTTTAAGCCCCACTTGGTCACTAAAGCATGTGAATACTTTGTAACACTCTCAACATTTGCACAAGACTTGAGAGGAATTATGACTTTTCTCGCAAGCCATACAACTGTTACGTGGAAGGGCTAAAGAACTACTACTGTTGTTTTGGCAGATTCTCAGCAAAAGCCACAAGGGGGCAAGAGGGAAATGAATGGAAAGAATGAAAGGAACCATGGAAAACCAGGAGACAAGTTTTCTAGATTGCCAATCCCAGGGGCTATTACGTGCAGTGAGAAGGCATTCAGGGATTTGTACGAGCAATGGGTAGAACATGGAGTTGTAAAACCTCTAAGACCCAGATTTGTTGTAACAGAAGAGATAAAGAGGAGACCAGACTTCTGTTCATACCACCAGTGCGCCGGACATTCCACTATAGATTATTGCAGTCTACGAAGGATTTACCATGAGAAATTGATGGTAGGAGAAATCGAAATGGAAGGAGGAAACAACGTACTGGATAAGCCACTTCCTAACCACAAGGGGAAAGAAACGTGCAACAATATTACTCAGAGTGAATCACCAGAGGGAAGAGAGGTGGAGATGATGGAGAACACAGAAAGGATGGAGGATAATTCTGATCCAGGTCTGCAGGTGACCGCGTTGATGAACGGAGCTAAATTCAGGAAATTTTTCGATCAGATCGGATAGACCAAGGAAGCAAGGATAGAAGCGACCAAGGCAATCATCAAAGCTGCCGAAGCACAAGAGACTTGCATGACAATCAACAAAGGGTTTGTGAAGACGGTAGAAGAGGAAGATAATAAAATCACTTTCTCTAAGGTTGATAGAGAGGTGAGATATCCACATAATAGACCACTATATGTGATAGCAATAATTAATGGCATAGAAGTGCGAAGAGCGTTCATCGATAATGGAGCATCTGTAAATATCATGCCCTACACCATCTTTAAATAGTTAGGTATACCAGAGAAGAAGATCGTGAAGGAAAAGACAAACATCACGGGGTTCGCTAATCAAAGCACGAGAACCCTCGGATACATCAAGGTGGATATGCAAGTGGGGAAGATCCGAGGACCTGTGATGTTCCATGTAGCAGAAGTTGACGCATCATATCATGTGTTGCTAGGAAGAGCTTTGCAGAATGATTATAGGGTGGTACCATCAGTTTTTCATCAGTGCGTTAAGGCAATTTGGAAAGGCAAGGAGGTCAAGGTACTAGCGATAAGGAACCCTTTTGGGCCGGAGGAGGCACATATCACCGAAGCATCTTTCTTCGATGATGTCGCCGAAGAAGGAGAAAACCATATTGCCAAGCCTGATTCTCTGAAGTTAGCAAGTTGGGAGGAGGTACAGGAGGACAAGTTTGTGCCTATAAAAAAGGAAAAGAAGAAGACCTTAGAACAAGGTGAATGTTTCAAAAATAAGAAACCTGTATTAGTAGATGTAGTGAAAGAAGAAAAAGACCCAAGGAAGCGGGCAGCAGACTCGGAGGATGCCCGAAATATAATCAATGCCAAACGGACAGCCCAATCAGAAGCTGACAAAGTAAATAAAAGAAAAGAAGAACAGAAGACAAAGTGGGAAAGAGTAATTAAACCAGATGGAAAGATAGTGTTTCGCCTGTGACGGTGCAAGGGGGAAGATCTCGAAGGTACATCCAAACCTGAGGGCTTAAGAGGCCCCCCCACTCCAGTAGCAACAAAAATGAAGAAATCGTGCAGCAGAAAGTGAAACCAGCTCCGAATGTTTTGAGGATCGGCCAAAACCGCAACAAAATGAATTGGAGGAAGTTGATCTGGCAACAGAAGAAGGAACGCCAAAGCCGACTTACATTAACAAGGAGCTAAACGCCAACCAAAAGGAAGAGATGGTGAAGCTACTACGAGAGTATAGGGATGTGTTTGCTTAGAACTATAATGAGATGCCCGGGATTGACTAGGAGTTGGTAGAGCATAATCTGAGCTTAAGCCCGGGAGCTAAACCAGTGAAGCAAGTGCCTAGCACCTATGCACCTGAAGTTGAAACACAAATAAAAGAAGAGATAAAAAAGTTGTTAGATGTGGATTCATCAAACCAATTCAATATCTAGTATGGTTATCCAGCATAGTACCAGTAAAGAAATCTAATGGGCAGTTGCGAATATGCGTGGATTTCAGAGACTTGAACAAGGCGTGCCCAAAGGACATGTATCTGCTACCCAATATAGACACTTTGGTGGATGCAATAGCAAATCATGAGATGATGTCATTTATGGATGGGTTCGTAGGCTACAATCAGATAAAAATGTCCGTAGAGGATGCGGAGATGACAACCTTCCGTACCCCGTTTGGGAATTTCTACTATGTAGTAATGCCATTGGGGTTGAAGAACGCGGGAGCAACTTACCAAAGGGCAATGCATGCCATCTTTCACGACATGATTCATGACATTGTGGAAGAAAATATGGATGACATAATGGTGAAATCTAAAAAGGAGACAACCCACGTAGAGGATTTAAGAAAGGTGTTTGAACGTTGTCACATGTATAAGTTAAAGATGAACCCGAAAAAGTGCGCCTTTGGGATGACAGCTGGATTTTTTTTGGGCTTCTTGGTGCACAACAGAGGTTTGGAGGTACACCCAAACAAGGCAAAAGCTATTACAGATATGTCCCCACCAAAAACATAAAAATAGTTAAAGAGCTTTTTAGGAAAAGTTTCCTACATGAGGAGATTCATGCCAACATTAGCAGAAGTCACGGAACCTTTCAGAAAGTTGCTAAAGGGAAAGACAAAATGGGACTGGGGTTAGGACCAGCAACAAGCCTTCGTGAAAGTAAAAGAAATTTTGGCCTCGACAAAAATGATGGTAGTACCACAGAGAGGAATACCATTACAGCTGTATATCACATCTACCACAAAGTCTGTATGAGGATTGATCACACAAGAGGTAGACGGAGAAGAAAAGCATGTATACTACATCAACCGAATAATCAGGGAACCAGAAACCATGTATTCATAATTAGAGAGACATTGTCTGGCACTGGTGTTTGTCGTACAGAAAATGCGTCATTATTTTTTGGCACACGAAGTGAAACTTGCAACGAGAACTAACCCGATTAGATACTTGCTAACTAGGCCAGCGTTGGTAGGAAGACCTGCAAGATGGATGATGATCCTTTCAAAATATGACATCAAGTGTGTAACACTAAAGGCAATCAGATGTCAGGCATTAGCAGACCTGCTCGCTCAATTTCTGCATGGAGAATATGTACCTCCTTCAGAGGATCTTCCAGAGGGAGAAGTAGAAAAAATTGACGTGGTGGATGAAGATTCAGAGTGGTGGAACTTGGCCTTTGACGGGTCATCCGCAGAAGGAAAAGGAGGAGCAGGTGTGGTATTAACTACCAAGGAAGGAAAGGAAGTGGCCCTGTCATATAAACTGGATTTCCCTTGCACGAACAATGAAACAGAATATGAGCCATTCATATTGGGATTATTAGCGGCTAGAGAATTGGGAGCCAAGTACCTCAAAGTAAAGGGAGATTTAAATCTGATAGTTCAACAAATAAAAGGTCAATTAGCAATAAAAGAACCTATCTTGGCACCATACCGAATTGTAGCACAAAAAGTGATGGAAGCCTTCAAGAAGGTAGTGATTGAGTACGTGCCGAGAGTACAAAACAGACAACCTGATGCATTAGCCACAATAACATCTAGAGTGTATGTCAAAGGAGAAGACTTGGATGTGAAGGTAATCAAAAGGATCCTCCCAACCACGGTGCTGGAATTATTCCCCAAAGATTTGACAGAAGATTGGAGACATGCCATCTCTCATCAATTACAAACAAAGGAAAGGAACATATCACTGGCGGAGCTTCAGAAATACCGCATCATTAAAGGAGTATTGTACCATAAAGAAGCATATGGTGTTTTGACAAGATGCTTGGGAAGGGATGAAGCAAATAGGATTTTATATCAGGTACGTGAAGAAAACTGCGGATTGGCAGATATTGGATTGTATCGAAGGTTGCAACGTCAAGGGTATTATTGGCCCAAAATGAAGAAAGAAGTAGATGCACTTCAACGACAATGTCTTCCGTGCCAAGAATACCCTGGGGAGGAGGAATGTGCCTTCATCGATGACATAGCAGACTGGCGAAGCCCATATATGGAGTTTTTACAAAGCGGTAGTCTTCCTGTCGAAAAGAAGGATGCAGTCACGATAAAGAAGAAAGCACAACGATTCTTCGTACAAAAATGAGAGTTGTTTAGAAGAGGGTTTAACAACAAGCCCTTACGGTGTTTGGAATTAGGAGATGCCAAAGATTTGGTCTACCAAATGCATAAAGATGAACACCAAGGAGGAGCCAAGTTGTATAAACAGTTGATTGATCATGGTTACTAATGGCCTAGAATGGAAGGAGATTGCTTAGAGTTTGCCAAGAAGTGTCACGTTTGCCAAATTCATGGAAACTTGATTCATGCTCCTGTTGTGGATTTGTGGACTTTAGCAACACCATAGCCCTTTCATACATGGGGAATGGATCTTATAGGTCCTATTCATCCCAATTCAAAGGGTAACATCTGGATCTTGACCACCACTGAGATGTACACAAAATGGGTAGAAGCAATACCCTTAAAGAGGGCTACATGACCAGCAGTGGCAAATTTCATCAAGGAGCATATTATTTGTCATTTCGGGATCCCGATGTCATTTTATCAGACAATGGAACTCCCTTCATCAATAGGGACGTCAAGAGCCTGATAGATAGATACAGGATAAAACATTACAAATCATCTCCTTATTACCCGAAAGGCAACGGACAAGCAGAGGCCACAGACAAAACTTTGATCAAGATTCTCTCGAAAACCCTAGACGATCACCCAAAAACATGGGCAAAATAGTTACCAATAGCACTATGGGCCTATCGAACTTCAAAAAGAAAGCCTACAGATGAAACCCCATACGCTCTAGTATATGGTGAAGAAGTTGTCCTGCCTGCTGAAATAGAAATCCCTTCGGCAAGGATGAGACTCTGAAGCTTAGTCGAGGAAGAGAACCGACCAGCTGCTCTAGAAGCCTTAGCTGACTTCCGAGACAAAGCTAAAGAAAAATTAGAATGGTACCATGAAAAACTACGACAACAATACAATACTGCAGTGGTACCTCGACAAATTTTGGTGGGGGACTTGGTGCTCAAGATAGCGAATCAGGTCATGAGGGGAACACCAACCACCAAATTTTTCCCCAAATGGGAAGGCCCGTATAGAGTGCGAGAGATCTCCGAAAGCGGATATTGCAAAATATCTCGTGTGGGATCAGATGCTATCTTGGGCCCATTGAACCTGAAATGGGTAAAGAAATATTATACATGAGATAGTCATCACAGAAAAGTTATACTTTTAACTTTAAAAGTAATTAAGGCACCTGAGTTTAAGTCCTTAAATCCAAGAAAGTTACAATTTATCTCTAAAAGTAGCGAACGTTATGCTTTCACCGATAAAAGCAAGATTTATTATTATGAAAATATGAAACGTTATGCTTTTCGTTAAAAGCAACATGATTATCAATAAAATGTCAAACTTTCACTTATACTTGAATATTTTTTCTAATTTTAAAAGTATGGATTCAAGTGTTGGTTTGCGAAACAAAAAGAACGTGTTTTTTTTTCAACAAAATTCATGTTTGCCTTTTTATTATTTAAATTGTTGTGTTAAAATATTAATTTGAATAACTTGAGATTCAATGTTAAGCATTGAGTCTTAAAAAAGAAATTCAAATTAAAGACAATTAATAAGGCTAAAGAAACTCTATCCTGATAAAAGGAATATACGTAAATGAGTTTTTTGATACAGGAATAATAAAAAAAAAACTACAAAAAGTCATGATCTAAGGGCCATGACATATCAAACAGAAGCGGGGGTGAAGCTAGGGACTCCAATTTGGCAATGGCAGCGTTGCGAGCCTTCACATTGGCGGTTTTCAGCTTTTGAAAAGTTTGGATATTTGACTTTAAACTCTGAAGTTAGGTTTCCAGTTCGTTTGCGGTTTTCTCAAGATTCGAAAGTTGTTCTGAAAACGAGTTATTCTCACATTGATACATAGTAACATCAGACCATAGTGCAACGATCTGAAAAGTGGAACTGAGAAGATCCAACCGAGCCCGAAAGGGAGACATATCAAAGCCAACAATGGAGAAGTCATTAAGCTCACTGCTAAATCTATCTAAGTCTTCGGCTCGCAAAGAATAGAAAGAATGACAGTGTAACTCAAGAATAAGGCTAGCAAGTCGATCCAAAAAGAAAGTCTAGACGGGGGCCATGCAGATAGTTAGACGATCAAGTGTTTATAGAAACCGAGTTAAGAGACGATCGAGAATTTCCTGGCTGGAAGAAGATATCTGAAAACCCCTCCAAGAAATAAGATCTCCACTTGGATTGAAGGAAGTTCTAATAGGAGCCACTTCAGAAGCCACCATAAAACCACTCGGGACAAAGGATGAAGAAACAGGTGGCTGATGTGCTGCTGATGACTCCTTAACAAAGGATAAAGAAACAGGCGGCTGTTGTGTTGCTGATAAATCCTTGAAGCCTTGGTCACTAGGAGGATAACCAAGGTCATCATTAGACGGCAAGGTGGCGAAACCAGGATTGAGAGCATCAAATAAAGCAAGCGACTCGACAGATAAGGGCAAATCTTTCTTCTCACTCTAAAAAAAAGAAGAAGAAGTAAAATGATAAAACATAATATATTAAAAAAAAATTATATGTCAACTAAAGAAAATACTCACACTGATGGATAAAGAGTCGTGAGATGCCACTGAAAGCGGAATATCAGCAATAAACTCAGATGGATTCCCCCTCGAGAAAATAGGAGCCTCACCGGTACCTTCTAGACTCTCATGAGGATGTGCTATAAGAGGACGTGAAGAGAGAGTTGTACAACCCACAACATGACCCGAACTCACATCAGATAAAGAATCATCAGCATCAAGACTAACACGATCATCATGCGGTGAAGAAGACTCGATAGCGACAGTGATAGGTTGAGGACGTCCACAAGTAGTGGAAGCCACGACCGTCTCACTTACAGCACCCACAAGAAACCCAATAGGAACATCATCATTTTCTTTATCAGCCTCAGCAATCTGAAAAATAAGGAAATAATGACATAGGAAAAAACAAAAACAATTGTATGAATGGTTGAAAGAAAAATGAAAATGCTACAAATTTTACCAAAAGTTTGCGCTATTTCTTGATCGGATCCTCAGCTGCCAGCATACTGGAGCTAGCGTTATCAAAGGGGTGCTTTGTCAAAGGCTTTAAGATAAGTGTTTGCCCATTTGGTATTCGTCTAATAACAGAATGACTAGCAAGGACCACAGTAGAATCTGTAAGGGGCATCACCTCAGAGTTAGTAATAGCAGATGCTCTCATTTTAGAGGGAGTAACTTTGATTTCCTCGGCAGCAAAGGATCCCTGGGGAGGAACTGGAGGAGGTATCCGAGATGAAACCCGTGATGGAAGATTCAAGGAAGTAATAGGGACCTGTGTAGGAGGAATGTCTGGGTCTGCTGACTGAGGGGGAAGAGACTCAGACATTAAAGCCTTACGCTCAAGAAGCCGACTACTAGTTGGCCAACGTTCTGAACGAGTATTAGTTCTAGGAGAACATAACATTCTGGCCCATTGAAGACGTTCGGGAGGAGAAGTTGGCGGCGATCAATTCATAGTATCATCTTGCCATTTTTTAAGGTTGATGAGCCAGTAGTTGTGTTCAAAAGTAGTATATCGCCCTTACCGAGAATCATCTGGTATGACGAAATGAAGAGGGTCATAAGGACCAGTAGATGGTTTTGGAAACTCCCATGCAAATGAGGATGATGTGGGGACAAAATTGAGGAGAGCACTCTCGTAATCCCTCTGGCAAGAGCGGCCGAAAGGTCGATTCTGGTCAAATCCAAACTGCCTCACGACTCTATAAGGAGAGTAAAGTACGGTGCCAAAACCATCGTTCTCAACAAGATAGGGAAGTTCCTCAGCTCGGAGGAATATGAACCAAGAAAGTGAAGATCCAGCCAATTCCCTGACATTTGAAAAATAACGGAAGTCCCTCTTATAGAAGTGAGGCATAGAACCTCCCTTTGGAATAATGGTGTACGGACGGGCAATGAAACAAAAAAAGTTATCAATATAAATCCGTAAATCTGAAGTAATCCAGCGAGCGTTGCGGGTAACAATATTGGGCGATGAAAAAGGGGATGGATATTTCCTTTGTTTCTGGGACGAGTGCATAGATGTAGAATGGCCCTAAAAATGCTCGAAGAGGAAGATCTGAAGAAAGGAACATGGAACGAAGCAATTCACGTCATACCTGAATAAATGAAAGAAGTATTGATAAGCAATATATATATATATATATATATATATATATATATATATATATATATAATAAATGAGTGAAACTGAAAAGGGGTACCTTCCGACAGATTCTCTCATGGCGAGGACAGTTTCATCGAAGCGACGATACAAGGTCCCCAAAAAGAGAGCAGCAAGAGGAACCTCCAGACCCCGAGACAACAAAGCCACTAAGCTAAACATACGGGTCGAGAGACCGTCCATAGGTAACCCAGGGAAGATAAAGTGGGACCACCACATAGCCAGATAAGCAGCTAAAGGAAAAGGATAAGGTTCCTTATGAAGAGCAAGAACAAACTCTCTATAAACAGAACTATTCCAGTGGCCAGGCTTGTAATCCCGAAAGAAATAACGAACCCAAGATAGCCAAGAAGTCTCCGGATGGTTGGGGGTCTCAAAGTCTGAAAGGATTATATTACCTTGGAACCTCATGGTGTAATTGGAAGCCCGCTTGAAGGCTTCTGTCAAGTACGCGACACATTCGGTATCCCTAGGGGACATGCTGGATGAACCGCAAGAAGCTGAAGCAGCAGCAGGAAGGCTACAAGATATAGTTCAAAATAAATACATAACCCAAGAAAAATGAGGATGAATGTATAAAATAGAAGAAATAATTACTGGTAAATGGCATAGACATCCTCTAGAGTAGGGGTGAACTCCCCCCAAGTAGTGATAAATGTACATGTAGAAGAGCACCAACGTGAAATCAATAAAGTAAGGGCGTCATAGTCCTATTGGATACGAAGATCCCTACATAGTTGAACACAACACAGAATCCCAGCTTTGTCCAACAACTTCACATAATCAGAATTCTCGAGGATCTCATCGGTCCAAGGTTGCCATCCCTGAAGGCGACTAGATGAGTCGGATATGAAGCGAACGGGACTGAAAGGATACTCCTATTTTTTGATGCACATGCGGAGAATGTGAGCAGAGCAGGGAAAGCTATCCGCACTTTCGCTAGCTGCAGAATATAGAAATACACCCCCTTTGTCAGGTGGATGAAAAGTTGCACGATCAAAATTCTTCGTTCGTTCCCAGAAATCGTCAAAAGGCCCAAAGAAGGGAGCTTTTCCCCACTTACTAATGAAGGGGATTTCCTTAGTAGTTTTTGGATCCGCAGAACGTTTGTCAGAGTTAGCCTACAACGAGGGCAATTTAATATGAGAATTCTATAAAATAAGAAACGAAGTGGAAAGTCTTCGAAATATAGTATTTACCATGTAAAAGAGAAATTATGAATACCGAACAAACGAGGTCGCCTTGAAAACAATCTCCTTTTGACAATGTCCGGCGTGAAAAAGCATAAACTTGAATAAGAAGATTTAGCCCGGAAAAGGAGATATTAAGGACACCTAAAAAGAAGAAGGAACAAAATTATCAAACGACGGAAAACCCTCTAGGGTTCGGTCACCTCGGGATTCGACCACGTTGAGATTCGGTCTCCTAAGGTTCAGCCACCCTGGGATTCAGTCCCTACTAGGGTTCGCCCGCCCAGGATGGTCCAACTACGGTACCTTGCTTCCTTTCTTGATTCGTTGTTTGATTGATCGGAATGAAATGCTGCTTGAAGTTCCTTAAAAGTAAGTTTTTCTTTTATATTCAAAAAAATAAATAAATAAATAAAATAAAAAAAAACGTCACAGTAAGTTAACAAGCTTTCAGGCTAATAAGTTAGATTTCAATTTTGCAGGTTGCGTTGTCTCATTAAGTTAATATATGAATTGAACCTGCATTAAAAAAAAGAAAAAATCTCTGCAGAACATTATTCATGAAAGTGGCGTAATTAGAAAGGCAGTGTAATCATGAACTAGATAATAGGTTTTCTACTTTTAGGCTTTATTACTTTTTAATATTATTCTGTCCTTCGTTATCCTTTCCTTCGGGCTTCAGCTATGTTCATAGAAATTAAAACCACACACATGGCATCGGTTGTAATGAATCTGACGCAACTAAAAAAAATAGAAAAATCAACTGCAGCTCTGTAAATATTCACATGGCGAGAACTAAGAAATTCAGTCGCTGTTACCTGAACTTGAAAACAAATCTTTTTGATCGCACAATTTTTGTACTCTCTAAATTAGTCTCTTGAGGCTTCTCTCCAATACAATACTACTAATATTGTATTCCTTCATCAGCCACAAAGAAGAAACTCAGCCTTTCCTTTCTATATAAACACAGATAGTGATAAAACACAAAGTATCCTACTAAACTTATTATTCTACAAGAATCAATCTCTGCGAAATTGTTTTATTTTAGAACTCTAATTATTGGTAAAACAAAAAAAAAGTGTGAACCTATTTTCCCAAACTTTTTATCGTCTGATTTAAATTGCTAAAAAAACCGTGTTAAAGCACTGTTTTGCTAACGAGTTGCCTAGAAAAGTATACACTTTGTCGAGATGGTACGGACTACAAGTTCCTATGTCTGCAGCAATGAAGACCAATAGTTTCCGAATGGAGTTAGGCTTGTGGTTATATAAACAAAGAACCAAACTTTAGGCATTAAAATGAAAAAAGGGTTTTCCGTAATTGGCCTATATATACTTAATATGTCACTATCATACTGTTTTTTTTCATTTTTTAAATTTATGAATAATTTATATATATTATTAATTGTTGCAACTAATCCCCTGATTGATAAGTTTTCAAATTTAATTTAATTGAGTAAAATTTGGAAACAAATTTGATAAATGATTTTCAAGATATTTTGAGAGAGTTCTCTTAGGGTTTCTTTCTCATAAGATTTTTTGCTTTTTTACGAGGCTTACAAGATCGAGCAGGATTTAAAGACTTGAAATATTTTTGCACGATTGTCACTCCGAAGGCGTGACTCACGTGCAGGGGGCAAATGTGAGCCCAAATACAAAATTAGGCCTTACGTGTGATCTAAAGAATTAAATAAACTGGGAGAAGTCTCCACGTGTCCCGAGGTAGAAGGCTCGTGGAGACGACTCATTTTAGAATTTGATTAAGGGATTTGATTGAGGGCTAGAAGGACAAGATGATTTAAGCATTACTTAAGTAATTAAGGGTATTTTTGGAATTTCCTCTAAAATCACATGCCAAGTACAAGACCCAGACATGTGCAAGGCACGTGACCATTTTTTAAGAAACTCTATAAATACCTCATTTCATTTCAATAGAAGGAACTTTTGATTCTCTCTGAACTGAAGACTTTGAAGAAAGCTCTTGAATCCTAAGAGTTCTGCCACGTGTTACTCGAGCAATTGCTTACCTGTTCTTCTCCCCTCTTCAACCACTCAATCAAGACCGTACTCTTTGTGGATTTTTCTCCTCCTCAGTCAATACGAAACCCTAACCCTACTAAGGTACGGTTTTCTTACCCACAAACTTATATTATTCTTGTACCACCTTTATATTTAACTTCATTATTTATATAACTCAGCTTTATTTCCCTTTTCATCGCTACATGTGCTAGCTTATCGTACTTGTACTTCACTGTGTGTGTATCATACCATTACAACATACCACACTTGGTTAAATATTTCTCATCTAAGTTCCTTAGACTTAGATTATGAACCTAATATCCGTTCATCATTATGTAACCATACACACATGGTATACATTACATACTTAGTTCCTATATCTTCTTAAATATACTCATTTTGGTCCAAACCTAACATGATACAAATCATTGATCATTATACACTTTAATTATCATCTTAAGTCATGTTATGACATTTCCAAGGATCAAATCCCATTATTCCATCATAGTTCAAAAATATAAAATATGGTTTTCTAGGGTACTTTTGGGATTTTTAGAAATTTTTACATTGAGCTTTTGAATTCCAAGTTTGAACAAACTTTTAGACCATACATTATATTATTTTATTCCAGTAAGTCAACTGAAACAACCTCTTAATGCTTCTCAAGATAGTGCCTCAAAATAGGTGTTTTACATTTCCACTCTACTACCCACTCTACTACCAACTGCAGTAAACGTGAATTTTTAGGCTACTTTGATGATGTTTTTGGACTTTATAGGTTAGCCCATTTGATCTTTTGTTTGTGCAAGCATTTAGATCATATATCATAGTATTTTTTCATGAGTTTGATTTCTTAAATTCAGTTATAGAAGTCAACCAAAACTTGGAACAAACTAGGGTGTTTACCCATTTTCACTCTACAATTTTCAGAGTTCACTCTACGATTTCGAGAGTCGTTCTACTATTTTTAGAGTTCATTCTACGATTTTTAGATATCGATATACAATTTTTAGAGTTCTCACTCTAATATTTGCTGAGTTTTCCACTCTACTATCTGCTGAGCCACCCTACTATCTGTTGAGCCACTCTAATATCTGCTGAACCACTCTACTATCTTCATAGCCACTCTACCATTTGCTAAGCCACTCTACTATTTGCTGAACCACTCTACTATCTGCAGAGTCGCTCTATATTTGTTGAGCCACTCTACTATCTGCTGAACCACTCTACTATCTGCAGAGCCACTCTACTACCCAAGTGTTACAAAATCGAGTTTACTGCCTACTTTGGTGATTTGTTGGAATTTATTGGTTAAGCTTTTGGCTCTACCATCTGGCCTTACTTCTAGATCATATACCAAGGTATTTTAGTAAGGGTTTAGGTTCCTCATTGATATCAGTTAGACCTACTTTAACTGAGGCTCAAACTGGATATTTTAGCACTTTTTCCCCAAAACTGATTTTGACACTTCTCAATTTTGGCTACTTGGACAATTTAGGTATGTGTATTTTAGTTGTCTAAGGTTACTTTTATCATCATCTCACTTTTCTTAGTCATCTAGCCAATTTTGACCTATCAAAGCTCATTTTAGGCTAGATCCTAACTTGGTTTTCTTACTAGCTTTAGTCATGAAAATGATTAAGAATCATCACAAGCATGCATTAGCAACTTTGTATGAGTTCATTATAGTCTTACAAATTCAGGTACTAAAATTTATCCAAAACAAACCACTTTTGGCTTTAAACATGATTTTTAACAAGTCCAATATTCAAAACGGTTTAGACTTGATTTCTTTAACTTATGTAGCTTACTTATGCCATATTATAGGTATTGAAATTTACGTACAAGGTTCAGGTGTGGCCTCTCTTCGTTTAAGTGTTAGATGACACTTTAAAGTTTACTTTTCATGACCCTTAAACATAAAAATTGAGTAGTACTCAATATGGACCTCAACTAAGTTAATGAAAAACCTTTAAATGTTAATTATGGACATATTATGGTCTCCTTACTGACTCAAAAGTTCAGGTACTGACCTTGACCAAAACAATCCTCTAATCTAGAGTTTAAGCATAGTTTTGGCTATTACTCACAAACAATCCCCAAGCTATGATTCAAGGGTTATCTAAGCATTCATATAAATTTCAAATTATTCTTAAAACTCATCATCACATACTTTAATAAGATTAAAACTTTGCTTTTGTATCAATACCAAAAGAACTCATTTCTAGGCATTATTAGCATGAGTTAGTACTAAACCACCATAACAGTCTTCAAGCTTTCAAGTACAAGTTTTATCACTACAAGTACTTTATGTATACTATATGTTCATGGTTTAATACATCTAAATGCGGGAATTCTATCTTTTGTTCGAAACAGTCCCTAATTGTGACGCCCCCAGAATAGGTATACAACACCCATTCTGAGTCGCCAAATACATGGTACAGAAAGCAAACTACAACTTCAATAATACAATTGTCGTGCAAAATACGACAACACATACTGTGAGTTTAAATACAAATATTGTCTTCTAGACAATATCCACACTCAAATAAATCCTCATTACAATTATTCAAACACTATTTTACAGAAATAGTGAGGACTGCTAATACATCTTTCTAGAACCATCACTCCATACCCCGACTAGATCCTGCTATGTTCTCACCTCCTGAGAAGAAAAATGGAACAAAAAGGAAAAGGGTGAGCTCAACTAGCCCAGTAAAGAATATTATGACTAAGATAATATACAACAAATTATCGTTAGTCTTCAACAGGGAAAAATCTGATAAAATATAATCGACAACAAGTTTTAGATCAACAACTGCAGCGGAAACAGCAAACCATTAGAAGAGTCAAGTAGAGAAAGAATTCTACTATCTTCTAAGATTTAAAAGTCCATCATCAATATTTTATCCCTGTAACATCAATTAATAATCATCTTTAACCAAATATTCATCTTTGCACTACAGGCCAAAGATATTCATTTGTATCATCAGTCGGTCATGTTCATCTCAACACCTGTTCATCTTTGCACTACAGGCCAAAGATATTCATCAAGTAATCATACATCTTTGCACTACAGGCCAAAGATATTCATCAAGTAATCATACATCTTTGCACTACAGGCCAAAGATATTCATCAAGTAATCATACATCTTTGCACTACAGGCCAAAGATATTCATTAATATCATCATTTAGGACTGAGGATGATGAAAAATATCTTAAAGAGAACGAATCCAATGAGATAGAAGGACAAATAGTAGGGATTCGTATAACAGTTTATCCAAGATCAATAATACTTCATAATAATCAATTGTGAAGCAGAATTCAAAAATAAAGGTCAAAACATGGATACAATCAAAGATAGTAACCATAATAGACATCTTGGACAAAAAGGAAAAATTTTATTTTTCGGTGAATAGTGCCGTATTCGTGAATAGTGCCGTATACGTGAATAGTGCCGTATACATGAATAGTAACCCCGACACAAAAAGTTCCAAATTTGATAAAAACTCATATCAATATTTCAGCATAATGATATTGAAGAAAATAATATCATTTAAGAAGAAAATAATATCCCTTACCTCAAAATATCAGTACTTCTGGTCGGAATACCGGTATAAGGCTGAAAGAAACTTGCTCTGATTAATAGAAACTCTCAAAGTATCTAAATACTCACAAAATACACTCAATAATCTAGAGAGAGAAAGAGAGAAAACTTGTTTCTGGTGTGATTTTCAATTCTAACTTAGCCCTCTATTTATAGGAAAATTTTGGTAGGTTTGACCTGCAACCTGATGGCTTTACCTGCTACTATTCCCACCCACCACATTTGAAATATAATTCAGCACATTTCTTCACCAACCACAAGTGGGGCCTACCAATTCTAGAATTTTCCACCAAAATGATAAACTCCGAAAATTCAACAATTTCTGAACCAGTCATCTTGTAAAATTCATAATAAATCATACGTTCATTTTTAACGGTTCAAAATTTGTGGGCATATACTCAACTTATATATGTATAACATATCCAAAAATTACCACGATCCAACGGTCGGATTAAAAATTATAACCCCCGTAAAATATCTCAAAAACCCTGATTTTTAATACCTCCATTCCGACAAAAATACTGACAAAAACCTCAACATTAACTCCTTCATTTTTAACCACAAAAATATATCCCTCATTTATATCCACATAAAATAAATATTTCCTTATCATATGAATCAATAATTAATTATTCACAAATAATATTACAGAATCACATTTATGACAACCAGGCCGTTCCCAGGAAAGAGGGGGCTTTCCAATAAGGATTTCTCCTTACTGGCGCGCAATTAGATGACCAAACCTCTCCTTAGACAGAACTTTCTAGACATTGCCAATAATGTTATCTAATAATATTATTCAAATAATATGAATTATTGATCTGATAAATGAAAATACTGTGCAGCAACAATTATTGAAACAACAATAATATAAAATATCAACGCAGCAATTATTGAATCAATAAAATAAAATATTGAATAATAACTACTGTAACAATTATTGAGTAGTGCCTTCTTACGTACGAATCAATAATTCAACTATACTGTGCAATCCGTGTGCTACTGTATTTTAACCACCGGGTATTCCAACAGTATTAACGGTAACAACTACGCCGTTATTTATAAACAACTTATACTTGTCGTTTTCTTCATCCAATCGCTTTCCGTTATGGGGCCCACACAAGGCTGCGTCGTCGTACGAATATTCCCCGACAGCAAGAATATTCCACGACCAACCGAATATTCACCGACCAAAAATAAATATTTTATAACCACTTGCTTATTTTGCAAAATTTGCACATTTCACCCATAACCAAAGTATTATATCAAATTAACCCCTTATTATTCACAATAATATTTAGAGAAAATTTGATTTTATTCATTAATAAGTTGGGGTCTTACAACCTCCCCTCCTTATGAAATTTCGTCCTCGAAATTGACGTACGTACCTGATGTTTCAAAAAGGTGAGGATACCTCGCTTTCATTTCTGATTCCAACTCCCAGGTCATTTCTTCAATAGCATGGTTTCTCCACAAAACCTTAACTTGTGGTATAACCTTCGTGCGTAGGACATGCTCTTTCCTATCCAAGATCTTAACAGGTACCTCCTCGTACGTTAAATCTTCAGCTATCTCGTCTGGTTCTAACTCAATAATGTGGTTCGGGTCTTTAACATATTTACGAAGCATAGATATGTGAAAAACATTATGAACACGAGACATGCTTGGAGGTAATGCGAGTCTATATGCCACATTTCCTATTCGCTCAAGAATCTTAAATGGACCAACAAATCTTGGATTGAGCTTTCCTCTCTTCCCAAATCTTGTAACTCCCTTCCATGGTGCAACACGTAACAATACATGATCCCCAATATTAAATTCCACGTCCTTCCGATGAAGATCCGCATAACTCTTTTGTCGATCCTGTGCCGTTTGTATACGTTGTCGAATCGTTTGGATCTTCTCTGTAGTAATGCGTACCAATTCTGGTCCCAACAATGTTGCTTCACCCACCTCGTCCCAGCATACTGGAGAACGACATTTTCTTCCATACAACGCCTCAAATGGAGCCACACCTATGCTCGCCTGATAACTGTTGTTGTAGGAGAATTCCACCAATGGTAGGTACTTATCCCAACTCCCTTTGAGATCTAGGACACAAAGTCTTAATAGATCTTCAAGAGTTTGAATAGTCCTCTCTGATTGTCCGTCCGTTTGAGGATGGTATGCCGAACTGAATCGTAAATCCGTGCCCATAGCTTTCTGCAAGCTAACCCAAAATCGTGAAGTGAATCTTGGGTCACGATCCGAAACTATGGATACTGGCATGCCATGCAATCTCACAATCTCGTTCACGTACATACTAGCAAGACGTTCAAGGGAATAAGTCTCACGTATCGGCAAGAAATGAGCGGACTTGGTTAATCTATCAACAATAACCCAAATCGCATCTATACCTTGAGAAACCTTGGGAAGACCTGTAACAAAATCCATAGTAATGTGTTCCCACTTCCATTTCGGAATCTCAAGTGGTTGCAATGGACCCTTTGGTACTTGATGCTCCGCTTTTACACGTTGACAAGTTAAACATCTCGAGATAAACTCCGCGATCTCTCTTTTCATATTGCTCCACCAAAATGTATGTCGAAGATCGTGATACATTTTGGTACTCCCAGGATGGATTGCAAACGGTGTGTTGTGTGCCTCCATCATTATTCTATGCTTCAAGTCAAAATCGTTAGGAACACAAAGTCTGGAGTTGACTCGAAGTATTCCTTCTTCATCGATTCTTGCTTCTGGAATAGCACCTTCTTGCACTTTCTTCTTCATACGCATCAGCTCTATATCCGTAGCTTGAGCAGCTTTAACTTTATCGATTAAAGTCGGTTCTACTCGTATATTTGATATCATCATGTGGGTACTTGGAGCCTTCATCTCTATCTCCATCCTTTGCAAGTCATACAAAATGGGCCTTTGTGTTAAAAACATTGCACTCGTACCCGCATATGATCTTCTACTCAATGCGTCAGCTACTACGTTCGCTTTTCCAGGATGATATTGGATGGTATGATCGTAATCTTTCAACAGCTCAAGCCAACGTCGTTGCCGCATGTTGAGTTCCTTTTGGGTGAAGAAATATTTGAGGCTTTTATGATCTGTATAGATCTCCACTTTCTCCCCATACAGGTAGTGTCTCCAGATCTTCAACGCAAAAACGACTGCTGCCAACTCCAAATCATGAGTAGGATAATTCCTCTTATATTCTTTGAGTTGTCGCGAGGCATAGGCTATGACTTTCCCATGTTGCATGAGAACACATCCTAACCCTTTGCCTGAAGCATCGCTGTAGATAACAAATCCATCCGAACCAGATGGTATTGTCAGAACAGGTGCCGAAATGAGTCTCCTCTTGAGTTCTTGAAAACTCTTCTCGCATTCCTCACTCCATACGAATTTTGTATCTTTCCGAGTCAGCTGAGTTAACGGAGTAGCGATTCGAGAAAATCCTTTTACAAATCTCCGATAATAACTAGCTTATCCTAGAAAGCTACGTACTTCGATTACTGACTTAGATTGCTCTCAACTGTGACTCATATCCCAACCTTCGATAGCACGTCACAATGACACCTATCAGTTTACTACCGCACGAATATGGCATCCCCTACGGAGAGTTTGGCTTCGGTGCATTCTACAAAGGAAGTCACCAGATAGAGGCTCGGTTATCAACTTCTATAGTTGGGTTTTTAACTCCTGAAGTTCAATAGGAGCCATTCGATATGAGATTTTAGAAATGGGTTTTGTACCAGATTCAAAGATGATACAAAATTCAATATCACGCGCAGGCCAAGAAATTCTTCAGGAAATACGTCAGGGATTTTACTAACAACAGAAATATCATTCAATTCTGACGTATTTTGTTCAAGTCCATGACATGGCTAAGAAAGCTTGACATCCGTTTTTCAATAAACGAATGACTTTACGGCTTGATATGAAAGAGTTTGACTTCAATGGTTTGGTTGCTTGAATTCGAATAACAAGTTGCTTAGGAATATGAAAACTAACAACCTTACAAAAGCAATCAATTTGGCATAATGAGTAGTTAACCAATCGATTCCTAAAATCACATCAAAAGCAAGTATCTTTAAAGAGATAAGGTCAACAGGTAATGTGATGGTGCCAACTTGGATCATGCAAGATTTATAAATAGTGGATGTGATGAAAGTTTCTCCTAACGGAGTTTCAACAGATAGGTCAAAGTTTAACTTCTCCGGAGTCAAGTTTAAACGTTGAGCACAAGCAGGAGAGATAAAAGAATGGGTAGAACCGGTATCTAATAAGGTATAAACTTCGCAAAATTTATAATTAACTAACCCGTGCTCACCTCGTTCGGGTTCCTCGCGTTTTGACCAGTCACGAAAAACGCTCTTCCAGGAACCGCTGATTTCGACTTATCCGGGACAACTTTTGGAGTCACCATCCCCGCTGAACTTGGTTTTACTACAGAACACTCTCGAGCTATATGACCCTCCTTTCCACAGTTATAACATACCTTGAGCTGCTGTGGGCAGTTTGGGCTGATATGTCCCTCCTCTCCGCATCTGTAACATCTAACTGGCGGTCGTTCTCCTCCCCTAGAATTTGTTCCTGGTGCTGGTGCTGCTATCGACGTCTTCCTGTCATCGTTAAATCTTCTCTTCTTGAAATTTTCACTTGACTCACCTCTTCTATTATCATGGCCACGATGACCACCCGAGTGGTTACCGCCTTTGTTCGTATTTTTCCCTCCTCGTTGGTTATCATCGCTCTGATGATTGCTGTCACCAGTATGACCCTGGTGATGGTCCCTCGGTTGAGTATACTCATTATCTCTCTCTAATAATTGGGCCCTGTTGACAACGTCTGAATACAGAGAAAATTTATGAGAGATAAGGTATTGTCGAATCTCGGGTTTTAGACCTCTCAGAAACATCCTTGTCATTCGTTCCTCATTTTTGACCAAATGGGATGCAAACCTGGATAACTCTGCAAACTTCGCCTCGTACTGGGACACCGTCATGTTGTTTTGTTCCAGTCTAATAAACTCAACCTCCTTCATATGACGAATACTTTCAGGAAAGTACTTGTCATTGAACAGTTTTTGAAATGTTTCCCAGGACATGTTGAGTGCGTCAGGCTGGGTACGCTTCACAGACTCCCACCAGTAGTCTGCCTCACCGCGGAACATAAAAGTGGCGAATGGAACCTTCTGTTCCTCCGTGCATCCCAAGACATCGAATATCTTGGTAATTTGCTTGACCCACGTTTCCGCCATGATCGGATCCGGCTTTCCCTTAAATTCTGGTGGTCCCAATTCTTTGAACTGCTTAGCTGTGACAAACCGCGCGTTGTTATCATTTCCACCCGTATTCTGCACACGAGTCTCCCTCGTCTGATTTTGCATGAACTGCAAAAAGCTCCTAAACATTCCATCATTCATCGTTTGCTCGGTAACGTTGTTTACAGGAGGAATATTGCCTTCCTGTTGCACGTTCCCCTGGGTGGTGATCAAAGGTGTCTCCACGGTCTGATTTACTCCATTATTAACGTTCTCAGCTGCCATTCTTAAATACTGCCATAAAACAAGGGTTAATAGTCATGTCATATATTATCCCTATACTCTGACCGACCAAATAAACACCAAATAAACTTAGTCAGGTCATACTAGCGAAGGAATTCCCCGTCTCTCCCCTCCTAGTTTTTGTCTCACATCTCAGCCAGGGATCATATCCCTAAGCTCTGATACCAACTGTGACGCCCCCAGAATAGGTATACAACACCCATTCTGAGTCGCCAAATACATGGTACAGAAAGCAAACTACAACTTCAATAATACAATTGTCGTGCAAAATACGACAACACATACTGTGAGTTTAAATACAAATATTGTCTTCTAGACAATATCCACACTCAAATAAATCCTCATTACAATTATTCAAACACTATTTTACAGAAATAGTGAGGACTGCTAATACATCTTTCTAGAACCATCACTCCATACCCCGACTAGATCCTGCTATGTTCTCACCTCCTGAGAAGAAAAATGGAACAAAAAGGAAAAGGGTGAGCTCAACTAGCCCAGTAAAGAATATTATGACTAAGATAATATACAACAAATTATCGTTAGTCTTCAACAGGGAAAAATCTGATAAAATATAATCGACAACAAGTTTTAGATCAACAACTGCAGCGGAAACAGCAAACCATTAGAAGAGTCAAGTAGAGAAAGAATTCTACTATCTTCTAAGATTTAAAAGTCCATCATCAATATTTTATCCCTGTAACATCAATTAATAATCATCTTTAACCAAATATTCATCTTTGCACTACAGGCCAAAGATATTCATTTGTATCATCAGTCGGTCATGTTCATCTCAACACCTGTTCATCTTTGCACTACAGGCCAAAGATATTCATCAAGTAATCATATCTTTGCACTACAGGCCAAAGATATTCATCAAGTAATCATACATCTTTGCACTACAGGCCAAAGCATCAAGTAATCATACATCTTTGCACTACAGGCCAAAGATATTCATTAATATCATCATTTAGGACTGAGGATGATGAAAAATATCTTAAAGAGAACGAATCCAATGAGACAGAAGGACAAATAGTAGGGATTCGTATAACAGTTTATCCAAGATCAATAATACTTCATAATAATCAATTGTGAAGCAGAATTCAAAAATAAAGATCAAAACATGGATACAATCAAAGATAGTAACCATAATAGACATCTTGGACAAAAAGGAAAAATTTTATTTTTCGGTGAATAGTGCCGTATTCGTGAATAGTGCCGTATACGTGAATAGTGCCGTATACGTGAATAGTAACCCCGACACAAAAAGTTCCAAATTTGATAAAAACTCATATCAATATTTCAGCATAATGATATTGAAGAAAATAATATCATTTAAGAAGAAAATAATATCCCTTACCTCAAAATATCAGTACTTCTGGTCGGAATACCGGTATAAGGCTGAAAGAAACTTGCTCTGATGAATAGAAACTCTCAAAGTATCTAAATACTCACAAAATACACTCAATAATCTAGAGAGAGAAAGAGAGAAAACTTGTTTCTGGTGTGATTTTCAATTCTAACTTAGCCCTCTATTTATAGGAAAATTTTGGTAGGTTTGACCTGCAACCTGATGGCTTTACCTGCTACTATTCCCACCCACCACATTTGAAATATAATTCAGCACATTTCTTCACCAACCACAAGTGGGGCCCACCAATTCTAGAATTTTCCACCAAAATGATAAACTCCGAAAATTCAACAATTTCTGAACCAGTCATCTTGTAAAATTCATAATAAATCATACGTTCATTTTTAACGGTTCAAAATTTGTGGACATATACTCAACTTATATATGTATAACATATCCAAAAATTACCACGATCCAACGGTCGGATTAAAAATTATAACCCCCGTAAAATATCTCAAAAAATCCTGATTTTTAATACCTCCATTCCGACAAAAATACTGACAAAAACCTCAACATTAACTCCTTCATTTTTAACCACAAAAATATATCCCTCATTTATATCCACATAAAATAAATATTTCCTTATCATATGAATCAATAATTAATTATTCACAAATAATATTACAGAATCACATTTATGACAACCAGGCCGTTCCCAGGAAAGAGGGGGCTTTCCAATAAGGATTTCTCCTTACTGGCGCGCAATTAGATGACCAAACCTCTCCTTAGACAGAACTTTCTAGACATTGCCAATAATGTTATCTAATAATATTATTCAAATAATATGAATTATTGATCTGATAAATGAAAATACTGTGCAGCAACAATTATTGAAACAACAATAATATAAAATATCAACGCAGCAATTATTGAATCAATAAAATAAAATATTGAATAATAACTACTGTAACAATTATTGAGTAGTGCCTTCTTACGTACGAATCAATAATTCAACTATACTGTGCAATCCGTGTGCTACTGTATTTTAACCACCGGGTATTCCAACAGTATTAACGGTAACAACTACGCCGTTATTTATAAACAACTTATACTTGTCGTTTTCTTCATCCAATCGCTTTCCGTTATGGGGCCCACACAAGGCTGCGTCGTCGTACGAATATTCCCCGACAGCAAGAATATTCCACGACCAACCGAATATTCACCGACCAAAAATAAATATTTTATAACCACTTGCTTATTTTGCAAAATTTGCACATTTCACCCATAACCAAAGTATTATATCAAATTAACCCCTTATTATTCACAATAATATTTAGAGAAAATTTGATTTTATTCATTAATAAGTTGGGGTCTTACACTAATAGGCTTTTAATTCTTCTTTCATTGGTCCGAAAACATCAATTTATAGTATTCCAATTTGAGACTAAAAGTGGGGGTATGCAGATGACTGTTAAGTTGAGATCTATGATCGTGGAGTTGCATTCTACGATCGTGGAGTTACACTCTACAATCGTGGAGTAAGGTACTCTACTATCTAAAATAAATTATCATAGCATGTAAGTTATACTACAACATGGTATTTTTAAGCATAGAAGCATGTTTGAGACATTCATCTCAATATATGAGCTCGTAAACATGATTTGGACTATTATTTATAGCTAGCATGCTTTTATACTATAACAGCCCCTACTTGAACATTTAATCAAACAGTTGGTAATCATGATTATATTTACATGTAACCACAAATTTCCTTTCCATTTTCCCCAGCCTTTTGGCTTTTGATTTATTAAGGGTCTTCATATAATGCCTCAACAACCAGACAAAACTCCAATATTATCATAACAACCATCATAGTCTTATTTAATACTATAGCCACTAACAACTCATTCTACTATCAAATATAAAATGGAAAATGAATGGAAAAAGTCTAAGTTTGCTTACCTTGTTAACGTATAGAGATTAATGTAGCTTTGCTGCTCAATTCTTCCTTCCCTTCCAGTCGTAGCTTTGCTACTCTCTCAATCTAATGGACTGCTATTGATATTTCTTTTGGAACTCAGATAAGTATAGAAGTTATCTAATTTTAGGTTCATTGTATGACCATATATGGTTGAGCTTTCTCTCCCTCTCAATCAACCTACTTGGCATCTTGCTGCTCTCCATCATTATCTCTACATAGTTATTCTCTTTAGCTCCTACCCGGGCCCTATATTGGCCTTCATCATTACCACTACACAACCCCAACAGGGCTTAGCAGCCTCCTACTACTCTGTAGTCTACTTGGCCCCTATGTTGGCCCCTATTCAGTCCTCTAGTAGTTACTTGGCTCATGTAATGAACTTGGCTACTACAGCCACTCTATACCTTATAACTACTAACTAACTGTTAGCTTACTAACTGACCAACAACCATCTCACTGCACTTTTAATTTGAACTAACAGTTCTTTTTCTCTCCAATATGGGCTACCGAATTAGACCTAATGGAAGGCTGGGCACAACTTTGGGCTCATTGTACTCATATCATATAAATAAAATAAAGAAGGATTTATTGCCTACATGAAAAAATTAATTTGGTCCAATTTATATAACTTGGACTCTTATTACCCCTCTTTACGTAAGGCAATGATCCATAACACTAAATTATTTGCAAGCACACCTAGCAAATTTGATATGGTCCAATATTTAATATGGACTTATATTACATATTAATATACATGGATTTTTATCCACCATATTTTTTTAGGTTAGTAAAATAGTTAGCATATACATCATTAAAAATGACGGCTCTATGTAATTTAAATACTTCATGGTAGTACCCACCATTTTCCTTATTTGTCACTAAATACTAATTTTGAACGAAATTAATTATATTATAATATAATTACTTTATTGATCTCATAGGTGAATTTATGTCAAGAATATTTCTCAATTAAGTCATATTGGCTTCCCTTTTCATTTTGAATAATCAAGGTATACATTTAATAATACCCTTGTTTACTACATCTCATAAAATTTATTTAACTCCACATCTTACTTTTGTTTTCATTATGAGTAAGTAATATTTATAATATCTCATACATTCTTAGTTAGAGCCTTTTATCTTAAAAGTCTCTCTCCTCAATCATTTTATACCCTATGGGCTCTTTATAGCACATATATAGATAAAATAAAAAAAAATTAATCCACTATTATCACATTTCTTTTATTAATAATTAGGTTAAATCACTAACCTTTATTTAATCATTTAATATTTTTCTTAAAAGAAATATTACGAATATCCGAGATATCACATCAACAACGTGCTCCATGTGCCTGATATTAGAAAGAATTTAGTGTCAGGATCTCTTCTTAGTCAAAAGGGAGTTAAATTGGTCTTTGTATCGGACAAGTTTGTCCTAACTAAAAATGGGATGTATGTGGGGAAAGGATTATTGAGCAATGGGCTCTTCAAAATGAATGTAATGACTATTGTACCTTCTAATATTAATAAAATTACATCTTCTGCTTATATGATTGAGTCTTATAATTTATGGCATGGTAGATTAGGACATGTTAATTATAACACTATACGTAGATTAATTAATATGGAATGTTTGCCAAAATGTGAGATTTACTCCAATCATAAACGTGAAGTTAGCGTTGAGGATTTTTTTTGAAAATCTTCTTTTAAATCAATTAAAAGAAGTACATAACCTCTTGAATTAATACATACTGATATTGTGATTTAAAGTATATACAAACAAGAGGAGGTAAGAAGTATTTTATTACTTTTATAGATAATTGTACAAGATATTGTTATGTTTACTTATTGAGAAGTAAAGATGAGGCTTTGAAAATGTTTATATATTACAAAAATGAGGTTGAGAATCAACTTGATAAAAAGATAAAAATAGTTAGCAGTGATAAAGGTGGAGAATATGAATTTTTTATTGAAATTTGTTCACAACAAGGTATAATACACCAAACAACTACACCTTATTCACAACAACAAAATGGTGTTGCAAAAAGAAAGAATAAAACTTTGAAAGGATTGATGAATAATGCATTATTATTAAGTTCTGGGCTACCTCAAAATTTGTAGGGGGAAGCAATTCATTCAGCAAATTATATTCTCAACCGAATACCTCAGAAGAAGTCTAATGTTTCACCTTATGAATTATGGAAAGTATGTAAGTCATCTTATAAACACTTAAAAGTGTGGGGTGTTTAGCAAAAGTAATGGTTCCTCCACCCAAAAATGGGAAAATAGGACCGAAAATAATATATTGTATATTCATTGGTTATGCTAATAATAGCAGTGCATATAGATTTTTGGTTAATAAATCAAAAATAGAGAAAATACATGAAAATAGTATTATTGAGTCAAAAGTTGTTAAATTCTTTTAAACAATATTTCCTAATTAAAAGGAACAAGAGCCAAGTTCTAATGAATAAGAAACAAGTCCAAACAAAATAACATATGACACTGTTAGTGAAAGTGATCATGGATTCGAAGATATTGATGAACCTAGATGTAGTAAACGTGCTAAAAAATTAAAATCTTATGGTCCGGATTTTCTAACTTATTTGTTAGAAAATGAGCCTCAAACTTATAGAGAAGCGGTGTCGAGTCCCGAAGCTCCATATTAGAAAGAGGCTATAAATAGTGAAGTAGAATCCATTCTACACAATCATACGTGGGAATTAGTAGATCTCCCACCATGCTCTAAACCTCTTGGATATAAATGGATATTCAAGAAGAAAATGAAAACAGATGGATCTATAGAAAAATATAAAGTAAGACTTGTAATCGAAGGATATAAGCAAAATGAGGGTTTGGATTATTTTGATACTTATTCTCCTGTGACAAGAATATCCTCAATTAGGATGTTAATAGCCATTGCAGCTATATATAATTTAGAGATACATCAAATGAATGTGAAAATAACTTTCTTGAATGGAGATTTAGAAGAGAAAATCTACATAGAACAACCAGAAGGGTTTATTGTTCCAGGACAAGAAAAAAAGATTGTCGGCATGTGAAGTCCCTTTATGGATTAAAACAAGCACCTAAACAATGTCATGAAAAATTTAACAATGCAATGTTATCAAATTATTTCAAGATAAATGAGTGTGACAAATGTGTGTATGTCAAGGACACTGAGAAAGGGTATGTCATTATTTAGCTTTATGTAAATGATATACTCATTATGGGTAGGATTCAGAATTATGTACCTTATTCTTTACTTTCATTAAGAATATTTATTTATTGCCTTTATTTTCTATGTGAGTTCTGTTTTGTATGCTATATGCTTTTATGGCCTGTTTGTTCTCTTGATATTTATTATATATGTCTTATAATCTAAGAACATAGCATACTTGATCAGTAACTCTAAAGTTTTGGAGTATTTCTTGATATTATTCTGTGGACTTGGAATTGAGATTTCATCAGGGGAAAGTTAATCACAAAGGAGATTTCAACTGCAGGCGTTGGGAATAAAAGTTTAGCTAGTTACCAAATGATCAAGTTTAGCATGCATTTTTGTTTTGTACATTTACATATCTCAACTTTATTATATTGGAATCAACTAATATTTGACTCTGTCCTGCAATTTCATTCTCCTTAAACACAAGTATAAAAAAGATTATTCAAGGGTTTGATTGAGGGCTTTAACATGATTTTAGAAACAATTCAATTTTACAAATACTAAGATTTATATACGACACATTTAGTCATAATTTTTTGGTAATAAATATTATTGTTTCTGAATTTAGGGTGCCAATATATTTTGTAATTAAAGGTTGGACTCGTTTGGTAACCTTTTGTTTTTGTTTTTAATTTTCAAAAGAAAAAAACTAACATATTTCTATTATATGTTGATTTTGAAATGGAAAAACAAAACATGTTTGAAGTGTCCTGCCTTAGTAGGGAAAGAGACCAACCAAAAAAGAAGATAATGTAAGACCCCGAATTTTATAAAATAAAAGTATTCAATTTTTCTTATAATTACTATTCAGTAAATGGTTAAATTGATAAAAGTTAAAGTTAAGGGTGATATATGAAATTTTTCCAAACTACGCAAGTGGTTATAAAATATTCATTGTTGTCGGGGAATATTCGTTTGGTCGTGGAATATTCTTTCTGTCGGGGAATATTCGTACAACGGCGCAGCTATTTGTGGGCCCCATAACGAATAACTGTCGGATGAAGATAACGACAAAAATTGAGTTTTTATAATGAACGGCGTAGTTGTTACCGTTAACACTGCTGGAATACCCGGTGGTTAAAATACAGTAATACGCGTTATTGCACAGTAGCACACGGTATTGCACAGTATTTTTAAAATTATTGATTCTTACGTAAGAAGGCACTACTGAATAATTGTCACAATAATTACTGTTCAATATTTTATTTTATTGATTCAATAATTGCTGCGTTGATATTTTATATTATTATTGTTTTAATAATTGTTGCTGCACATCATCTCCATTATCAGATCAATAATTCATATTATTTGAATAATATTATTAGATAGCATTATTGGCAATATCTAGAAAGTTCTGTCTAAGGAGAGGTTTGGTTATCTAATTGCTCGCCAATAAGGAGAAATCCTTATTGGAAAGCCCCCTCTTTCCTGGGAACGGCCTGGTTGTCATAAATGTGATTATATAATATTATTTGTGAATAATTAATTATTGATTCATATGATAAGGAAATATTTATTCTATGTGGATATAAATGAGGGATATGTTTTTGTGGTTAAAAATGAAGGAGTTAATGTTGAGGTTTTTATCAGTATTTTTGTTGGAATGGAGGTATTAAAAATTAGGGTTTTTGAGATATTTTGTGAGGGTTATAATTTTTAATCCGACCGTTGGATTGTGGTAATATTTGGATATGTTATACATATATAAGTTGAGTATATGTCCACAAATTTTGAACCATTAAAAATGAACGTATGATTTGTTATGAATTTTACGAGATGACTGGTTCAAAAATTATTGAATTTTCGGAGTTAATCATTTTGGTAGAAAATTCTAGAATTGGTGGGCCCTACTCTTGCTTGGTGAAGAAGTAGCAGGTAAAGTCATCAGGTTGCAGGTTAAGTCTGCTTCGGCATGCTAATATTTTCCTATAAATAGAGGGCTAAGTTAGAATTGAAAATCACACCAGAAACATAAGCTTTCTCTCTTTCTCTCTCTATATTATGAAGCATATTTTGTGAGTATTTAGATACTTTGAGAGTTGCTATTCAGTGCAAGTTTCCTTTGACTTTGCTCTCCAGTCAGAAATACTGCACTTTTGAGGTAAGGGATAGTAATGGATTTTAAGGGTTGTTATGATTTTCAGTTTCGTATTTTTCTGATCTTCAAAAAATTCTGGAAAAATTTAAAATGATATTTTGATGAGTTTTATTGATTGTGTTCAAAAATGATGATTTTTGGATGTATAGATTAAGAGTTATGAATTTTACGGGAAAAGACTATTTTAAAAGTAACCGCTTATAACTCCTTGTGGTTAACTCCAAAATTGATGAAATTTTTATTGGGAGTACATCTATATAATATCAGTGTACTCTGTGAATTTTGGAAATTTTGAACAAAAGTATAATTTATGATAAATGTCTAAATATTCGGCGGTTTTGGCCATATGAAAAATAGTAAATGAATTTTAAAAATTTTGAGAAAAATATATGTTCAATATAGGACTATATTCTGCTAAATCCCAGAAGAGAAATATTTTTGGAACTGATTTGGTATTTTTCATGAAAATGGACTAGTTATGAGTAAATGAATTAAATATGTTATGTGAAGTAAAAAAAATTTAAAAATAGGATTTTATGGCTTGAGAATCCTATATGAGGTATATGCAGATTTTTTATGAGGGTTTTGATTATTGGTAATGAAATTTTATGAGTTTGGCATTTAAGGATGAATAAATGCATTATTTAGTAAAGTGTAAACAATTAAAATAAATTATTTATAAGCTTAAGAAATATTATTCTTTCAATATCATTATATCAAAATATTGGTATGAATTTTATTGTGGAATTTCTACCTTTTTCATGTTGAGTTACTATTCACGAGTTACTATTCATGAGTTACTATTCACGAGTTACTATTCACGACAAAATTAGTTTCTTTTTCTAACCAAATTATTGTTGAGTTATGAATATTACTCTTGACATTAAATCTATATGTTGATTATATTGATTTTATTATCATATATAATATTTTTATAACCCTAATGATGATATTTCTCTTTGACTTGAGTGTAAAGATGGGTAGATTTTTGGTATGATCATGACTATGGGTTCTCTTTGGCCAGTAGTGCAAAATTGAATTGTTGACTGGTATGATCATAACTATTGAATTTATAATTGAATATCTTTAGCTAAAGTACAAAGGTGAAATGATCAACATGGTTATAATTATTGTTTATATAAATTCTGAAATGATTATATATTTCTTTGAAATATTAATATATTTGGCCTGTAGTGCAAAGATGAATTATTGATGAATATCTTTGGCCTGTAGTGCAAAGATGAAATGTTGATAAATATCTTTGGCCGTAGTGCGAAGATGGATTTATTAGCATGATTATGAACATGAACTGTGATTTGGTATAACCATGATCTTTGATGTTTCAGGTAAAGACAGGTGATGAAAATATTCTTCGTCCTGGGTGCGAAGAAAAATTTAGAATCACAATTATGATTATGAGTTATTCATATGATTGTGAACCAGAACTGTTGATTGATGTTACAGGAATAAAACATTGTTGGTGGACTTTTAACATGGAGAAGATAATAGACTTTATGGTCTATTTGACTCTTCTAATGGATTGCTCGTTCTGCTGCAACTATGGTTGAAAAGTTTTATCATCTACCATATGTTCTAAATCTCTGATTTATTACTGATGAAGTCTATTGATAATTTAATTATCTTTAGTCATGATATTCTTTACTGAGCTAGTTGTGCTCACCCTTTTGCTTCACAATTCCTTTCAGGTAATAAGAGTGTAGCTGGGTCGAGCGGGGGTAACAAAGGAATAGAACGGTGGTCTCTAGCTGTGGAGTTCTCCCTAAACAGTATAGAAAAGTTCATTTAGTAGTTATATTTGGTGAATCCAATAGGGTAAGGCGTACCCAACGTTGGAAGGGTGTTTTGCCACTATCATACAAGATGTCTAATGACATACAATCTCGTATTATCATAAGACAGGGATGTGCTCATCCACTTGCTGAGTATATCTACGAGCACTACCTATATAATCTTGGTGTTTGTTTGAAGTATAATTCTCAATTAGAGACAGTGGAGATAATGATAAGTCAAGAGAAGACTCACCATTGGGAAGAATATGATAGTAATCTTCTCGTTTTTCTTTGGGGTCTATTGGGTCAACCAAGGATAATTCTGTGGCCATATGATATCTATCATAACCTAGAAGCATGGCCTCCCATGTACGAAGGTTTCCTTGAGCACTTCCCAAAGATTCTAGTTTCTAAAACAGTTTTTGACTGTACCTTTATGTAAGGTACCTTTGGGAGGTACTGATACATGATGGTGTCCAATGTCACATTTGGTATATATTTGTATTCAAACTCACAGCATATGTGTTGTTGTATTTTGTACGACAATTGTTGTAATAAAGTTGTAGTTGTTTTCTGTACCATGTATTTGACGACTCAGAATGGGTTGGGTGGAATGGACATGTTTTGGGGTTGTCACAGATAAGGTCTTCCGCTTGTTGGCTAATACTTTTGTTACGTTAAAAATCGAAACAAAAACAAAACAAACATGTTTGGATAAACTCATCCTACATACTTAATTTGATCCATGTCTCTTTGTTCTTTCTTTCTGCAAGTTAATTTCCTCAATTATAAATCAAATCAATACCCACTTTGCAAATTCTCTCTCAAGTTCTCTTTGTGACCCAAATTTTTTTTCTTTAATACAGACAGCTCCATTACCCCCCAAAATTTCATGTTTCCCCCCAAATTAAAGATCCATAGAGATTTCTTTAATACAGATAGTTCCATTCACATTAAAGGTCTCATCCCTTCCTTCCAAATTAAAACTCACAAACAGGTCATAAAAGCATGTAGCATATAAAACATATACAGAACACACCCACTATGATTACTTCACACATCATAAACATATACAAAACAAATAAAAAAGGGTTACTTGTGTGGCGATGGTTTGGGCGGCGATGGCAGCGGTGGCGGCGCTAGGTGGCGTCCCCCTTCTCCCTCTTCTCTCTCTTCTCCTACATCTTTTTTCTTTCCTTCGCCTGCTGTGTCGAGCGAATGCCTGATACTGATTACATTAAAATTGATCAGCGACTGCTGTCAGTGACCGCATGCGGTCGCTGATTTTTAATGACATGGACTTATCAGCGACCGCATGCGATCGCTGATATAATACAGCGACTGGAGTAAATCACGGTCGCATATGTCGGTCGCTATTACTAATATCAGCGACCGCATATGCGGTCGCTGATAGTCTTGGTCGTTGTTAGGCCTTTTTCTTGTAGTGTATGTATACACTCTCACCCGCCCACCCGCCCACCCCTCACTCCACCCACACCCACACCCATAACCACCTACCAAAATATAATATTTACTGATCATGTATACACTCTCACCCCCACCGGCACCCCCACCCCCACCCCAACTGTAAGACCCCAACTTTTATGAATAAAGATGAATTTTCTATAAATATCATTTTTGAATATTAGGAGTGAATTTGATATAATGTTATAGTTGTGGGTAATATTTATAAATTTTGCAAAGTACGCAAGTTGTTATATTATATTCGATTGGTCGGGGAATATTCGTTTTAACAGGGAATATTCGTACGACGGCACAATCATTGGTGGACCCCACAACAGAATTATTGTCGGAATGAGAAAACGACAAAAATATCATTTTATAAAAATAATGGCGAAAGTTTTACTGTTAACTGTTGAAATACCCGTTGTTAAAAGTACAGTAGTACGCGTGGTTACATAGTAGCACACGGTATTGATTATTGATGCTTACGAGAGAAGTCACTCAGTTTTGTTCAATTATTACTACAGTAATTATTGCATAGTATCTCACGTTATTTGATTCAATTATTATCAATATTTTTTATATTATTAAATCAATAATTGAGATGACACATTTATTCATATTATTATTTGTAATATTGATGATGTCTAGAAAGTTCTGTCGAGGAGAGGTTTGGTCACCTAATTGCGCACCAAAAAGGAAAAATCCTTATTGGAAAGCCCCCTCTTTCCTGGGAACGATCTGGTTGTTAATATTGCGAGTTATAATAATAATGAATAAATGTTGTTAAAAATATTGAGGGAATTTTTATGAAGTATTTGATATAAATGTTTCTTATTTTATGGACCCCCATTTACCCATTTTTCAAAATAATCGGTAGAAAGTTATTCAGTATTTTTTTATAATAAAAGTGGGGCCACATGTGGGGCCCACTGGAAGAAAAATGAAATGTGGGGGAGGAATAATTGGTCACGGGTGGCATGGAATGGCATGAAAAAGAAAGAAGAAAAGGAATGGCATGGAAAAAAAGAGCATGTATATATATATATTAGCAAAGTCATTATATATATATATATATATATATATATATATAAAGTTTTATTTTATTTGATTATAAATAGAATATATTATATTTTATTTAAAATTTTCGTTTTATTAAAATATTTTATTGCATAGTGCTGCATAGTAAATCAAATTTTCAAAAATTTCGGTCGAAGGAATCGTCCGTGAAGAATTCGTATGAATTCTACTGTGCGTACGTGATTAAAATTTTCTAAATAGTATTCTTCAATTCTCCTATAAATAGGATGCTTAGTTAGAATTGAAAATCACACCAGAATCAGAGAATTCTTCTTCTATAATATTAAACGTATTTCTTTCGAGTTTTAGAAAGCTTTGAGTGTAGAAAACAGTGAAAGTTTTCTTCAAGAATATTCTCGCTATACCAGTTGGAATACTCTTCTTTTTAAGGTAAGGGATATTATTTTTTGTGACGCCCCCCAAAATTAGATATACATCACCCATCTTGGGTCGTCAGATACATAGTACTGAATACAAATACAACTTACTAATACAACTGTCGTGTACAATACGACAGAACATAAACTGTGAGTTTGAATACAAATATTATCTTCTAGAGAGTATTCATACTCAAAAGGAGTCCTCGTTACATTTATTAACACACCATTACATAAAATAGTGAGGACTACTAACTAATACTATCATTCGGACCATCACTCCGTTCCCCGACTTGCCCCAGCTACGTTCTCATTTCCTGAAGAGAACAGTGAAAGAAAGGGTGAGCTCAACTAGCCCAGTAAGAAATATTATGACTAAGATAATGCAGAATAAATTATCATTAGCCTTCAACAATGTTAAACTGATAAAATACAATAGACATCAAGTTTAATTGTAGCGGAATAAGCAATCCATTAAAAGTGTCAAGTAGAAAATAAATTCTACTATCTTTTATGATTTAAAAGATTTTCCAACACTGTGATCGCTGAGACTCAGCTTAATAAAATAATCCACATCATCGAATCACCCCTGCACTACGGCCAAGGATATTCGTATATTCATTAATGGTCATGATCATGCCAACAACTGTCCATCAATGCACTACGGCCAATGAGGACTTTTATCACATCATTTGTAACATTACGGTCATGATTATACCGAATAATCCCTGGTCATAATCATACCAAGTCCATCTATGCACTACAGGCCACAGATGACTTTCAACAGAATATAATCATGAGGATGATGACAATGATATAAGAATTCAATAAAACAAGTTCAAGAATTAATTTATCCAAGAATTAACAACGTCCAAATTGTCAACATGATACTGCTTGGTGGAGTAAAATTCAAGAATGATCAGGAGAATATTTTCATGAAAAGATACTGGATGAAACGCAATTATCAAGGATATTTCACAAATTTCATGGAGTATAGAAGTCAAAACTTAACCAACTGAGTATAATAAAGAATGGAATAACAAAAGAAATCATCATGCATGCGATAGACCGCACAGACAGGTTATTCCAACAGAATAATAAATAATGGAACCAGGTCCGGCGTAAACGCACAGACAGGATATTCCGACAGAATAATAAATAATAGAACCAGGTTCGGCATAAAAGCACAGACAGGATATTCCGGCAGAATAATAAATAATGGAACCAGGTCCGGTGTAAAACACACAGACAGGATGTTCCAACAGAATAATAATAAAAACGGAACCAGGTCCGGTGTAAAACACACAGACAGAATGTTCCAACAGAATAATAGAAGAATGTCACCAAGTATAGGGTAGACCGCATATACTGGTTATTCCAACAGAATAATAAAGAATGGAATAACAGAAGTTCTCTTCATGAATAAGAAAGAATAACACCCCTTACCGTTTTAAAGAAGAGCTGAAGTAAGGAAGTAGTTAAGTAGCAGAATACTCTTCTTCTCTTTCTCTATAGTTTCTCTCTCTAGAGTTCAGTGAATTCGTAAGAAATAATGAAGGAATGAGCTGTTATTTATAGAAAAATAGAATGCATAGTAACTAATCCATGAACGGTCCAGATTGATTACTTTAATCTGACGGTCCATATTTAAAGAAAAATCTTTTAAATAAAATATAATATATTCTATTTATAGAATAACTTTAATAAAGCATTCTGTTTTATATAAAATGATGTTTCTGTTTTGTTACGTTAATAATACGAATAAAACAAAACGTCATTATCGCTAAATAATTCATATTATTAACTGACAATAATTGAATCAAACTGAGTGACTTCTCACATAAGCATTAATAATCAATACCGTGTGCTACTATGCAACCACACGTATTACTTTACTACCGAGTAGTTCAACAGTAACAATGGTAAAACTTCCGCCGTTATTTTTAATAAAATATTTTTGTCGTTTTCTCAATCCGACAATAATTCCGTTGTGGGGTCCACCAATGATTGTGTCGTTGTACGAATATTTCCTGTTAAAACGAATATTTCCCGACCAATCGAATATTATATAACAACTTGCGTACTTTGTAAAATTTATAAATATTACCCACAACTATAACATTATATCAAATTAACTCCATAATATTCAAAAATGATATTTATAGAAAATTCATCTTTATTTATAAAAGTTGGGGTCTTACATTTTTGTTCAGCATTCGTATAAAATAATATTTTTTTTCCATACTCTGTAGTATGTAAGTAATATTATTTCGCTTCAGATTTCAAATTCTATACTCATTTTGTTAAAGTTTTGGCTTCTATACTCAATAAAATTAGTAGAATATCATTAAGATTTGCGCTTTATCCAGTATCTTTTCATGAAAATATTATCCTGAGCATTCTTGATAAGTTTTAATTTTTTCATGCCGGAGTATTATTCACAGGGTACTATTCCTGAATTACTATTTACGGGATACTATTCACTCGAGTGCTATTCACCCGGGGTACTATTCATGTCAAAAATTAATTTTTTTTGTCCAAATTATTTTTGGTACAATATTATTCTTGAATTTCACTCCACAAAGTAATATCATGTTGATAATTTGGATGTTATTGAATTCTGGATAAATTAAATTATAAATCTTTAAAAATTTATCCTTTGCTTTCTTTTAATTGAATTCTTATATCATTGTCATTATCCTCATTTTTATATTATGATGAAAGTCATCTGTGGCCCGTAGTGCATAGATGGACTTGATATGATTATGACCAGGGATTATTCGGTATAATCATGACCGTAATATTACAAATGATGTGGTAAAAGTCCTCATTGGTCCGTAGTACATTGATGGACAGTTGTTGGCATGATCATGACTATTGATGAAAATACGAATATCTTCGGCCCGTAGTGTATGAATAATTTGTGGTTGTGATACTAAAGAATATCCTTGGCCCATAGTTCATGGATAATTCAGTGATGTGGATTATTTATTAAGCTGAATCTCAGCGATAAAATTGATAATAAACCTTTTAAATTATAGAAGATAGTAGATTTTATGTTCTACTTGACTCTTCTAATGGATTGCTTGTTCCGCTGCAGTTAAACTTGATGTTTATTATATTTTATCAATCTAACACTGTTGAAAGCTAACAATAAATTATTCTGCATTATCTTAGTCATAATATTTCTTACCGGGCTAGTTGAGCTCACCATTTTCTTTCATTGTTCTCTTTAGAAAATGAGAATATAGCTGGGACTAGTCGGAGAACGGAGTGACGGTCCAGATGGTTGCATTAGTAGTCCTCACTATTCTGTGAAATATTGTGATAATAAATGTATTGAGGACTTATTTTGAGTTTAAATGCTGTCTAGAAGATAATATTTGTATTAAAACCCACAGCTCATGTTGTATATTTAAGTTTGTATTTGTATTCTGTACCATGTATTTGGCTACCCAAGATGGGTGATGTATACATATTTTGGAGGCGTCACAGTTGGTATCAAAGCTTAGGGATATGATCCCTGACTGAGATGTGAGACTAGAACTAGGAGGGGAGAGACGGGTAATTTTTTCGCTAGTATGACCTACCTAAGTTTAATTGTTATTTAATTGGTCGGTCAGAATATAGAGATAATATGTTGCATCTCAATTAACCCTTATTTTGTGGCAGTGTTTGAAAATGACATCCGAGAATATTGAGATAAGCAATGGAGCACATGAAACCGTTGAGTCACCAACGATCAATACCCAGGATAATGTGCATCAGGAAGGTAATAATCCTCAGGTGAACAACAACACCGACCAAATGGCGAACGACGAAATGTTTAGGAGTTTTTTGCAATTTGTGCAACATCAGGCAAGAGAGACTCCTGTTCATAATGCAGGTGGAAACACTGGAAACTCTCGGACGGTCATCGCTAAGCAGTTCAAGGAGCTGGGACCACCGGAGTTTGTGGGAGAGCCAAAATCACTTAAGGCGGAGGCGTGGATAAAGCAGATCACCAAGATATTTGACGTCTTGGGATGCTCCGAGGAGCAAAAGGTTCCCTTTGCCACCTTCATGTTGCGAGGAGAGGAAGATTATTGGTGGGAGTCTGTAAAGCGTACTCAACCTGCCACACTAAAGATGTCTTGGGAGAAGTTCCAAGAACTGTTCAACAACAAGTACTTTCCCGAAAGTATTCGTCACATAAAGGAGGTAGAGTTCATCAAGCTGGAGTAGAACAATATGACCGTGTCGTAGTACGAAGCTAAGTTTGCTGAGTTGTCTCAGTTTGCGTCCCACTTGGTTGATAATGAGGAGAGAATGACGCAGATGTTTCTAAGAGGTTTGAAACCCGAAATACGTCAATACCTAATTTCTCACAAACTATGTTTGTATTCAGATGTTATAAATAGGGCTCTGTTATTAGAGCGCGATAACAAGTCAACCCAACCAAGAGAAAGCAGCCGGCAAAATGATAATACCAGTGGTTGCAGTCATCGAAGTGGTGACAACAAACGTGGAGGGAATCAACATGCCAAAAATGGAAACCACTTTGGTGGTAATCATGGCCAAAACAATAAGAGTGGAAATTTCAAGAAGAGGAGATTCAATAATGATGGAAAGACATCAGCCCAAGCACCCGTTGTTAAAGAATGAGAACGATCAACGATTGTATGCTGCAAATATGGAGGGGAGGGATACATCAGTCCAAACTGTACGCAGCAGTCCAAAACATGTTATAATTGCGGAAGAGAAGGTCACCTAGCTCGATTTTGTCGTACAGTGAAGCCAAGTCCAGCTGGGATGGAGGCACCGAAGGCCGTCCCAGAGAAGTCAAAACCAGTAGTTCAAGGGAAAGTGTTTGTCGTGACCTCCTAGAAAGCAAAGAACCCGAACGAGGTCATCACGGGTAAACTAATCATAAACTCTAGTGAAGTCTATACCTTATTTGATACCGGTTCTACCCATTCTTTTATTTCTCCTATTTGCGCTCAACGTTTAAATTTGACTCCGGAGAAATTAGACTTTGACTTATCTGTTGAAACTCCGTTGGGAGAAACCTTCATTACATCCACTATTTATAAGACTTGTTTGGTTCAAATCAGTACCCTCACATTACCTGTCGATCTTATTTCCTTAAAAATACTTACATTTGACGTGATTCTAGGGATTGATTGGTTAACTATTCATTATGCTAAAATTAATTATTTTCGTAAGGTTGTTAGCTTTCATATTCCTAACCAACCTATTATGCGAATTCAAGCGACCAAACCACTTAAGTCAATCACTGTCATATCAAGTCATAAAGCTATTCGTTTATTAAAAAATGGATGTCAAGCTTTCTTAGCCCATATCACAAATTTAAATAAAAATATGTCAAATTTGAATGATATTTCTATTGTTAATAAATTTCCTGACGTATTTCCTGAAGAACTTCCTGGCCTACCCCCGGTGCGTGAAATTAAATTTTGTATCGACCTTAAACCTGGTACAAAACCCATTTCCAAAGCCCCATATCGAATGGCTCCTATTGAACTTCAGGAGTTAAAGACCCAACTGCAGGAATTGTTAGACATCGGTTTCATTCGTCCTAGTACATCTCCTTGGGGTGCTCCTGTTCTATTCGTGAAGAAGAAAGATGGGAGTATGCGACTTTGTATTAATTATCGAGAGTTGAACCATGTCACTGACAAAAATAGGTACCCGTTATCTCGTATTGATGACCTGTTTGACCAGTTGTAAGGCGCCAAATTCTTTTTAAAGATCGATCTTCACTTCGGATATCATCAGTTAAAGATTAAAACTGATGACATTCCAAAGACTACTTTTAGAACTCGGTACGGACATTATGAATTCTTAGTTATGTCTTTTGGATTAACAAATGATCATGTTGCCTTCATGGATATGATGAACCGAGTATTCAAGAAATATTTGGATCATTTTGTAGTTGTCTTTATTGATGACATTCTCATATATTCCAAAAGCCGTGAAGATCATGAGCAACACTTGAGGCTAATACTCCAAAGGCTTTGTGAGAACAAGTTATATGCCAAATTGAAGAATTGCGAGTTTTGGCTTGAAGAAGTAGCATTCCTTGGACACGTGATATCAAATCACAGAATATCTGTTGACCCAGCGAAGATTGAAGCAATACAAAGCTGGGAGCAACCTAAGTCAGTGACCGAAGTACGTAGCTTTCTCGGCTTAGCTGGTTATTATCAGAGATTCGTAGAAAGATTTTCTCGAATCGCTACTTCATTAACTCAGCTGACTCGGAAAGATACAAAATTCGGTTGGAGCAAGGGATGTGAGAAGAGTTTTCAAGAACTCAAGAGGAGACTCATTTCAGCACCTGTTCTGACAATACCATCTGGCTCGGAGGGATTTGTCATCTACAGTGATGCTTCGGGCAGAGGGTTAGGATGTGTTCTCATGCAACATGGGAAAGTCATAGCCTATGCCTCACGACAACTCAAAGAATATGAGAGGAATTATCCTACTCATGATATAGAGTTGGCAGCAGTCGTTTTCGCACTAAAAATATGGAGGCATTACTTGTATGGGGGGAAAGTGGAGATCTTTACGGATCATAAAAGCCTCAAATATTTCTTCACCCAAAAGGAACTCAATATGCGACAACGACGTTAGCTTGAACTGTTGAAAAATTATGATCATGCCATTCAATACTATCCTAAAAAAGCGTACGCGGTAGCTGACGCATTAAGTAGAAGATCATATGCGGGTACGAGTGCGATATTGTCAACGCAAAGGCCCATTTTGTATGACTCGTAAAGGATGGAGATAGAGTAAAAGATTCCAGGGTCCCACGTGATGATGGCCAATATACGAGTAGAACCGACTTTAATCGATAAAATTAAAGCTGCTCAAGCTAAAGACCTGGAGCTGAATCGATGAAGAAGGAATAATACGAGTCAACTCTAGATTTTGTGTTCCTAACGACCCTGATTTAAAGTATAAAATCATGATGGAGGCGCACAACACACCGTTTGCAATCCATCCTGGAAGTACCAAAATGTATCGTGATCTTCGACATACATTTTGGTAGAGCAATATGAAGAGAGAGATCACGGAGTTTATCTCAACGTGTTTAACTTTTCAACGAGTTAAGGCTGAGCATCAAGTGCCAAAAGGTCCATTACAACCACTTAAAATTCCAGAATGGAAGTGGGAGCACATTACTATGGATTTCGTTACTAGTCTTCCTAAGGTTTCTCAAGGCATAGATGCAATTTGGGTCATTGTTGATAGATTGACCAAGTCTGCTTATTTTTTACCTATACAAGAAACTTATTCACTTGAATGTCTTGCTCATATGTACATAAACGAGATTGTAAGACTGCATGGTATGCTAGTATCCATAGTTTCTGATCGAGATCCAAGATTCACTTCACGATTTTGGGTTAGTTTACAAAAAGCTATGGGCACGGATTTACGATTTAGTTCAGCGTATCATCCACGGACGGACAGTCAAAGAGAACTATCCAAACTCTTGAGGATCTATTAATACTCTGTGTCCTTGACTTCAAAGGAAGTTGGGACAAGTTCTTGCCATTGGTGGAATTCTCCTATAACAACAGTTATCAAGCAAGTATCGGCACGGCTCCATTTGAAGCGTTGTATGGAAGAAAGTGTCGTTCTCCAGTATGCTGGGACGAGGTGGGTGAAGCAATGTTTTTGGGACCAGAATTGGTACGCATGACTACGGAAAAGATTCAAATGATCTGGTAATGTATAAAAACCTCACAAGATCGTCAAAAGAGTTATGCTGATCTTCATCTAAAGGACGTGGAATTCAATGCTGGAGAACATGTGTTGTTATGTGTTACTCCATGGAAGGGAGTTACGAGATTTGGAAAGAGAGAAAAGCTCAATCTTTGTTTCATTTGCCCATTTGAAATCCTTGATCGAGTAGGAACTGTGGCCTATAGACTCGCTTTACCGCCAAGTATGTCTCGTGTTCATAACATTTTTCACATATCCATGTTACGTAAATATGTGGAAGACCCGAAACACATTATTGAGTTAGAACCGAACAAAATAGCGGAAGATTTAACGTATGAAGAGGTTCTTGTTAAAATCTTGGATAAGAAGGAACATATTCTACGCTCCAAGTTTATACCTCAAGTCAAAGTTTTGTGGAGAAACTAAGATGTTGAGGAAATGACTTGGGAGTTATAATCTAAAATGAAATCAAGGTATACTCACCTCTTCGACATACCAGTCATATACCCTAATTTCGAAGGCGAAATTTCATAATAAGGGGAGGTTGTAAGACCCCAACTTTTATGAATAAAGAAGAATTTTCTATAAATATTATTTTTGAATATTATGAGTGAATTTGATATAATATTATAGTTGTTGGTAATATTTATAAATTTTACAAAGTACGCAAGTTGTTATATTATATTCGATTGGTCGGGGAATATTCATTTTAACAGGGAATATTCGTACGACGACACAATCATTGGTGGATCCCACAACGAAATTATTATCGGAATAAAAAAATGACAAAAATATCTTTTTATAAAAATAACTGCGAAAGTTTTACCGTTAACTGTTGAAATTGTAATAACCCGGAATTTCGAATAATCCGACTTTTACGAATATTGTTTTTTAATATTGTCATTGACTGTTAATATTGTAATGTGTATCTGTGATACGAGTCTCGAGAATTAGTCAATTTATGTATTGACTGAGAAATTAGAGTAGAGTTGTGCTTAACGGCTTTAGAAGCCCTAACCCTAATTTCTGAAAACGGATTCGATAGAAAATATAATTAAAATAATTATATTGATATGTATGTGTTTGTAATGTATAGAAGTAATGACCAATGATTGATTGGATTAGGTTTAAAATTAATAAACCCTAATAAGAGATTAGAAACCCTAATCTCAGGATTAGAAACCCTAATGCACAGTTAGAAATCCTAATTGAATGACGGAAAACCCTAATTTTAAATTCGAGAATCCTAAACCCTAAATTAGGAAACATTAATCCTAATTGGCAAGCCTAATGTGTTTATTAAACTTAAATATGATTAGAAACCCTAATTATATTTTAGTTATCTTAATTTCTATTTTACAAACCCTAATTGTAATTTAGAAATTTTAATTTTTAATTTTTCTAATTAAAAAAAAAAACTAATTAGAAATTTTTAGAAACTAAATATTTAAAACCTAAGGGTTAGAACCTTAGGGTTAAACCCTAAGGGTTTGGTAAATTCCTTGTTTGCCATTAAAATTGCTTGTACAATGACCAAAGTACCCTTTTTACATATTTTAGTAAGTTAACTTGTAAATTTTGCAAAACCTTTAGTGGTTCACCAACTCCATTAACTTTGTGTCATCAAATCTCAGCAAATCAGCCTCATTTGACACCTAGCATGCTTGAATACAATGTATCTAAGTAATATAAATGGATTTGAGAGAGAGAAATTCCATTCATTTGGTCATTTTTCCTCTAAAGCCTTCAATAACTCTCTCTCTCTCCTAGCATCCAAAATTATCAAGTATCTCAGTCTCATAAACACCTCTTAGATCACCCAAGAACAGATTGGAAAGCAAGAATCAAAGATTGAGCTAGAAAGGTATAAAACCTTAACCTATTTTGATCTTACATGCTAAGAAAAATTTTGTGTTTAAGTGTTTAATCTTATGTTATATGATGTTTTAGTTGATCTATGTTGATCCATCATGGATCCATAGCATCAAAGTTGGCAAAAAGTGAAACTTTTCAAAATTATTCTCGAGTCTAAAAGTGCTCTGACAAGCAAATGTCAGTTGCCTTAGATATGTATGTGTTTATGTTTTGAGTTGTTTTAAGCTTTATATTTGAAGCCTGATATTTTGTCTTTGATCTGGAAGGGGTATCACAGCCATTGGATATCTAGATCGTGAGTTATTAACGGTCTAAACCCGTTGACCGGGCATGACTGGGCCAAATCTGGGTAACCAAGAAAGGCTAAACCAGCGTCTGACAAGTTTTTTTAAGGCATAGATATGTCAGGTTGTATGTTGTTTGTTAATGTTATGGAAACCATGTTGTAGCCTGTAAAATGGACTTTAGATTCATGTCTTTAGATCCTTTAAACAAGCAATATATTGAATGGAGTGATCGGTCAGAGTAGCATCCTCGATCACGTTTTCTGTTTTCTGGAATTTCCAAAAAACATGTGAGCCAAATTTCTGACAGGATTTGACCTCATCAAATCTGATCATTCTTATGTTGTTGAACTGAATGGTTGTTATAGTTATGTTATATGACACCTGGGCTATAGATTTAAACAAATAGAACACCTAATCAATTATCAAAACATCAAATTAATCGAGCATGAAAGTACCTACTCGCACTGTCTGGGTTTCTGGAAAACCCAGAAATCGTCTGACATCAAATTTGGAGGCTTTGATCTCCTTGTGGTGATGTTGTTTGACCAAAATAAGTATTGTAATTTGTAGAGTAACATAAACACTACAAGATCTGACTTTTAGGTTGAACAGAACATGCAAGAACCGAGATTAAACTATGGTCAAACATGATAGGTTGATAACAAAGCTGTCAGTGTTCTTGAGGCTCAAGAACACCAACAGCGACGCATAGTGTCGCTAAAGGGCTACAGCGACGGTTTATTTATTTTCAAATTTATGATTTTTCGAAAAATATTTAAAAATTAGAAATAAATTATAAAAATTACCAAAAATAGTTTTAAAAATTATTTTAAATTCTGAAAAATAACTTTTAATTATTTGGGATATTTTTCATTAATAATATTAATTATTTGAATAAAAATGCTATTTAATATATTTAATTAGTATATTAAATAAATTAGAGAAAAATGATTTAATATTATGAAAAATTATTTTAAATAAGAAAAATATATTTAAAAATATTTTGAGTTATAAAATATAACTTTTAATATTTTTGAAGAATTTTTATTAATAATTTAATATTAATGATATTAGATTTATTTAATTATTAAATTAAACAAATAAGTTAAAAATGATTTTAATGATTCAAAAATCATTTTAAATTAGAATAAAGTGTTAGAAAATATTTTGAATTATAAAATATAATTTTTAATATTTTTGGAGAATTCTCATTAATAAATAAATATTAATGATATTAGATTTATTTAATTATTATATTAAATAAATGAATTAAAAATAATTTTATTGATTTAAAAATCATTTAAAAATGAGAAAAAATGTTTTAAAAATATTTAAGTTATAATAAATGACTTTTAATATTTTGATAATAATTTTATTAATATTTAAATATTAATGGTGATGATTTAAAAATGATTTTAATTATTTTAAAAATTATTTACGTAGAATATTGATGATTTAAAAATATTTAAAGTTATTAAAAATAACGTTAATATTTTAACAAGTATGTCAGTAATATTTTTATACTATTAAATATTAATAATGATAAGATTATTTGATAATTAAATCATTTAAAAGTGATTTTGATGTTTGAAAATTATTATAAATTATAATAATTGCTTATAAATTATTAAAAGCTTTCAAAAAATATTATTAACAATAATTGACTTATCTAAATTAATATTGAAGCTTAGAAACCGAATTTAATTAATAATAAATGTGTTAATTGTCAGATAGGGTGACCAGAACACTGAGATGAGACCGAAGTCCAACCAAACCGAACTAGTTAGACTTGTTAAGTGTTTATATAGGGTATAAACACTGATGTGGTTATGTGGTAATGTGTATAGGAGAAGATTGACTGTAAATTATAGTGTTGTGTATTATGAATTGTTGTGCTAATTGTGAGACCGATATTATTGGTTATAAGTCTTTCAAACGCATATAAGTTTATTGTGTAGATGTAAACAGCGGAAGAGGCAAGTTTTCTAACTCAACCTTGAGTTATATTCATTCAATTATTATAGTGGTTAATTATTGTTAATTAGACCACGTCCAAGAATTTATTGTTAATTATTTGAAGTTAGTGCATGTTTAATTTTTCAAATTGAATTACTGATTCGGAAAATATATATTCGTAAAATTACTGTTGTTGAATATTCATATCTGTAGAAGCTAATATTGACAGTACAGATAATTCCTGTTTAATGTCAAATTATGTTGAGAAATGTCTTAGCTAATTATTATGACTAGACGAATATTTGTTAGAACTTGATAGGTTTGAGAAGAAAAGAGTAGAGAAGTGATTAGATATTGAAATAATTGAATTTCGTTATTAAATCAAATCTTGATTCTGAGACTGAGAAGAACAACCTTTATAAAATGGGAATATTTTTGATCGTATATTCAATCATTGCGCGCGACTTAAGTATTATGCATAATATAGGGTACAAGGAGTTGGTCGGCTCTAAGTACTTGAAGAGGGGTATGATTTAATCTTTATGGTTATCTGATACACCTGCGTATATATCAAAGTAAAACTTTGATAGATACTCGAGAAGAGAAGTTCAAGATCCAATGAATCACTCAACATAAATCTGGAAAATAGTCCACTTTGCTATTTCGTAGAATTAATTCTTGATTATTCATTTGAATATCGTAGAAAACCTTGAAAGCGTTATACCATTTTATTATCAGATTATTGTTGTATAGAATGCGAGAAGACTTGTTATTTATTCCTATACATTTATCGTATGTTTTAACTTGCGGGGCAAACTTGTTGCTCACCCTTGCTATATATAAAACTTTTCAGCTAGGGACGAAGTTGCAAAAGGTGTTGTGAAGAAGAACAAAGGAAAAGGCATAGTAATAAACTAATATAATAAACATTATTATTATTATGTTGTATTGTAAACCCCTTTTTGTATATCTAAAGGGTATGTTTGTAATGTTAAGGTTAGTGGACATGGGACTAATGTATTAACAACATATGTTAATGTAGTATGTGTTACTATTTCTATATGAATGGGTAGTTAAATAGTATTATATTGTGGATCGTGAACACCAAACTCGGGGGTCAGGTGTGAAACCCCAGATTTTATGAATAAATATTTAATTTTTCATAATTTTTTTTTATATTATGGTGTGGATTTGATATAATAGTTATGGGTAGTATTTATAAATTTTGCAAAGTATCCAAGTTGTCATATAATATTCGATTGGTCGGGGAATATTCGTTTTAACAGAGAATATTCGTACAACGACACAATCATTGGTGGACCCCACAACGAAATTATTGTCGGATTGAGAAAATGACAAAAATATTTTATTAAAAATAACGACGGAAGTTTTACCATTGTTACTGTTGAACTACTCGGTAGTAAAGTAATACGTGTGGTTGCATAGTAGCACACGGTATTGATTATTAATGCTTATGTGAGAAGTCACTCAGTTTGATTCAATTATTGTCAGTTAATAATATAAATTATTTAGAGATAATGACGTTTTGTTTTATTCGTATTATTAACGTAATAAAACAGAAACATCATTTTATATAAAATAGAATACTTTATTAAAGTTATTCTATAAATAGAATATATTATATTTTATTTAAAAGATTTTTCTTTAAATATGGACCGTCAGATTAAAGTAATCAATCTGGACCGTTCATGGATTAGTTACTATGCATTCTATTTTTCTATAAATAGAAGCTCATTCCTTCATTATTTCTTACGAATTCACTGAACTCTAGAGAGAGAAACTATAGAGAGAAACTATAGAGAGAGAGAAGAAGAGTATTCTGCTACTTAACTACTTCCTTATTTCAGCTCTTCTTTAAAACGGTAAGGGGTGTTATTCTTTCTTATTCATGAAGAGAACTTTTGTTATTCCATTTCTTATTATTCTGTTGGAATAACCTGTATACGCGGTCTACCCTATACTTGGTGACATTCTTTTATTATTCTGTTGGAACATCATGTCTGTGTGTTTTACACCGGACCTGGTTCCGTCTTTATTATTATTCTGTTGGAACATCCTGTCTGTGTGTTTTACACCGGACCTGGTTCTGTCTTTGTTATTATTCTGTTGGAACATCCTGTCTGTGTGTTTTGCACCGGACCTGGTTCCGTCTTTATTATTATTCTGTTGGAACATACTGTCAGTGTGTTTTACACCGGACCTGGTTTCGTTTTTATTATTATTCTGTTGGAATATCCTGTCTATGCATTTTACACCGGACCTGGTTCCATTATTTATTATTCTGTTGGAATAACCTGTCTGTGCGGTCTATCGCATGCATGGTGATTTCTTTTGTTATTCCATTCTTTACTATACTCAGTTGGTTAAGTTTTAACTTCTATACTCCATAAAATTAGTGGAATATCCTTGATAATTGCAGTTCATCCAGTATCTTTTTATGAAAATATTCTTCTAAACATTCTTGAATTTTACTCCACAAAGCAGTATCATGTTGACAATTTGGACGTTGTTAATTCTTGGATAAATTAATTCTTGAACTTGTTTTATTGAATTCTTATATCATTGTCATCATCCTCATGTTTATAAAATGTTGAAAGTCATCTGTGGCATGTAGTGCATAGATGGACTTGGTATGATTATGACCAGGGATTATTCGGTATAATCATGACCGTAATGTTACAAATGATGTGGTAAAAGTCCTCATTGGCCGTAGTGCATTGATGGACAGTTGTTGGCATGATCATGACCATTAATGAATACACGAATATCCTTGGCCGTAGTGCAGGGGTGATTCGATGATGTGGATTATTTTATTAAGCTGAGTCCCAGCGATAACAGTGTTGAAAAACCTTTTAAATCATAAAAGATAGTAGAGTTTATTTTCTACTTGACTCTTTTAATGGATTACTTGTTCCGCTGCAGTTAAACTTGATGTCTATTATATTTTATCAGTTTAACATTGTTGAAGGCTAATGATAATTTATTCTGCATTATCTTAGTCATAATATTTCTTACTGGGCTAGTTGAGCTCACCCTTTCTTTCAATGTTCTCTTCAGGAAATGAGAACGTAGCTGGGGCAAGTCGAGGAACGGAGTGATGGTTCGAATGATAGTATTAGTTAGTAGTCCTCACTATTCTATGTAATAGTGTGTTAATAAATGTAATGAGGACTCCTTTTGAGTATGAATACTCTCTAGAAGATAATATTTGTATTCAAACTCACAGTTTATGTTTTGTCGTATTGTACACGACAGTTGTATTAGTAAGTTATATTTGTATTCTGTACTATGTATCTGACGACCCAAGATGGGTGATGTATACCTAATTTTGGGGGCGTCACATCAGGTAACCCGGATTTGGGGAAGTCACAGAAATACCCGGTGTTAAAAGTACAGTAATACGCGTGGTTGCATAGTAGCACACTGTATTGATTATTGATGCTTACGTGAGAAGTCACTCAATTTTGTACAATTATTGCTACAGTAATTACTACATAGTATCTCACGTTATTTGATTCAATTATTGTTAATATTTTATATATTATTAAATAAATAATTGAGACGATACATTTATTTATATTATTATTTGCAATATTGACGATGTCTAGAAAGTTCTGTCGAGAAGAGGTTTGGTCATCTAATTGTGCGCCAATAGGGAGAAATTCTTATTAGAAAGCCCCCTCTTTCTTGGAAACGATTTGGTTGTTAATATTGCGAGTTATAATAATAATGAATAAATGTTGTTAAAAATATTGAAAATTTTTTTATGAAGTATTTGGTGTAAATGTTGCTTATTTTATGGACCCCCATTTACCCATTTTTCAAAATAATCGATAGAAAGTTATTCAGTATTTTTTTATAATAAAGGTGGGGGCCACATGTGGGGCCCACTGGAAGAAAAATGAAATGTGGGGGGGGGAATAATTGATCACGGATGGCATGGAATGGCATGAAAAAAAGAAGAAGAAAAGGAATGGCATGGAAAAAAAGGGCATGTATATATATATTAAGTTTTGTTTTATTTAATTATAAATAGAATATATTATATTATATTTAAAGTTTTCGTTTTATTAGAATAATTTATTGCATAGTGTTGCATAGTAAATCAAATTTTCAGAAATTTCGACCGAAGGAATCGTCCGTGAAGAATTCGTATGATTTCTACTGTGCGTTCGTGATTAAAATTTTCTGAATAGTATCCTTCCATTCTCTTATAAATAGGATGCTTAGTTAGAATTGAAAATCACACCAGAATCAGAGAATTCTTCTTCTATAATATTGAGCGTATTTCTTACGAGTTTTAGAAAGTTTTGAGCGTAGAAAAAACAGTGAAAATTTTCTTCAAGAATACCCCCGCTATACCAGTTGGAATACTCTTCTTTTCAAGGTAAGGAATATTATTTTTGTTCAGTATTCGTATAAAATAATATTTTCTTCCATACTCTGTTGTATGTAAGTAATATTATTTCATTTCAGATTTCAAAATCTATACTCATTTTGTTAAAGTTTTGGCTTCTAGACTCTATAAAATTAGTAGAATATCATTAAGATTTGCGCTTCATCCAGCATCTTTTCATGAAAATATTATTCTGAGCATTCTTGATAAGTTTTAACTTTTTCATGCCGGAGTATTATTCACGGGGTACTATTCCCGACTTACAATTCACGGGATACTATTCACTCGAGTACTATTCACCCGGGGTACTATTCATGACAAAAATTAATTTTTTTTATCCAAATCATTTGCTTTCTTTATCATTTGCTTTCTTTTAATTGAATTCTTATATCATTGTCATCATCCTCATGTTTAAACCAAGTCCATCTATGCACTACAGGCCACATATGACTTTCAACATAATATAAACATGAGGATGATGACAATGATATAAGAATTTAATAAAACAAGTTCAAGGATAAATTTTTAAAGATTTATAATTTCATTTATCCAGAAATCAATAACGTCCAAATTGTCAACATGATACTGCTTTGTGGAGTAAAATTCAAGAATAATATTGTACCAAAAATAATTTAGAACTAAAACGAATCAATTTTTATCATGAATAGTACCCCAGGTGAATAGTACTCGAGTGAATAGTATCCCGTGAATAGTACTTCGGGAATAGTAATCCCGTGAATAGTTGTGATAACCCGGGATTTTAAATAATCTAAATTTCATGATTTAATTTTTTTTATTTCATATTGACATTAAATGTTAATATTGTACTGTGTATCTGTAATACGAGTCTCGAGAATTAGTCAATCTGTGTATTGACTGAGAAAATAGAGTAGAGTTGTGCTTAACAGTTTTAGAAACCCTAAGCCTAATTTCTGAATAAGGATTCGGTAAAAAATATAATTAAAATAATTATATTGATGAGAATGTGTTTGTACTGTATAGAAATTTTGATCAGTGATTGATCGGATATTGTTTAAGAATTAATAAACCCTAACAAGAGATTAGAAATCCAAATCTCAGATTTAGAAAACCATTTATACAGTTAAAAACCCTAATTATATGCTAGAAACTCTAATTTTATATTCGGAAATCCTAAACCCCAATTAGGCAACCCTAATCCTAATTGGAAGGCCTAATATATTTAATTAAATGTTGATATGATTAGGAAAACCTAATTTAATTAGGAAATCCTAATTTTAGTTTTAAACCTTAAATTTTCTAATTTAAAAACCCTAATTAGAAAATTTTAGAATTGGAGTAGTTAAAACCTAAGGGTTAGAACCTTAGGGTTAAACCCTAAGGGTCTGAGAAATTGCCCATAATGCCATTAAAATTATTTTCCAAATGACAAAATTACCCTTTTTACATTTTAATGAGGTTACTTGTAAAATTGGCCAATACCTTTAGTTGGTGATCTAATATCTTGACTTTGTGACACAAGAATCTCAGCATATCAACTCTATTTGCCAGCCATATCATCAATATACAATGCATCTATGTATTATAAAAGAATTAGAGAGAGAGAAAGTCCATTTGCTAGCCATTTTCTCTCAAAGCTCTTACCAACTCTCTCTCCCATAAGAACCTCCGAAATTTTATAGTAGATCAGTCACTTAAACACCTCTAGAAACATCTAGATCAGATTGGTAGAGCCAAGATCAAAGCATCCTCAAGAAAAGGTATAACCCTAAGTTGATTTTTGATCCAAGTTGCTAAGAATTTTTTTTGTGTAAAGTGTTTAATCAGGTGTTATAAGATATTTTTAGTTGATCCATGATGGATCCATAGCATCAAATGGCTTTAAAAATGTGTTTTTCAAAAACTGGTCTTGAGCATTTTTGTGGTCTGACAAGAAATGTCAGTGGCCACAGATCATTGCTCGTTTAAGATTTGTGTTATTTTAAGTTTTGGATTTGTAGCCTGCTATGTTGTCTTTAATCTGGAAGTAGTAGTACAGCCATCAGATGTCTAGATTGGTAGTTATTCATGGTCAAAACCCGTTGACCGGAGATGACCATGAACTTTTTGGGTAACCCAGAAAGCCTTTTACAGAGCCTGACAACTTTTTGTGAGGGCTGGATCTGTCAGGTTGTTTGTGTTTTGTTGATGTTGTTGAATACATGTTATAGCTTACATATTGGACTATAGATCTGGGTCTTTAGACCTCTTAAAATATCAACATATTGATCAGAGAAGGTGGTCAAACTAGGCAGCTCGACCCTGATTTGCAATTTCTAGAATTTCCAGAAATGGGAAGAACAAGTTTCTCTGACAGACTTTGACCGGTTAAGAACTTATGATCGTATTATTGTTTGTCTGATATGTTGTTATATTATTGTTCCTTGACATAAGCACTACATCTTTGAACCATTAGATCACTCGAATCATGAACAGGAAAGGATCTAGAAAATGACCAGTTGAGCTACCTGGGTTTCTGGAAAACCCAGGATCGATCTGACAGAGACTTTGGATGGCTAGATCTTTTTGTTGTGATGAGTTATGACCTAGATGATAATTGATTAGTGTAGTGTTACATTAAATACTACACAATCGAGGTTTAATTTAGCCTAGAACATAAACATATTGAGAATCAAAGCCGGTCAAACATGACCCCTTGAACACTGACTTTGTCAGTGTTCTTGAGCCAAGAACACCAAAGGGAACAGACAAGTGTCGCTAAAGGCCATTAGCGACGATTTATTTAATTTTTGAATTTTTGAATTTCTGGAAATTGCTTAAAAATAGAAATAAATTATAAAAATTACTAAAAATGGTTTTAAAAATTATTTTAAATTATGAAAAATACTTTCTGACTATTTGGAATATTTTTCATTAATAATTATAATTATTTGAGTATTAATGATATTTAATTTATTTAATTAGTATATTAAAAAAATTAGAAAAAATTGATGTAATATTACGAAAAATCATTTTAAATAAGAATAATGTATTTAAAAATATTTTGAGTTATAAAATATAACTTTAAATATTTTTGGAGAATTTTTATTAATAAATTAATATTAATAATTTTAGATTTATTTAATTATTAAATTAAATAAATAAGATAAAAAATGATTTTATTTATTTAAAAATTATTTTAAATGAGAATAAAGTGTTAGAAAATATTTGGAATTATAAAATATTATTTTCAATATTTTTGGAGAATTCTCATTAATAAATTAATATTAATGATATTAGATTTATTTAATTATTATATTAATTAAATGAATTAAAAATAATTTTATTGATTTAAAAATTATTTAAAAATGAGAAAAATATTTTAAAAATATTTTAAGTTATAATTAATGACTTTTAATATTTGGGTAATAATTTCATTAATATTTAGATATTAATGGTGTTGGTTTAAAAATGATTTTAATTAATCATTTAAGTAGAATATTGATGATTCAAAAATAATTTAAGTTATTAATAATAACTTTAATATTTTGACAAGTATTTCATTAATATTTTTATATTATTAAATATTAATGATAATGGAATTAATCAGTATTTAAATCATTTAAAAATGATTACAATATTTGAAAAATTATTATAAATTATAATAATTGTTTATAAATTATTAAAAGCTTCTGAAAATTATTATAAACGATATTTGGCTTATCTAAAATAATATTGAAGCTTAGAGACCAAGTTTAATTGACAATAACTGTGTTAATTGTCGGATAGGGTGACCAGAATATCGAGAATGGACCGAAATCCAACCAGACCGAAATAGTTAGACTTGATAAATGTTTATATAAGTTACAAACAATGATGTGACTATGTGGTAATGTGTCTAGAAGAAGATTGACTGTGAAATATTGTGCTAATTGTGAGACCGACATTATTGGTTATAGGTCTTACGAGCGCAGATAAGTTTATTGTGTATCTGTAATCAGCGGAAGAGGCAAGTTTCCTAACTCAACCTTGAGTTAATATTGTTTAATTATTATTGGTGGTTCATTATTGCTAATTAGACCACGTCTAGGGAGTTATTGTTGATTATACATAGTTAGTGCATGCTTTATAATTCAAATTAAATTACTGATTTAAAAAATATACATTTGTAGAATAACTGTTATTGGGTATTCATATCCGTAGAAGATAGAATTGACAGTATAGATAATTCCTGTTATTGGTCGAATTATGTTGAGAAATGTCTTAGCTAATTATTCTGGCTAGATGAACCTTTGTTAGAACTTGATAGGTTCGAGAAGAGAATTCAATTATTTTTGACAGATCGATGCCAATTATTTCGGCTAGATCGAGAAGTAACTAGAATTTGAAATCACAGTATTTCGTTATAAAATCAAATCTTGATTCTAAGACTGAGAATAACAACCTTTTATATAAAGGGAATATTTTATTGGTCGCATACTCGACCTTTGCGCGCGATTAAGTATTATGCATAGTATAGGGTATACCAAAGCTGATCACTTTATATACTTGCAGAGGGGTATGATGTAATCTTTATGGTTATCTGATACACCTGGGTATATCAAAGTATAACTTTGATAGCTACTCGAGAAGAGAAGTTCAAGATCCAATGGATCGCTCAGTATAAATCTGGAAAACATTCCGCTTTGCTATTTCGTAGAATTAATTCTTGATTATTCATTTAAATATCGTAGAAAACCTTGAAAGCGTTGTACTCTTTCATTATCGAATTATTATTGTGTAGAATGTGAGAAGGTTTGATATTCATTCTTATATCTTTATTGTGTCTCTTAACTTGCGGGGCAAACTTGTTGCTCACCCTTGCTAAATAAAACTTTTCAGCTAGGGACGAAGTTGCAGAAGGTGCGGCGAAGAAGAACAAGGGAAAAGGCATAGTTATAAATTAGTTATGATGAACAATATTATTATGTTGTATTGTTTTGTAAACCCTTTTTGTATATCTAAGGGGTATTTCTGTAATGTTAAGGTTAGTGAACCTGGGACTTAGGTATTAACAACATATGTTAATGAGTTATGTATTCCTATTTATATTTAAATGAATAGTTAAATGTTATTATATTGTGAATCGTGAGCACCAAACTCGAGGGTCAGGTAACCCGAATTTGGGGGTGTCATAATAGTACTCCGGCATGAAAAAGTTAAAACTTATCAAGAATGCTCAGAATAATATTTTCATAAAAAGATACTGGATGAAGTGCAAATATCAAGGATATTCTACTAATTTCATGGAGTATAGAAGCTAAAACTTTAACAAAACGAGTATAGAATTCGAAATCTGAAACAAAATAATATTACTTACATACTACAGAGTATGGAATAAAATATTATTTCAAGCGAATATTGAACAAAAATAACATCCCTTACCTTGAAAAGAAGAGTATTCCAACTGGTAGGACGTGTATATTCTTGAAGAAAACTTTCACTATTTTCTACGCTCAAAGCTTTCTAAAACTCGAAAGAAATACGCTCAATATTATAGAAGAAGAATTTTCTGATTCTGGTGTGATTTTCAATTCTAATTAAGCATCATGTTTATAGGAGAATGGAAGAGGTACTGTTTAATCACGGGTGAATGAAAATTTTCACGGATGAAGTTTTGTTGGATGACATGCCATGAATTTCAAAGTAATACCAAGAAAAACAAAACAAAGTACAATATAATATATATATATATATATATATATATATATATATATATATATATATATATATATATAACCATGACATTTTTTTCCTTAACCACCCGTGACAATCATCAAATTACTCCCCCCTCCCACATTCATTTTTTTTCAGTGGACCCCACATGTGGCACCACCTTTTTTATATTAAATAATTTTCTACCGATTATTTTAAAAAATGGGTAAATAGGGGCCCATAAAATAAGCATAATTTACATCAAATACTTCATAAAAATCCCCTCAATAATTTTAATAATATTTATCATCATTATTATATTTCGTAATATTTAACAACCAGATCGTTCCCAAGAAAGAGGGGGCTTTCCAATAAGAATTTCACCCAATTGGAGCGCAATTAGGTGACCAAACCTCTCCTCGACAGAACTTTCTAGACATCGTCAATATTGCAAATAATAATATGAATAACTGTATCGTCTCAATTATTGATTTAATAATATATAATATATCGACAATAATCAAATAACGTGAGATACTATGCAGCAATTACTGTAGCAATAATTGAATATAACTGAGTGACTTCTCACGTAAGTATCAATAATCAATACCGTGTGCTACTATGCAACCACGCGTATTACTGTACTTTTAACACCGGGTATTTCAACAGTTTAACGGTAAAACTCCTGCCGTTATTTTCATAAAAAGATATTTCTGTCGTTTTCTCATTCCGATAATACTTTCGTTGTGGGGTCCACCAATAATTGTGCCGTCGTACGAATATTCTCTGTGAAAACGAATATTCCCCGACCAATCGAATATTATATAACAACTTGCTTACTTTGCAAAATTTATAAATAGTACCCACAACTATAACATTATTCTAAATTCACACCTTAATATTCAAAAATAATATTTATAGAAAAAAATTCATCTTTATTCATAAAAGTTGGGGTCTTACACCCATAGTGCATTGATGAACAGTTGTTGGCATGATCATGACCATTAATGAAAACATGAATATCTTTGGCCCGTAGTGCATGAATAATTTGTGGTCGTGATACTAAAGAATATCATTGGCCCGTAGTGCATGGATAATTCAGTGATGTGGATTATTTATTAAGCTGAGTCTCAGCGATAAAATTAATGATAAACCTTTTAAATCATAGAAAATAGTAGATTTTATGCTCTACTTGACTCTTCTAATGGATTGCTTGTTCCGCTGCAGTTAAACTTGATGTTTATTATATTTTATCAGTTTAACACTGTTGAAGGATAACGATAAATTATTCTGCATTATCTTAGTCATAATATTTCTTGCTGGGCTAGTTGAGCTCACCATTTTCTTTCATTGTTCTCTTCAGAAAATGATAATATAGCTGGGATTAGTCGGAGAACGGAGTGACGGTCCAGATGGTTGCATTAGTAGTCCTCACTATTCTGTGAAATATTGTGATAATAAATGTATTGAGGACTTATTTTGAGTTTGAATATTGTCTAGAAGACAATACTTATATTAAAACTCACAACTCATGTTGTATATTTAAGTTTGTATTTGTATTCTGTACCATGTATTTGGCGACCTAAGATGGGTGATGTATACCTGTTTTGGGGGCGTCACACCCACCCCCCCAAAATGATATTTACTGATTATGTATACAACCTCACCCCGCCCACCTTCAATTCCCAACCCCCAAACCCCTAAAAATACTATTTATTTGTTATGTATACACCCACCCCGCCCAACCCCTAGCCCCCAACCCCCACCTCCACCCCCAAACCCAAAAAATAATATTTACTGATTATGTATACACCCTCACCCCGATCCACCCTTTCTTTTCAAATAATAATATTCAATGATTATATATACACCCTACCCCCACCCTGCCCACTCCCATCCCCCCTCCCCCGAAAAAAAAATATTTAGTCTTTGTACCAGTAAGTTTTAAGTTGTCAATAATAATAATAATAAATTATAGGATATGATGGTCATTTTAGAAAAAGATTGAGGTTAATTTTGTCTAGCAATTTTTAATCCCAAATGGTAGGGATTATAATACCAGGTAGATTATGGTATTAAATCATCCTACATCTTAAGCTATTTTATAATCTCAGAACTAATAGTCGCAAGTTCAAATTAAAAAATAAAAAAGACACTTAGAATTAATAGTCATATCCCAAGTGTAATCCTTGTAAACAAACATAGCCTTAAGGTTATGTTTGTTTGCAAAGATTATAATCTCAATATTATAATTCATGAGATTATAATCCTAAGACTATTAATCCTAGAATTTTAATCCCGGATTATAATTATAATATCAAAATTATTAAGTCATTTTATAATCTCGTGACTAATAGTCTCACGTTTAAATTTGAAAATAAACAAGACACGTGGGATTAATAATCATATCCCAACTATAATTCTTGCAGATAAATATAGCCTAAAAGTAGAAGGAAAACAATTAAACATTGTGTAATGCAATTCGTGCAGCTTCTCTTTCTCTCCCGCTGCATTCTTAATTCTTCCCGAGCCCTCAATGTTGAGGCAACTTCAGCAGCTCTAATTTGGGCTTCGATTTTGGCCTTCCCTGTAAACAAGATTACAGATACACTACACAAAAATAGGGATCTAGCGAAGGAAATTTTGTGAAGGAATTTATTCCTTCACATATGGAGTTGTTTAGCGAAGGAACAGTGAAGGAAAAAAGTATAGTGACAATATAGTTATTAGCGAAAGAAACATCTTCCACAATTTATATTTTTTTCCTCGCAAAATTGGAGCGATAGAAAGATTTTTGGAGCCAATTTATGATGAAAATTTGTGAGGAAAAAAATTTATTAATGAATAAATTATTACTCACTATATATTATTGTTCAGAAATTAAGGATGTGTAGTGAAAGAAATTTTGTGAAGGAATTCATTCCATCACTTGAGCAGTTTTCGAAGGATTTAATTCCTTCAGAATATGTTACTCCCTTCGTCCCATGATAAAAGTCTTTATTACTATTTTGGGTAGTCCCACGTTAAATGTCTATTTTTCTTTAATAACCAAATTTTTACACATATTTTTCTATTATACCCGTAACATTAAATATCTCATACTTTTTTTATTTTAATTCTCTCTTCATATTTAATGATATTATTATGGATAATTTTGTCATTTTATTCATCTTCTTAATATGCGTAAAAAGTCCACTAAAATTTTTATCCTGGGACGAAAGGAGTATTAAAGAAAGGGTTTTTTTGCAAGAGATATAACTAGTAGCTATTTTATCGGAGGTAATTTAACTTTAATACTATTTTGTGGGTTTTATTTGGCGCATTATTTTATTGTTTTAAATTTATTTTTGTAGGTGATTGAAAATTCTCTCGAGTCCCAGGTCTTCTACTGAATCCATGTGTTAAGCTCCTCTTTCCCCTCTAATTTGGCTATTGCTTTAAGCCCTAGATCTTTAAAAATAAAACCCTAAATTGACGGTGAATAAAGCGCTCTCTATCCTTCTTCCAGCGTTCCAAATTTCAGGGCACTTAATTTTTCCCTCTCCCTCTTCCCCAACCTGTTCACCGGCGGTACTATCTTGCATCTCCTACTGGCGACGACTACCAAACTGTTCTCCCTCTTCCTTTTCGTCTTCGCCGCACGCACTATTACTAGGTATATGCAATTTCTGCGATTTGGGCAATTTGGGCCTGTTTTCTTAGAATCTTAACAACTAAAACCCTTATCGCCAAGTCCGCTGCTTCTAGCTCTGTTCGAACTATCGTTCCTCTATCTGGTTCTAAGCGGATTAAAGTTCGTTTTAATGGCAGACTTTACCTCCTCACAGTTCCAGAAAGTTCAGATTCAACGAGATGACACTGTAATCTAAGCTTCGCTCTTCAGTATTCTTTTCTCCTCATTTTTTCCCTACATTTACCTTATGTATATGTTGTTTTCTATATATAAATCTTTATATGTTTTGAGAATTTGATGGCGAATTTGTTCTGATAGTCACAACTCATACAGAGAGTAAATATTATGTATTACTATGGAATTAGGCTGATTTCAATAGAGTAGGTTTTAGACAAATATAAGATTCAATTGCAATTAACCCTAATTTTCAAATGATTGATCAGCCAAAAAATATAAAAACATCTAGCAAATGAAGATTTTATCAGCTTGATTAATACTAATAATAGTATAAAAAATTATCCTTTATTTATGTATAGGTCTGTCTTAGTAAAATTTTATCATTGGGTAAAAAGATTGTTCGGTTGTGGATGAAGGAGTTTACTGCAATTATCAACATATGCAGGCGCCATCGCGGTTGGGAACGATGTTGATAATGTTGTGTGGGAGCCAGAAGTGGAGTTTGACCTTGATGATAATCATCCATCCTATATACCTTAAGCATCATGTATGTGCTGTTTTATATCTCTCATCTTTGTTTCTCATTTAATTGGTTCTGCGGTTTATTTGCTTTTATTACTTGGTCAATCTTATTTACTTTTGTCATCAAACTTACATCCTCATTAAATAATCTGTTTTCATCTACTTATATAACCAAGGTTGCTCGCCTTGCTTATACATAAGCATATATTCATGAAGCTTATGATTGTGGAATAAGTTTGTAAATATTAGAAGCATCTTGGAAGTTAGCTTGTTTGATTGAAGTGATATTCTTATACGTCTCAAGCTATCATTAACGTGAATGAATTTATGACTCATCAACTCAATATTCAAAGATATCACATTTAATGCTATGTAAACATCATTTTACTGTATCGATTGTACGTATTTACTTTTCAGTTGTACTCCTTACTGGTGAATATCTTACTATGGTCTCAATTTCAAATGTTTGCATTGTTGATCGGGGGACATGGGTCCTTGCTTATATGCAGATTTGAGCGGTGAAAACTTATTTGAAGCATTTGAAAGGAAGATGGATCAAAAACTTAATCAGCTAAAAGTTGAGTGCAGACACGATTGTGTTTGTCAAAACCGAGACATTGACAATTGGCAGACCTGTGGTGACTAAGGTCGTGACACTAGCATACGAGAAAATTATAGATTCAAAGTTGAGTGCAGATAAAAAAGTTGTATGTATTGCACCAACAACATCTAATATTTTTTTGGTTAGTCTACGTTGAAATTGTGTTTTCTTTAATCAATATAAGGTTCGGGTAGGGTGGGGGTTATGTTTGTCTAACTCGTTTTCATCTTCTAAAGTATATTAGACTGATATTGGGGTTATAATTATTGATATTTTTGTAACTGCCCTTGTATGCCCTTGAGTATCGCAGTTCAGTTCAGTGTTCACTTGTACATACAAATGCTACTGTGAGACTAATCCTCAACTAATTGGAAGTTACAGTTGGGAGTACATGAGAGAATCTATGCCTACACTCAAATGGCCTCTTAGTTTGACTAGCAGACAAAACACCCTAGTAAACCAGAAAACATAATTAGTAGTAATAGATATTTTCTAACCTTGAGGAAAGAAATGTTGTTTATCAAGGAAATATAATACAAAAAACTGTATCAAAAGTATTTAACTAAATCCAAGTTGTCCGGGTATAGCAGGTGCATCAAGACAGAAACTAGATGTTTGAGTCCCCTTAAATCTTAACAATAGGGGAATAAGAAGATAGGCTTCAAGTGTGGAGATTCATACTAGCAACCTTGAAGTTCTTTTAACACGGCCACTAACATTTCCCCACCCCTCCTTAGATTTCACTACTCAGAATTTTCATTACCTAATGAAAGAACCGTCTTACCAAGTAAGATATTTAAGACTGGCTTAATCTTATAATGGACACTTCCTCTGCATCTATATGCTCAAAATGAGAAAAAAAATTGCCAACTAAGATACCTCCATTTCTTATCACTAGTTATTTTGCGTAATCACTTGTGCTTCCCAAATATAAATGATGAAATAGTAGTTCTGCTGGTGATAGTAAGAATAAAAAATACAGCCATTACACTACAACCATTAAATTGTGTTATCTATCTTCAAAATGTTTCTTTCTCCTCCTTATAATTAAGAAATTATTCACATACAGCTTTTATAAACCTAGTAGATCACAAACATACAAGGGTCCAGAAGGGGAGACAACTGTTGTGGATAGAGTAGCTTTTACCACCGATAAGAACAACTTATGTATCAAATTTATGATTCATCATACTCGTCGGCCTGAGGTAAATATTTTTTTTTCAGAATTTTGTGGATTGTGCAAGTTCTCTCAAGATAATTTTCTTTCTTAGTTTGTTATAGAATTTATATTTCCTCAGGTTGGTGACAAATTTAGTAGCAGACATGGCCAAAAAGGTGTTTTTGGCACCATCATTCAACAAGAAGATTTTCCTTTCTCTGAACGCCTGTGTTACTCGGACTCTTCACTTTGCCCTGAAGTACCCGTGTCCGACACCGTGTCCAAAAATTGGATACTTCACTTGGATACTTCACTTTAGTGTAAAAAATTGGCAAAATTGAGAAGTACCCGTGTCGGATACCGTGTCCAACCGGACACTCCATCCGTGTCCGAGTAACACAGCTGAACGCAGCATATGCCCTGATTTGATCATGAACCCTCATGGATTTCCAAGGTAGCACAATATATTCTTGTTTAATGTAACAAATTGTCAGAACTGGTTTTTTCTATGATATCTTTTTAACAGGTGTAACAGTTATTTCACTGCCGTTTCCTATTTATATGGCTTAAATATCCTCTCAGTTGTTCTGTTATGCACATGTTTTAAGAGCACTTCATATGTTCCATGTGTAGGGAACCTTTTCTTTTCCTTATTAAATTTTAATCCTTAGTTTGTGTTGCTAGTCTTCTGACTATTTATTCCATCTATTTGTTGGGAAATTTTGTGCAATTCCCAAGTAGATATGTGTGCCACCTGCACAGTTCGGAGCTTATAAAGTTAAGACAGGTTTCCTAAGATTTGAAAATTAATCCCTTTGCTTTCAGAGTGTATTCTTTATCAAACAGATAGAACTGGACTTGTAAAAACAACATTGAGAGAATATATATACTCATGTTGTGCACATCTTCACTTTACTGCTATTAATGTGGCTACCAAGATTAACACCTTCTGGTCATATCATATTTACAGACTGTAATTACTCAAATTAATCATGCAATTAGAGCTTCAGGGGTTATAAGCTAAGAATGCAAGTATGTGGTTTCCCAGTATGGCAAACCTATACTGGATTTATTGTTATCTGAGGTAAATCATGATATGTACTCAGTTTCTTTCATTTCCTTTCCTTAATAACATCTTTTTCTTATTTGATTTCTTTTCCTTGGTTGGCTGCTCAAAGTTGATTTTTGTTTGAACTTTAATCAAGTCAAATGCTTTTAATAGTACTATCTTTAGCTGTTGGAATATACAGTTAAAGGAAGTTGTCTGGCATAATGAGATGAAATTTTGAAGTGGTTTTGCTTTGGTGTTACTGGAAACCTAAAAGATTACCTTAAGCAGTAGTTATCTGCTGTGTTACTCGGACTCTTCACTTTGCCCTGAAGTACCCGTGTCCGACACCGTGTCCAAAAATTGGATACTTCACTTGGATACTTCACTTTAGTGTAAAAAATTGGCAAAATTGAGAAGTACCCGTGTCGGATACCGTGTCCAACCGGACACTCCATCCGTGTCCGAGTAACACAGGTTATCTATAGGTCTACTGACATAATCAATTACTTACGATATTACTCGGTGATTTCAGTTAATTGTCAAAAATTTAAACTGAGAGTTACACATCGTAACATGAATATTGTGATGCTTTTCATAGACAATCCTTTTCCTGCCCTCATTTTCTCTGCGTAACAAATTAGATTTAACTGCACTCTCAAATTCCCGTGGTACTCATAATGTTAGGTCAGTTTCAACCTGTTACTGTAGTGATTAGAATAGTCCTATTAGTTGTAGTCATCATTTGATCTGGTTTGTATGGTGGTTGGGTCAGCTGCTGCAATGTTTTTTTGAGACTGGGTTTGGCTTGGTCTGTTTTGCTATGTTGTATGGCTACTTTGCTGCTAGGCTGTTCTATGTCTGCTGCACTTTTTGTCTCTGTTTGGCTGCTTGTCTGTTAGGCTGCATTGTCTCTGTTATGCTGCTATATAGCTGTTGTCTGCGCTGTTTGACTATGCGGGCTGTCTGGCTGCTTTGCTGATTTTGTTGCTAGACCGGATTGCTGGCTTCGCGTCGCTGTCGCTGTCGCTGTCGAGCAGCCTCTTGGTTTTGGGCTGCTGGTCTCCTTTTGTATTTGATCTTGGGTCTATGATGAATAGTCTTGCCTTGTGCTTCTTTGTATCATGCTTGATGTTTAGCCTTGTGGTTCTGGTATACTTTTCCCATTATAGGGCCTGTCCTATAATGGTTATGGTATATTTGTTCTGGGGCGTGCCCCTTGAAATTTGTACACTCTTTTTTTAATGCAATTTCAATTTAGCAAAAAAAAAAGTATGGCATTTATATGAACTTGAAATACTAAATTTAATATATATTATAGTAATTAATAATAATAATAATAATAATAATAATAATAATAATAATAATAATAACAAAATATAAAATCACTAACTTGAAAATTAATTATTATTTATAATGAATTTTGGTTATTTATCAATTAATTTTTTATTTATAAATTTATAATTTGTGAAGGATTTTACTTGAGAAATGGACATTAATAAAGGATTACTTTCCTCACTAAATTTTTTTTTAGTTAATTAGTTAGTCATCAATGAGGATTATTTCTCTCACTAATTTGAAGATAAATTCTCAATTTATAATTAGTGAATGATAATTTCTCTCGTTAAATAAATTTGTTCTTCATAATATATTATTTGTGAGGGAATAAAGTTATTCACTAATTTCCAACAGTCCTTAAAATATTATTTGTGAAGGAAATCAATCTTTCACTAAATAACAATATTCTATTACCAAATACAATTTGTGAATAAAAAAGTTATTCACAATATATCCTTCACAAAAAATATTTAGTTACTACTTAGCGAAGGATACCCAATTGCGAGGATGTCTAATGCGAGCAATCGTGTGAAGGAAATATTTCTTCGCTATAAATCACTTGTGAGTGATATAGTATGTCTTGTGAAGGATTTGTCTTTCACTATAGGCCCATTTTTGGTGTAGTGATAGTTCAACAATTTTTCGTAGGAATGAAGCAACAGTGGCTTCAAACGAGGACCAAGTAAACTATGTTACCTAAATAGTATGATATGATGTATGAAATGCATCAAATAAACTACATTACTTTAAACTAGCATCTCGATGAAGCGTCATCCCAGTACAAGAAAAAATTACAGTATTTATCCAAAATTATTTAATATTTTTGACAAACACTTAGAGTCATCGTGGAATGAATCAATGAAATTATAAAATCCATCTCTATTATTTGATAAACATATTTACTTTCTCTCTCTAAACTCATAAATCTAGAATGAATCAATCAATGTAATCGTAGAACTCAACTCTATTATTTGACATCCGTAGTTTAATACTGTTAAGCCTAGAAACTAAAAAAATAAATTTAAATTTGGCCAATATGACGTTGTTTCGCAATTGGCCAGTCATACTTAGCGTCCACAATTTAATATTGCGGACGACACTTATTTTAAAAAAACTACGTCGTTTCTCAATTGGTCAGCCATTCCTAGCGTTCGCAGTAATACTGCGAACGAGAGACTTACAAAGAGGGTATTTTAGACATTTGTCCGGTCCGCAGTATTTAAATGCGGAATACTAAAAACTAAACTGCAGACGGAAGCTATATTAATCGATCAATATTCGGATGGACGCTCAAGATCTGTTGTAAGGATAACCTTAATTTGAGAAGGTTATATAAAAGCGATATTTTTATAATTATTGTAGCAACACTTGATACAATAAGCCATACCTTTTGATATGTCAACATATAATATTTGGATTAGGATTCTCTTCATTACATATTTCTCATCTAATTTTCCTATATACACATTTAACTATACAAATATAACTTTTAGCAATAGTTGCAATGACACATTTATTGTGCCGAAATTTCTTATGTCACTGATTATGTTGATGAATTTTATTCCATTGCTAAAATATAACGTGTCACTGAATATATATCGAGAGAAATTATAAGATAAATGTAATAGAGATGATCCTAAGCCGTATTATTTGTTCTAGTAATACTAGTGGTCTAAATGTAGAACTATAAATTGTTTCAAATTAATGAATTATCAATTTCAATTTATCATAATATCAATTGCTATAAATTAATGTAGCTTCCTTATCTTATAAATTTTGCAATAAACTTCAATGTTTGAACGGAAAAAGCATATGAACTTTCCTCTTCTACCAGTTTTTCATTCCACTAAACTTTGTCCTATTGCTATTATCATTTCATGATTGTATTGTATGGCTCCCATCTTCAAAACGTGTTCGATGGATCCAAAATGTTTACGTAGCTAGAATGAAGTGTTAGAATGAACGTAGTTAGAGCCACAAATTTAAGCTACCTCTCATGTGTAATAATTGCTTCACATTTACTTCTATTACATTTCCATAATACTCCTGTTGTTCCATAAAAATATTCTCATTTATAAATATTTTATTCCTCTAAATTAATAATATAAAATGACACCATGTATTTAATTAAGTTTACGATCATAAATTTATGTCATATTATATCACTAGACTAGCAACTTATATTTTTAAACTGTATACATGAAATAAAAATAATTTTTTAATATTTACAAATATTGTAAATGCCATTCTTTTTGTGTCATGGAAGCAGTACATACAGGTAGCTAGAAATTAGTAAGTGAGAAATATAATTAACTCCTCAACAATATCTGATTTTATTGTAACCTCAGTTAAATATAGTAGTATCCATCACATGTGTTTATGATATGTATGTATATAAATATCTTTCTTGAAAATGTTAAAAAAAAAAAAAAAAGGTAGTGAACTTTGAACCCTTTGAATAGGGCTATAATTTAAGGTCTTTAAAATATCTCGTAGCCCGATAAATCCACCGAGGTCGAGCTCCAATTATCGTTGACCAAATTAGTAGAAATTTTCAGTTGATCTTCGTGTGAAAATGATCCAAATTCTTGCATTTGCACTATTGGTTGCCACGGAAAATTTGTAGCATCCATATTCCATGGCAATTCTTCTGGTAAATCAAAATTATTTGGATTTTGCATTGCAAAATCTTGAAAATTATCTTCCCCAATCCCCGCTTGACAAAGCTCTTTATTTAATTGAGCTTTGTCGAGTAAATCGAATGAATTTTCACATTCGATTACAAAATTTTCTAGTTGAATTTCGGAATTTTGTACCGAAAAGTCATACGAGGCGCAACTAGCTCCACTGGAAGTATCTTGATCGCCAACAACATTATTTTCGGAACCTGAGTTTTGATTCAAGTAGTTGGCGTAAACCGCGGCTAGGTCAATATCTAATGACCCCTCGGGCCTACTGTGCGACACGGTGGCCGAGTCGGTACTAGACGGACCAGGGCTGAGCGGGTTACGAGCATAGCTCATATCCTCTTTGTCTTGTCGAACTGACGACTTATATCGTCGATTTTTGCGACAACCACCGCCGACCGGAACATTCCGTAAGGAGCCGCCTTTGGTCCAGTACCTTCTGCAGCCTTTACAAAAGTACCTAGGCTGTGACAAGCTGTAATTGTTGTAGTAGCAAAATTTGGTGTTGGGAGAGGCACATCTAGGGCAATTTGGTGCAATTTCAACATGGCTAGACTTATTCCATCTTCTCTCCATTGCCATTGGCATTGGAGGACATTGTAACATTTGGTAGTCACTAGTTGTGAACATGATATAATTTTGGAACGAGAAAGTGTGAGAGGAGAGAAAGTAGTTGGGGTTATGAAAGAGGGAGGTAAGGAGGTATATATAGAGAGAGATAGATGGGTAGTATGAGATAGTGGGGGTGGGGGGTATTGCACTCCTGTTCCATTTTTCATATGTCATGGATTATTGACAAATGTATTTATTTATTTATAGTTATATTTGTGAATAAAATAAATATTATCAGACATCAATACATATTACAGGACGGAAACGAAAGAGAAAATGGAACAAGAAACCTTAACTGGATATGGAAATCAATATTTCCCTTTTCGGTAAAAGAAAAGAATTTTATTTTTGAGAAGATACCAACATTCAAAAGATTTGGAATTTTATAATATGTTCCATATAATTCTAAAAATAAAAGAAATAGAGCCACATCTTAAAAGAAAAAAAATCTGCAATCAAATTATATTTGCCTTTTGCCAAAAAAAATTTTTTTGGTTATATTCTACATTCGCATCCTATGTATTGTTTTTAATGTGATTTTTATTTAGTTACAAAATAATTATAAATAAATAAATAAAAGGCATAAATATGGATTAATATCCTGAACTTTTTATTATTTTTCTTCACTTGGGGGATTGTCTTCTCAATTGTTTCAATTAAGGGGATTAAGTTTTTAATTTTTTCTGATTACGTCTAAATCAGATCAGAAATTGATAACATGACATCGACATATGGCTAAAAAATACTAATATGTAATATTGAGTCTCATTTTAACATTTATTTCATTAATATTTTATACCAAAAAAGGTAAATATAAGACCATTAATAATCAATATAATGATAAATATTTTATAATGTATAAATATATTACTAATTAAAATCTTGTTATTTCATAAACATCAATTATCCTTTTTGGTACAAAAAATTAATTGAATAAATGTTAAAATGAGACTCAATATAACACACAATTATTTTTTAGTCAAGTGTCGTCGTGTCATTAATTTTCTATCATGACACTATCAATTAAATGTAATTAGAAAAAAATTAAATATTTAATCTCCTAATTAAAAAAATTGATAAAACAATCTCTAAAATAAAAAAAATTCAAAATATTAATTCATATTTAGGTCAAATAAAAAGTATTGACAATAATGTGAAACAATAAAAATGACAAATAATGTGACAACAGAATTAAATTCGGGATATGGGATATGGGATTGGTTGGGTTGGATACACTAGAGTGGAGATCGTGGGCGGTCGTGGAGCCGTTATGAGCAAGGAAGGGTGTGAATGTGAAATGGCTATTCGTCTACTATTAATCTACAGTTTCATAGGCGGATTAAACGTGTCTCTCATGTGGTTTTTCCTCCTCCGTTTATTTGATCGTGATTGACGTGTCCAAGTCAAACGCCTGCTCAACCTCACTACTATTTCTAACTTCTGAACTTCTCAAATTGGTGGGTGGTTAAACTTGTTCAAAGTACCCATCCTTCTCAGAACTTGCATTATACAGTGTGCCAGGAAAAAAATTTGATTTTAAATTACTAAATTACACCTATAAAAAATTTATTACATCATATATATATATATATATATATATAAATTCGGTAAAGTCAAATTATTAAATTACACCTACGTAAAATTTATTATATTATATATATACAAAAAATTAGTAAGATCAAATTATTAAATTATATATATGAAAAAAATTCAATGGAGTCAATTGATTCTACAACAATATATGTTACTTCTCCCCTGATTATACATGAATCTGGTTCACAAGGCATTAGAATTAAAATATAATATTGGTATAACAAATGTAAATAAAAAATTATATAATTTCATAATAGTATATGTTGTCTAACTATATCCAATATATATAGGGGGTTATTATTGGATTCAGATATCGTTTTTTTAATGTTCTAGTATATCATAATACAATGTATCCTAATTTATGGAAAGAGGATAACTTATTATTTTCAATCTTCATCTTGAGCTGCATTTTTGTCTAAACATGTACTTCCTCTGTTTCAAATTATAAAATTATAATTAATTTTTGGAAGTTTATTTGATATATTCTAAAACTCAAAATTGAGTTAATTTATTTAGATAGTTTACGATATTCACCATTATATTGTTTAAAATTAAAAAGTAATTTTTAATTTAAAAATATTTTAAATTGATTTCAAAAAAACAACAATAATCTAATATTCTGAAATATATAGAGGGGGTGTTTCATTAATCATTAATTACGTGTCTAATTATCTTCTTAATGTTAGTATTTTTACTAAGAGTGCTGCTAGAAGTTTCAAATTTTTGATCTCAAATAATGTGTAAACATAACATTAGTTGAATAGATTTTATATGATTGACTGTGACATAAATTATCATTAAAATATTTAATGTCATAACTTTTGAGACTCATTTGAGATCAAAGATTTACCACTAACATTACTCTTATATTAATGCTAGCTTCTTTTTGTTGCAGTAATTGACAGTTTAATATGTTGTTGAGTCTCTCTGTAATACCTTAAAAGGAAAGGGATCACTATTTTCACATATATTTTTAATATTTCTATATAGTTACTTTTTACATGAAGGTGGGACTCATGTATACTCATGCGAGAATGGACCATGTGGAAATATCAAAAATATATGTAAAAATATCATTTTCTTAAAGGAAAATGATATATATTGTGAATGTTTATATTTATTTTTTGATTGTCATTTACGTGGAAAAGTCTTTGTGATAATTTTTTTGGGTAGATGTACAATAAATGAAACACTCTTATAATTTCTATCAATCTCATACATTAATAAGTTTCGTAGTATTCCCTCCGTCCCAAATTATCTGTTTTTTTAGAGTTTCACACGCATACCAATATGTGTGATAAAAATACTAAAATACTCTTATGTGCTGATTTTTTTTGTTTTCTGCGCATGAATCCTTATTGGTGGGAATATAAAAAGATGCTTAAAAAGAGGAAATGCATGAATGAGAGTAATGACTATCATTAATTGGGGTAAGGGGGCAAACTTGGAAAACAAAGAGAAAAAATACATTGAAATCTTGAAAAAGCAGATATTGTGGGATAAAATTTATTTGCTAAAACAGCAGATAATTTGGGACGGAGGGAGTAATTGTTACTCCCTCCATTCCTAAATAAGTGTCGTTTTTGCACATGGATTAAGAAAATCATTTAATACTATCATTTAATAATTAAAATATGTGTGAATTTCTATCACTACCCTTTTTGGGAAGTTGAAAACTATTAATATTAAGGGTGAGAATTTTTTGGAACAATGAGAGAAGGTAAGGGTGATATAGGAAAATAAATAATTTATTCTTCTTGAAAGTTGTAAACGACAGATAATTTGAAACAAATTTTTTCTTTCAAAACGTTACTTATTTAAGAATAGAGGGAGCATTGATTAGTAAATATGGGAGTGGTAAAATTAGATACAAATCTGACCTACACTGAATCCGAATTGGCAAAACAAGAATATATCTCCACTTAATTCTGTGCAACTTGAAATGCGAAATCTGTAGTACTCCTATATGGGAATGAAAGAAAGATAACAAAATGGGGATATATTAGGACTAAATTAACGCATGCATGCACCATGCATATTTCACTCATAGGGATCAACAAAGAATTAATTAGGAAGGGAAGGTTTTTGGATTATTAATGCATGGGTTACGTTGCAGGCATGTGGCATTCACGTGCTCACAGGGTTTACGTGGCCTCTTTTCATTCCTTAATTTTTCCAATTTCATTAAATTAATCTTGTGGATTTTATAAACATATCTTTTAGTGTTTGGGGATAAATTATTTCAGGATATTTAATAGGAGTAACTTTAGCCCCCCATTATATTAGCCTTTTGATTGGGTGTTTCACAAGTCATTCTCCACAACCACAAGCTTCATCCTATTCAAAGTCATTTTCTTTCATTTAATATCATTACTTTTATAGTCAAACCTCAGACCTATATATATATATATATATATATATATATATATATATATATATATATATATATATATAGGGATTTCATCCACAGCAATCGGTTGTTAGGAGCAACTCATTTTTGGTCAACCACTACAACATGTACGAGGTGCACAACAGGCCGGCCTGGCCTGGTCTGGCATGGGCCTGCCAGGCCTTGGGCTTTGACCAGGCCAGGCCAGGCCGTTGACTTTTGGCCTCCAGGCCAGGCCAGGCCAGGCCTTGGTCGCTGGGCTGTGGCCTGGCTAGGCCTGCAGGTCAGGCCAGGCCAGACCCAAGGTCAGGCCAGGCCAGGCCCAGACTCAAGGCCAGGCCAGGCCCAGACCCAAGGCCAGACCAGGGCCTTGCCTGGCCTGGTCTTTTTTTTTTTTAATGTTACATATTAAATATTAAAAATATAAATAATAAAATATAAATTAATAAATTTTGTAAAATATTAATATTGTAGATTACTTAAATACTGTATATTAAACTTTTATTTTTTGAATATAAAGTTAGTTTTGATTTTATTTTCTTATAGTACGTACTAGAATCGGTTGAACATATATTTTGTAAAGTTTAAACACACATATATCTTTTTATTTATGATCATTACACTCTTACATGGTTATTCCAGTAAATTTTCTAATTACTTTATGAAATTTTTATTTAAATTAGTACAACGGAATACCTAAAAAATAACTACAATCATAAATCCCCCAAGAATTTAGCATATCCAAATTAATGAAGAACTTGAGTATTTACAAGAAACTACCTTATTAATAATATTTAATATTAAAAATTAGTTTATTGATGTATTAATTAATGTTAATATTTAACATTAAAGTAACAAAGAATATTAATAAAATTTTATTGTTAAATATTAGTACTTTAGTATTTACAATAAATTAACTTATTATTAATATTTAATCAACTAAGTAACTAACTTATTATTAATATTAAATATACTAACTAGTTATATTCATTGAAGATGTATATTAACTAAATGTATCAACAAGAAATCAAGAATGAATAATTAAAATTTAAATTTTATTGATGTATTAATTAAAACTAATGTATTATAATTTATAAATTACAATAATGAATAAGTAAAAAATTATACTTTATTGATGAATAATTATAAATTTAAAGTTTAAAAATTATAAATAATTAGATAAAAAATCATGTAAGGTATCAGGCCAGGCCAAGCCAGGCCAGGCCAGACCCCAGGCCAGGCCCAAGGCCAGGCCAGACCAGACCTTTTTGCAGGCCAGGCCAGACTTTTGTCTAAAAAAAGAGGCCTTTTCAGGCCGTCCAGGCCAGGCCTGACCGGGCCAGGCCTTGACCGGGCCGGACTTTGACCAGGCCGGGCCCAGGCCAGATCAAGGCCAGGCCGCAAGCCTCAGGCCTTTTGTGCATCCCTACCTGTACCGGCCCTTAATAATTTTTTTTATAAGCCGGTACAGGTTGTAGCGGCTGGCCAAAAATGGGTTGCTCCCAACAACCGGTTGCTGTGGATGGAATCACACACACACACACACACACACACACACACACACACACACACATATATATATATATATATATATATATATTGTAAGACCCCAACTTTTATAAATAAAGATGAATTTTCTATAAATATCATTTTTGAATATTATGGAGTTAATTTGATATAATGTTATAGTTGTGGGTAATATTTATAAATTTTGCAAAGTACGCAAGTTGTTATATAATATTCGATTGGTCGGGGAATATTCGTTTTAACAGAGAATATTCGTACAACGGCACAATCATTGGTGGACCCCACAACGGAATTATTGTCGGATTGAGAAAACGACAAAAATATTTTATTAAAAATAACGGCGGAAGTTTTACCATTAATACTGTTGAACTACTCGGTAGTAAAAGTACAGTAATACGTGTAGTTGCATAGTAGCACACTGTATTGATTATTAATGCTTATGTGAGAAGTCACTCAGTTTGATTCAATTATTGCCAGTTAATAATATGAATTATTTAGCGATAATGACGTTTTGTTTTATTCGTATTATTAACGTAATAAAACAGAAACATCTTTTTATATAAAACAGAATACTTTATTAAAGTTATTCTATAAATAGAATATATTATATTTTATTTAAAAGATTTTTCTTTAAATATGGACCGTCAGATTAAAGTAATCAATCTGGACCGTTCATGGATTAGTTACTATGCATTCTATTTTTCTATAAATAGCAGCTCATTCCTTCATTATTTCTTACGAATTCAATGAACTCTAGAGAGAGAAACTATAGAGAGAAACTATAGAGAGAGAGAAAAAAAGTATTCTGCTACTTAACTACTTCCTTATTTCAGTTCTTCTTTAAAACGGTAAGGGGTGTTATTCTTTCTTATTCATGAAGAGAACTGTTGTTATTCTATTTCTTATTATTCTGTTGGAATAATCTGTATACGCGGTCTACCCTATACGTGGTGACATTCTTTTATTATTCTGTTGGAACATCCTGTCTGTGTGTTTTACACCAGACCTGGTTCCGTCTTTATTATTATTCTGTTGGAACATCCTGTCTGTGTGTTTTACACCGGACCTGGTTCCGTCTTTATTATTATTCTGTTGGAATATCCTGTCTGTGCGTTTTACGCCGGACCTGGTTCCATTATTTATTATTTTGTTAGAATAATCTGTCTGTGCGGTCTATCGCATGCATGGTGATTTCTTTTGTTATTCCATTCTTTATTATACTCAGTTGGTTAAGTTTTGACTTCTATACTCCATGAAATTTGTGGAATATCCTTGATAATTGCGTTTCATCCAGTATTTTTTCATGAAAATATTCTTCTAAGCATTCTTGAATTTTACTCTACAAAGCAGTATCATGTTGACAATTTGGACGTTGTTAATTCTTGGATAAATTAATTCTTGAACTTGTTTTATTGAATTCTTATATCATTGTCATCATCCTCATATTTATAAAATGTTGAAAGTCATCTGTGGCCTGTAGTGCATAGATGGACTTGGTATGATTATGACCAGGGATTATTCGGTATAATCATGACCGTAATATTACAAATGATGTGGTAAAAGTCCTCATTGGCCCGTAGTGCATTGGTGGACAGTTGTTGGCATGATCATGACCATTAATGAATACACGAATATCCTTGGCCGTAGTGCAGGGGTGATTTGATGATGTGGATTATTTTTTTAAGCTGAGTCCCAGCAAAAAGTGTTGAAAAACCTTTTAAATCATAAAAGATAGTAGATTTTATTTTCTACTTGACTCTTTTAATGGATTGCTTGTTCCGCTACAGTTAAACTTGATGTTCGTTATATTTTATCAGTTTAACACTGTTGAAGGCTAATGATAATTTATTCTGCATTATCTTAGTTATAATATTTCTTACTAGGCTAGTTAAGCTCACCCTTTCTTTCACTGTTCTCTTCAGAAAATGAGAATATAGCTGGGATGAGTCGGGGAACGGAGTGATGAACCAGATGATAGTATTAGTAGTCCTCACTATTCTGTTAAATAGTGTGACAATAATTGTAATGAGGACTCCTTTTGAGTTTGTATAGTCTCTAGTAGACAATAATTGTATTCAAACTCACAGTTATGTTTTGTCGTATTTACACGACAGTTGTATTAGTAAGTTGTATTTGTATTCTGTACCATGTATCTGACGACCCAAGATGGGTGATGTATACCTAATTTTGGGGGCGTCACAGTTGGTATCAGAGTTTAGGGATATGATCCCTGGCTAAGATGTGAGAATAGAACTAGGAGAGGAGAGACGGAGAATTCCTTCGCTAGTATGACCTACCTAAGTTTATTTGCATGGTATTTAATTGGTCGGTCATAATATAAGGATAATATATGACATATCAATTAACTTTTATTTTGTGGCAGTATCTGAAAATGGCATCCGAGAATGTTGAGAATAGTAATAGAGCACAGGCGACTGTGGATTCACCACATATCAATAAACGGGATAATGTGCATCAGGAAGGTGACAATCCTCATGCAAACAACAATACTGACCAAATGATGAATGATGGAATGTTCAGAAGCTTTATGCAGTTCATGCAACAGCAGGCGAGAGCGGCTCCTGTTCATAATGTAGGTGAAAACACTGAAAACTCTCGGACGGTTACCGCTAAACAGTTCAAGGAGCTGGGACCACCGGAGTTTAAGGGAGAGCCAAAACCACTTATAGCGAAAACATGGATAAAGCAGATCACCAAGATATTTGATGTCTTGGGATGCTCCGAGGAGCAAAAGGTTCCCTTTGCCGCCTTTATGTTGCGAGGAGAGGCAGATTACTGGTGGGAATCGATTAAGCGTACTCAACCTGCCGCACTGAAGATGTCTTGGGAGAAGTTCCAAGAGCTGTTCAATGACAAATACTTTCCCGAAAGTGTTCGACACATGAAGGAGGTGGAGTTCATCAAATTAGAGCAGAATAATATGACCGTGTCGCAGTATGAGGCTAAATTTGCTGAGTTGTCCCGATTTGCGTCCCACTTGGTGGATAATGAAGAGCAAATGACGCGAATATTTTTGCGAGATTTGAAACCTGAGATACGTCAACATCTTATTTCTCATAAACTGTGTTTATATTCAGATGTTGTGAATAGGGCTCAGTTAGTGGAGCGCGATAACGAGTCAACGCAACCAAAAGAGAGCAGTCGGCAAAATGATAATACTAGTGAGAGCAGTCATCGAAGCGATGACAACAAGCGTGGAGGGAATCAACAGGCCAGAAATGGTAACCACTTCGGTGGTAATTAGGGCCAAAACAATAAGAATGGTCATTTCAAGAAGAGGAGATTCAATAATGATGGAAAGACGTCAGCACCAGCACCCGTTGTTAAGGAAGGAGAACGACCACCAATCATATGTTTTAAATACGGAGGGGAGGGGCACATCAGTCCAAACTGCGCGATGCCGTCTAAAGCATGTTATAATTGTGGAAGAGAAGGTCATTTAGCTCGATTTTGTCGTTTACCAAAAACAAGTTCAGCCAAGATAAAGACACCAAAGGCTGTCCCAGAAAAGTCAAAACCGGTAGTGCAAGGGAGAGCGTTTGTTGTGACCTCCCAGAAAGCAAGGAACCCGAATGAGGTCATCACAGGTAAGCTTATCATAAACTCTAACGAAGTCTATACTTTATTTGATATCGGTTTTACCCATTCTTTTATTTCTCCTACTTGCGCTCATCGATTAAATTTGACTCGGAGAAATTAGACTTTGACTTATCTGTTGAAACTCCATTGGGAGAAACCTTCATTACATCCATGGTTTATAAGTCTTGTTTGGTTCAAGTTGGTACCCACACATTACCTGTCGATCTTATTTCATTAAAAATACTTGCATTTGACGTGATTCTAGGGATTGATTGGTTAACTACTCATCATGCAAAAATTTATTATTTTCGTAAGGTTGTTAGATTTCATATTCCTAATCGACCTATTATGCGAATTCAAGCAACCAAACCATTAAAATCAATCGCTGTCATCTCAAGCTATAAAGCTATTCGTTTATTGAAAAACGGATGTCAAGCTTTCTTAGCTCATGTCACGGATCTAAACAAAAATACGTCAGTTTTGAATGATATTTCTATTGTTAATAAATTTCCTGACGTATTCCCTGAAGAACTTCCTGGCCTACCCCCAGAGCGTGAAATTGAATTTTGTATCGACCTTGAACCCGGTACAAAACCCATTTCCAAAGCCCCATATCGAATGGCTCCTATTGAACTTCAGGAGTTAAAGATCCAACTGCAGGAATTGTTAGACATTGGCTTTATTCGTCCTAGTACTTCTCCTTGGGGTGCTCCTGTGCTATTCGTGAAGAAGGAAATATAGAAGTATGCGACTTTGTATTGATTATCGGGAGTTGAATCATGTCACCATCAAAAACAGGTACCCATTGCCACGTATTGATGACCTGTTTGACCAGTTGCAAGGAGCACAATTCTTTTCAAAGATCGATCTTCGTTCTGGATATCATCAACTAAAGGTTAGAACTGAGGATATTCCAAAGACAGCTTTCAGAACTCGGTACGGGCATTATAAATTCCTAGTCATGTCCTTTGGATTGACTAATGCTCCTGCTGCCTTCATGGATATGATGAACCGGGTATTCAAGGAATATTTGGATCACTTTGTGGTCGTCTTTATTGATGACATCCTTATTTATTCAAAAGCCGTGAAGATCATGAGCAACACTTGAGGCTGGTACTCCAAAAGCTTCGTGAATACAAGCTTTATGCCAAGTTAAAGAAATGCGAGTTCTGGCTGGAGGAGGTAGCATTCCTTGGGCACGTAGTATCAAGTCGTGGAATATCGGTTGACCCGGCAAAGATTGAAGCTATTCAAAGCTGGGAGCAACCTAAATCAGTGACCGAAGTACGTAGCTTTCTTGGTTTAGCTGGTTATTATCGGAGATTCGTGGAAGGATTTTCTCGAATCGCTACTCCATTAACTCAGCTGACTCGGAAAGATACAAAGTTCGGTTGGAGCGAAGAATGTGAGAGAGAGTTTTCAAGAACTCAAGAGGAGACTCATTTCAGCACCTGTTCTAACAATACCATCTGGCTCGGAGGGATTTGTCATCTACAGTGATGCTTCGAGCAAAGGGTTGGGATGCGTTCTCATGCAACATGAAAAAGTCATAGCCTATGCATCAAGACAACTCAAGGAATATGAGAGGAATTATCCTACTCATGATCTAGAGTTGGCAGCTGTTGTCTTTGCACTTAAAATTTGGAGGCATTACTTGTATGGGAAGAGGTGGAGATCTTTACGGATCATAAAAGCCTCAAATATTTCTTCACTCAAAAGGAACTCAACATGCGACAACGACGTTGGCTTGAACTGTTGAAAGATTATGATCATACCATTCAATACCATCCTGGAAAAGCGAACGTGGTAGCTGACGCATTGAGTAGAAGATCATATGCAAGTACGAGTGCGATATTGTCAACACAAAGGGCCATTTTGTGTGACTTGCAAAGGATGGAGATAGAGTTAAAGACTCCAGGGACCCATGTGATGATGGCGAATATACAAGTAGAACCAACTTTAATCGATAAAGTTAAAGCTGCTCAAGCTACAGACCTGGAGCTGATGCGTATGAGGAAGAAAGTGCAAGAAGGTGCTATGCCGGAAGCAAGAATCGATGAAGAAGAAATACTTCGAGACAACTCCAGACTTTGTGTTCCTAACAACCCTGATTTAAAGTATGAAATCATGATGGAGGCGCACAACACACCGTTTGCAATCCATCCTGGAAGTACCAAAATGTATCATGATCTTCGTTATACATTTTGGTGGAGCAATATGAAGAGAGAGATAGCGCTGTTTATCTCAAGGTGTCTAACTTGTCAACGAGTCAAAGCGGAGCATCAAGTACCAAAAGGTCCATTGCAACCACTTAAATTCCAGAATGGAAGTTGGAGCACATTACCATGGATTTCGTTACCGGTCTTCCTAAGGTTTCTCAAGGTATAGATGCGATTTGGGTCATTGTTGATAGATTGACCAAGTCTGCTCATTTCTTACCGATACGAGAAAATTATACACTTGAACGTCTTGCTCGTATGTACATAAACGAGATTGTAAACTGCATGGTATGCCAGTATCCATAGTTTCTGATCGAGACCCAAGATTCACTTCACGATTTTGGGTTAGTTTACAAAAAGCTATGGGCACGGATTTACGATTTAGTTCGGCATATCATCCTCAGACGGACGGACAATCAGAGAGGACTATTCAAACTCTGAAGATTTATTAAGACTCTGTGT